>PVLA01001031.1:0-416333 GCA_004027455.1 Hydrochoerus hydrochaeris
GGCCAGGCAGGGATAATCTTAAACAATATGTGTTAATTAACTTTTTTCACCTTTGTTACACTTTAATCTTGTTACTTAATTAGCTTGGGAAATGTAAGCAGATGCACCTGGATGTCCACAGGAGGGAGAAATGGAGTGGCAGCTGTGAAGCTATCATGCCGCTCCCTACATTTTTTCCCTTATCACTTATGGGAGCATGGCAGGCCCTGTGAGGATAGCGCCTGTCTTGGGTCAAGGACTCTTCATATGAATCCAAACAGGCCTTACCCATCATGGGCCTGCAGGACAGCAATTGGTCCTGTGCCTGTCTTAGGCGGCCGGTGGCGTAACATATGTATCCTAGTTGCCCGTCTCTGGCTACCTGTAGGACAGCGCCTGTCTTAGGTCAAGGACTCTTCATATGAACCCAACTAGGCCTTACCCGTCATGGGCCTGCAGGACAGCAATTGGTCCTGTGCCTGTCTTAGGTGGCCGGTGGCGTAACATATGTGTCCTAGTTGCCCGTCTTTGGCTGCCTGTCCAGTGTCTCAGGGCAGTTGTCTCACAGGAATTTTGTAAATCCTCCTCCATGAGCTCTTTCATTTAAAGCTTTTGTATAAACTCTCTCATATTACTCACAGAAGGTAAAATTTCACAATTAGTTTTCACAAAGTTATCTAGAAAGTTTCTAGTAACTCCTCTGGAGTTTCTATTTTCGATTTCATATTATTACATGAAAATATATATATGTGAATTACACAAATTACAATTATCAGTACAAAACATTACAAGATCCTTGCGCCCAATTCCCACATGCGGTGTCCTTTTCCTGGAGAAGCGATTCCTTGAAGCGCTCTCCTCTACCCATGGACCTTGTCACAAGGCGTGGATGGACTAGGACGCGGCAAGTTATTATAAAAAAAGAGAGGAAAAGAAAGTACTCTAAAGTATATAACTGCATGTATGTTTAAGTGTGTAAGATTGATACTAAGTTTTTGTTTGATAGGTCAACAGAACTGTTTGCAGTCTGTTTAAGTGACCACTTTGTGTGCTTTACTTATGTAACTTGAACAACTACTTCTAAGAGGAAAATATATAATTATCTACTAGTGACTTCTTATTTTTTTGAAATTATATATTATTTCTACCCTCTTTATTTTTTTTCTTTAAGTAAAAAAATTAAACAAAATTTTACACATATATATCAGCTAATCTGAGCAAGTATTTTGAAAATAATAATATGCAATATAATAATCATTGTTAATTTCCTCCCATCTTGTTTTGAAATCTATATATCATTTTTGTCATTATTGTTTGTCTTTTTAGCTATTTAAAATTTTAAAAAAATGAATTGCGAAGTTGTCCAGGATTGGCTCAGTCTTATGATTCTGCTGCTTCCAATGCTGAGAGTACAGGTATGCACCATCACACCCAGAAGGTACTGTAGCTTTTCTACTTTTCATTCTCTGAGTTCTTTCAAGTTGAAAATGTATTTGTTTACTCTCACATGAATGTCAGTTAGGTTAACTGGTTATAAAATTTGGTGCTTTGTTTGAATGTCATTCTCCATTGATTTCTGCATCAAATGTTCAATTTGCTCCCTTTTTTTGGTCTCTCTAGAAAAGAGGAAGGCAGGTGAAAATTACTTTTGGATAAATTCTTTATTTTCATCTTTCAGTTCTTCCATTGAATTTTTTATTTTAGCTATTATATTTTAATTTTAAAGTTCTTTCTTACACTCTTTTTTTTTTTTTTTGGTACCGGGGATCGAACTCACAACTGCACATTTGCGAGGCAGGTGCTTATGTCACTGAATTAAATTCCCAGCCCCTACACTTTGTTTTCTTTTTTTTTGTATTGGTACCAGGGATCGAACTTTTGACCGTGCGCTTGCAAGGCAGGCACTTATGCTGCTGAGCCTAATCCCCAGCCCCTCTGTTTTCTTAAAATTGACTATTATTCTTGTTTCTTGGATGTGGAATCTTATTTTCATGAAAGATTTTGAGCATTTACATGTCTTTATTAGATATATTTTCATTTTTTTCTTTGTCTGTTTGCTTTGTTCTTTCATACTGTAGAAATTCTTCACATTTCAGAGGATCCTTAACTGATCCTAAGTTGGTTGTTAATATTTAACAGTAAGGTTATAAAGAGATATTTGACGTGTGTGAGTGTTAGAGAGGGGGGAGAGAGACAGACAGACAGACATGCACAGAGAGATGTGCGAGACCAGATAATAAGAACTAAGGACTAAGTGACCTCCTCCTTGAGCACAAAGGAGAAAGGGGGCAAACTGTGCTCCTTTGACAATGCATGTAGATGAGGGCATTTTGCATATCTAGGGAAAAGCCAACACTGCTGAGATGCAGTTGGTTACCTAGACAAATACTTTAGATAATACAAAGTACGTGAATTTTCTGCTACCCTAATTGCTTGAACCTATGTCTAAGTGAATAAAAGCAAGGTAAGCCGGATGCTCAGGGCTCTGTCCACTAGAGGTTAGAGCCCCTGGTTCCCACATTATAAGCTAACTCTGTGCCTCTCTTTTATCCTTATTAGTCCCTCTAGGCCAGGGAACAAAGCGGCAGGCTGAGTCCTTCCCAATGGCACCCAAACAGGGACCTGACTGGAGTAGGTTTGTTCCATACAAGAGGCACCTAGATGTGGAATGCTGGCTTCCTACACAGAAACTGACCAATTAATAGGTTTTGCTATAGTCATATCAATCAAATTTAAGAATCTGATCATGTGTTCTATGGATAAAAATTGCCCAGTCTGTGGAAAGGAGGAAAATGCCCCACTTCTAGCTTTTGAGAATAAGGTGGGAGAATGGAACTACACACACTGAGATACCTTACCTTTATGTCTAATATGCTAATGTTCTTTGATCCCCAAGCCTCTCTGGTCTAATTAAAACTTTGGTTTCCTTGGGAATAAGTCAGTCACCTGGTTGTGTGGGTTGAGGAGGAAGCTTTGGGTGCACTTCTGTACTGCAGAATTCAGTAAGTTTTCCTGTTTTCAGCTTTGTACCTCATATTTTCCACATTTTGCCTTTCTTTGCACCTAAATCCTACACTTGTCTAGGATTCTGTGGGTGAGATATGGAAAGAGAGGAATTAGCTTATTTTAGCTAGCTGCGTTTTGCAGACATGTTGATGGCAGCCTCCTCTGCTGTGTTGTGTAAGTGTCCAACCCCCTATCCATTTTCTGTCTTCCTAAAGTTTGCAGAAAATTTTCATTCATTGTTATCTCTTTTCTCACTCTTTTTTCCCCTTTGGCATTAAAAAAATTCTTAACTGTAATCAGTGGGGTTTCCTGAAGGAGAAGTGATGGATGTTTTTAAGTCAATTAGTCATATTTAGTTGGATGTCTTATATTTTTATGTTTTTGTTCTTTGAACACAAACATGGTTGGCTTCAATCCATAGAGTATTAGTGGAAATAGAAATTTACTGCTTATGGCTTACCAAATAAATCTATCTTTTTTTCCAAATTGTACAATATTTTTATATTGTATTTTTTTCCCTCTAGGGATAGATATTCATTCTTTTTTCTGCAACCTAATATTCAAGTGTTTGTAAAAAATAAGGAAGCAGATAAAAATATAGCTAGGTAACAAAATCAAAGCATTATTGGGAGGATATGGTCATCTCTTACTGTCTTGAAACGTGTGTTCATCAGTTAGGAAAGTCCAATTTTAGAATATAAAAACAGTTTAGAGGTGGTGATGTAACATGGCACAAAAGTCATCAACAGGGTTTAAACAGAGTTTAAAATCAGAGATTGCCCACAATGCTTCCCACCAACTGGCATGGTTTCCACGGTGTCTACACCGTGCTCTCTTGAGCTTTTCTTGTCCTTCAGCCTGGAACTATTCAGATGGTTCTTCCACTGGAACCTGTTCTGGTAAGACTCATTGGTCATTCATACTTCATACTTGCTTTCTTCCCCAAACCCCTGTGGTAGTTTCCAAATGCTGTTCTGTAATCTGTTGCTGAGCTGTAATGAAGTTGCATTGGTCTTTAGAAAGATTAGAAAAATAAAGCAGTGGAAACAGTGTCTACATATATTGTGAAGTACCTGCTCTTATCTCTGAATAAGGACTGACCTCTATTAGGACACCATTCTTTATTTTTTATTCTTAAGTACTGGGGAAAGGTCATTTATAAGACAACAATGATAGTAAAAAAACAGTCATACAGATGTTTAGCTGGCAAAATGACAGATTATAAACACCAGAAACTGAGCTTTGCCTAGGTTCCCAGAATTTATGTGGGAGTTGTCATCCAGCATGCCACCTATGGTTAGCTATGTCCCTTCTCCTTAGATTTTGTCTGTCTTACAACAAATATCTTTGTCATAGTTTCTGTTTCTGTAGTCTGTGTGTAGGGTTCTTGGGAAGCACTCAGTACGTCACTGGTAACTAATGGATGAACTGGTCACATTCCCTGGCTGCTGGTTAGGTTTAATGACTCGCCTTCAGGGAGTTGACACTAATAAATAGTGTGGAGCTCCTGTTTTAATAATAATGCTGTTGTTCTGTGGTCTGTGCTGAGATACTTCAGTGCCCTCCTGTCCCCACTGCTGCTTTCAAAGGGTGGCAAGTTCAAGCCTGGTAGGATTATAGGTATCAAATTTCTCCAAGTATTTTCTCTTCCTTCCTCCTCAGTATATTATTCATCCTTTCCTGCCCCTCCCATTGAACTGTGGGCTCCTTAAGGGACCTTGTCTAATTCATCACTGTATTCTTTCTGCCTCTGGCAAGTAGCCCAATTGCTGGAATATGGTGGACATTCAGTCAACGTGCGTAGAACACCAATAAAGAATCACGGCTATGTAATTTTCGTAGGACATAAAATTAGTAAGTGCCTCCATGCTTTAGTCATTTTCTATAAGCAAACAAACACTGAAAATCTTGCAAGTCACAAATCATAAGGAACTAGTGAATAGATTGACTGAAGTTGTGAACTTTTAAAAATTGTATGAAAAATCTTGTGAATGTTTGGGGCATGTGCATTTTTCTGGAGAAGAGTTTTCATAGCTATACCTTTGAAAACTTATGAACCATCAAAGAAAATGAGGCTCAAATTATGACCAAATACACCTGAATATATATTCTAAGATGGAAAATGCTGCATCAGTGTGAGGGATTTTTATTATTCATGAGTCTCTAATGCCTAACTTTCTAGCTTTACCATGTCTTTTGTTATTCTTTCTTGGACACTGCATAGCTTTGAGTCCTGGATTTTGTTATGGTAGACTAAACCTTGAGTCAGAGTTAGAGTTACTGAAGTTGATGCATGAATCTGAAGCTCCAGGTGACTCAAAGAGATTTGGGGGTTCTAACTAACTGAATTGGTTAGAGTATTTTGTTTCACAAACAGGATCATAATTTGCTCTTATTTACTTTTAAATTATAAATGATTATTCAGTAATTTTTTTCTTCTTTTAAAACAGGCTCTTGAAAACATTGCCTTAATGAAAAATAAAACTTAAAAAGCAGCTGTGGCACTGGTATGTAATGATTGAACTGTAATTAAGAGTTGCAATTATTCCCAATTAGGAATTTGGAATACCAAAGTAGGAACCCAAATCAACGTAAGCCAGAGAAGGGAGGATCAAGCTGAGACAGGCAGAGTCTGGCGGGTGGGCAAGGGTGTCTTAGGGAACCCTGAGCATCCGATTGAAGAAGTTTGGTCACAGTTTTTAGGGATTGATTCCTTTTTTTTAGTAGAGTTATAGAGGAAGGGTTCTGCCTTTCTCAAATCTGGGGTGGAAAAAAAATCCTACTCAAAGGAAGTTGTTTTCGAATGATGTTCCCCTGAAGACTTCTGAGGCTTATAAATTCAAGCATAGACAAGACACCCTTGCCTCCTTATGAAAATGAGGTTCATTTGAGGGTATATCAGGGGCCAGTGGCACACAGGGGTTCCAAGACCTGATGAAATTTCTAGGGTGCCAGCTTTCCCTACCCCTATAATTTTGTGCTGCTTCACTTACACCTCCTTTCCTCTTGATTACGTTAGAAATCTTGATTATTTTGACCTTATTTTCACAGTTAATGTGACAGAGGTTCTATGCTCCCATGGTTCTACTTTTAACTCACAAATCAACCCAACTAGGACTTGATGCTGTGGTCCCATCAGAGGCAGTATGGGATCCATGCTTGTATTATTTGGTGTGTTGCCATTGTCCTCCTGATGGTGCTATTTCCCACTGAGGCCTATGCTTGCAATTGTGATAACAGTGACGGAGCTAGGATGGGAGGAGGATGCATATCTGAGAAATGGCAAACCTGAAAGATCTCTTGAGGATACAATGCATATGGCAGAACCATAGTGGAATGTGGCTAGAAAAGTTATCTATGGCAGCTTATGGCAGTGGACTTTAACACCTAAGTTTTACCTACCAGCATAAGCTGGTGAGGGCCCATAGCAGGATTTCAAATGAAGAAGACACCTGACTAGAGGTGAGCTCTGAAAGTTGTGTGTCAGGCTTTTTTGTTGTTGTTGATAATTGAGGGAAGCCCTAGAGTGGGAAGATGTGCTGGAGGGAAGAGTAATGATGATCTGGGAGAAAACTGGCTATAAATGGGCCAGTGGACTAGGCAGTCAGTGCACAGGTGGGTGAGGAGCAGCAATAGAGTTGATCAGCAATAATATCGAGGTTGGGATATTTCAAAGTTAGATAATTGTAAGGAGGAGAGACACACACACAGAGAGAGAGAGAGAGAGAGAGAGAGAGAGAGAGAGAGAGAGAGAGAGAAGAAGAAAAACCAGAAGCAGAAATAGAAGCAGAGGGAGGAGGGGGAGGAAGAGGAAGAATTGTTTTAAAACAGCAGGCAGGAGAGAGAGAGTTTGAAATGAAACATGTTGTTTGATTATTCAAGATGAAAGAATGTGCAGCTGAAAGTGTGCAACCAGCATTACGGGTGTGGAGCTGGGTGGTGGCATCCCTGGTGAGAGAAAACCCAAATCCCAAGGGATGCTTCTCTGACCCCATGGTGAGTGAAGACTCCTGAAAAAGCAGTGCCAGACCTTCTGGATTTTTTTTGGTCTTCACCTTTGAGGACTGGGAGCATCTGTGGTTTGGGTCCGTGGGCTCATTGTGACTCCTGGTTTAAAAGGCTATGTATGAGAAGCTATGGTACCCTGAGCCCAGAATAGGGCAGATCTAATCACACACCTATCACTGCTAGCTGTAATGGCTAATTTATGTGACCTTCTGGTTGTCAATTTCCTTATCAGTAAAATAGGATAATAATAGGACCTGCCTCATGGGTTTATGTAACAAATATTTACTGAGTACTTTTTGTGTGCCTGGCACAGGGGGCTTACAGAGATAAGATGTGATGCATACCTGCCTTGAAACCACTCACCACCTGGAAGAAGAGAGATAATAAATGCAATAAAACATGGCAGCTGCTACAGAGACTGGACCAGGGAAGGTAAGAACTCATGGGAGTTTACTAATCCCCTAGGCAGTTCTCACGCAAATCAAGTTGACAACACAGTTTAACTGTCACATTCAAACCCTTGTCAACCCAACTCCCAACCCAACTCCTCAAACCATATTTAATCTCCAAATAAATACAAAGTTTAACCCAGTCTGTCTCTCTGTCTGTCTCTGTCTCTCTCTCTCTCTCTGTGTGTGTGTGTGTGTGTGTGTGTGTGTGTGTGTGTATTTGAAGGTGGAAGAGGTAGTTTCCTGTTTCCTGGAGAGGATGAAGCAGATGAATTCTGAAGATTGAGTAGAAATGAATCCAAGTTTCTCAATCCTGGCTATGCATGAGAATCACAGGGGACCAGGACTCTCCCTTATCCAATTAAACAAATGATCTCTCAGCTGGGGTGGGGTAGAGCAGACGGATCACAGGCATCAGTATAATTTTAAGGTACTTTGTGTGTTTGTTATATGCAGCTGTGACAGTTAAACTGGATTTTCAACTTGATTGGCTTGGGAGACCCTTGGGAGATTAGTAAAGCTTACTTCTGGATTTATCTGGATGGGTTGTGGAGGTATAACCTTGGGTACTGTGTCTGGCCCATGACCTCATCCTTTTTCATGCTGTTCCCCTTCCTGCTTCCTGGCCACCAGGAAGTGAGAATTTTGCCCTGCCACAGCCTTCCACCACAGTGTTTCTGCCTTGGAGACATCAAACCATGGACTGAAACCTCTGAAACCACAAACCAAATCAAATCTTTTCTCTTTTAAATTGCGAGTATTGATATGTTGTCTAGCAATGGGAAAACTGAAATACAGAAAATTGGTGCCAGAGAATTGGGGTAAATGCTGTGACCATACTTGATAATTATTGTGATTATAGCTTTATAAAGTTCAGAAACTTTTGGAAATGATTTATTGAGAGTTTGGAAAAGTTTAGGGTGTGATTTAGAGAAGACCAATAATATTATAAGCAGAGCTTGACAGGCAGTTCTGGTAACACCTCAGAAGACCAGAGTGCTGATAGGAATGCAGGAAATAAAGACCAGATGCATAAAATTTCAGACAGAGTCTCTATTGGGAATTGGATTAGAGGCCATGCATATTTCATTCCCACAAAACTGGCAAAGAAGTTATCTACATTTTGCTTATATCCTGAAACTTTTGGAAAGCTTAGCTAATTGATCTGGAAGAGGAAATTTCTTTCTTTTTTCTTTTTTTTCATCTTTTTGAGACAGAGTCTTCTTATGTAGTCCAGGTTGGTTGCAAACTTGAGGCAATCTTCCTGCCTCAGCCTCCTGAGTGTTGGGATTATAGAGGTGTACCACTACACCTGCCTTAAGGAGGAGGAAATTTCAAGGCAGCACAGTGTCAGGCTGTGGTATAGGTACTATTCACTGCTTTTAGACAAGATTCATAGTAAGAATTAGGAGCAAAAAGCATAGCAGAAAGATTAGAAAGAACTTAAACTTGAGTCAGAAAAATAAGCATATGCAAAGTTGGTGCTAAAAGAGTGCAGTGGCTGAAGAGCTATTATCACGAAAAAGAAAGTAGGAACTTTGAACTGGGACAAGAAGAAAGCTGCCTTGAGGCCTAATCAAGACCCCACTCATCAAAGGCCTAAGGGTGTAAGGTATAAGCCTCTCATTTGAGTAGAGAGCCCCTGGGTCCTTTTGCTTAAGAAGGGCCTCCTAGGCAATTGAATCCCCAGGAATCATTTCACTGTGCTCAGTCACCCAGAAACCTAGAGGCTGCAGCATCCATGGTCCCATGGGACCTGGCTGTTGCTCACACTGACGGCAGACCTTGGCATTGTCTATGTGATGCTGGTTTTTCAGGCATGCAGAATGTATGTGTTTTAGGGTCAAAAAGGCTTCTACCAAAACTTCAAAGGAAGTTCTGGGAGGCCAGGCAGTGCTCCTCAGAGGTGAGTACCTTAAGCTGTGGGAACGAAGCTGAAGGTGTAGCTGATACCTCAGGAAGTCAGAAGTGCCAGGAACATGGAGGGTCTGCTGTGAAAATCCACAGGCAGTGAGTGAAGCCAGCCTAAGAGAGGGGCCATGTGAGCTGCAAACAGCAAGGCCATAGAGGTGGAGCCACCCAGTCCCTTTGTAATTCATTCCTTACCACTATGTACCTTGAATGATGAACATCCAGCTAAAGGACTTAACATTTGCCTATTGAATTTTGGTTTTGTTTTGTATAATATTTTCCTATTCCCAAATCCCTCAGTTTGGAATGGGAATGTTACTTTGTACATTGTGTATTGTGTGTATTTAACTTTTTGAATTTTGGGGGTTTACAGCTAATAGTTGTCTTCACTCTCAGAGGAGCCTCTGGACTTGGTCTTTTGAGCAATGCTGAAATTGTTGAGACTTTGGGGGAGAATATCAGTACTCAACTGTGTGTGGAATAGTTGCATCATGTTAAGTGGAAGTATAACTTTGTGTTCATTTGAAGATTAAATATGGTTTGAGGAGAGGTATGTGGGTGTCATGTTGACAAAGGCTGGAATGTAACAGTTAAGCTGGACTGTTGCCTTAATTGGTATGAAAGCTTCCTTGGGGATTAGTAAAGTACACTTCTGGATATGTCAGGATGTGTCATGGAGACATAATTTTGAGGACCATAACTTGAGCTTGACCCTTTCCTTTCTTGTGTTGTTCCCATATTTTGTTTCCTAGCTGCCATGAAGTGAGCGATTTTATTCTGCCATGCTATTTGGCCACAATATTTCTATGTTGGACTTGACTGACCATGAACTGAAACCTCTGAAACTGTGAGTCAAATTAAATTTTTACTGCACTAAATTGTGGGTGTTAGGTATTTTGTCCCGTAGTGGGAAAGCTGACCAATGCAGAAAAAGCCAACATGCCAATCATCTGAATTAGCTATGGAGAGAGTTGGAAGAAACAGTGGATTCTGCTATAAAAAGTGGCATGGGTAAAATCCTAGAGAGGAGAGAAGGAGAGATGGTTCAGATGGGCTGCACAATCAGTTTAGTATATTGTTTTAGAAACTGCAGGTCATGGGTTTTTAGAGTCATGAATCCAATTTAGTATGTCGAGACCAACTTTAAAAATGAAATACAAGATGGAACAGAAACACCAGGGCCTGTGGTATACAGTATGTGTCACCGTTTCTAGGAACATAAGCAACTACATGTACTGTGTCTCCTGCAAAATGACCTTTTGCCATGAACACAGCCATAAGTATCTGAGAAATGCTGGTTTAGATAGACGGAGTGCAAGGAGAGGGGAGACCAGGAAGCTATGGGAACAGGCCCACAAAAGGTGGTTGGGCTCTTTCCCTAGGGAAGTGGGAGGCCTTTGAAGGGTTTCAAATGCAGAGCAACAAAGAGACCTCATCATTTCAGAGTCGTCCTTCACCTGTGAGGGTAGTGTGCAATAGGAAGAGAGAATGCCACTGTGGTGAGGACGCGTGTGACAGGGGATGTGGTTTGATGGACAGTAGTTCAGGAGAGGACGTGAGGGCACTCGTAAGGCTACCATCAGGGCTGAAGGTGAACCTTGGCCTCTGACTTTCCTTTTGCCTTACCTGGCCACGGCACAGACAGTCCCCTCAGGCCCAGTCGCATGGGCCTACTTTAAGATCTTGGCAGCATTTTCTTTCTCATTGCTCTCCCCTCTTGATGTATGAATCTGGGGATCTCAGCATCACTTCAGTGATTCAAGCATAGGAAAGAAAAGCCTCGGAATCTTTCTTTAAACTGAGGCACTATTTGGGCTTTCTGCTTCCCTAGATTTAAAAATAGCAGAAGAGAGATGTAACTAATGGTTTGAGAGAAAATTTCCTTTGAGCCGATTTCAGACATCAATGTTGAGCCCCGAGGGGGATGTTCAGAAAGTTCTGGATTGGAATACACTGCATTTTATCTCATCCAGAGGGCCGGCACTCTGTGAGCTTCCTCTTCAGTAGGGTTGGTGGGGACTTGGTAGTGCTAGGGGCTCAGGTTAGGAGCAGGAGCAGCCAAACTAGTACCTTTCTGCAATCCCTCCTGGGCTGGGCTTCAGGGCAGGAGGATGTGGACAGGCAGTGCCTGCTCTTGAGGGCACACTGGGATAACAAATTGCCCTCTCTCCTGCTACCTCTCCTTCCACTTCAGCCACAATGGTCACCTTGGGTTTCTTGGTCAAATGGTGCTTCTGTTCCTGTTCTGCTACTTGGAACAGTGTTCCAGATCTTCATAAATGTATCTGCCCAGAGCTACCTTTCCCACAGATGGCCTTGCCTGACCATCAAGACAGCTTTTCTTCCAACAATTCTTAGTTCTTTCATCTTGCTTTACTTTTCTCGGATTGAATTGTTCCTTTATTGGTTGTTGTGGTCTCTTCCTTCTTGGGGGCAGGTTCAATAGAGGTAAGGGTCACATCTGTCTACCTTGTTCCTCTCAGCTTCTTTCATGAGCAAAGCAGTTGTGGTGCATTTGACATGTAGTGATTGCTGAACAAACATTTCTTTAATGAATGAATGATAAATGTGGGCATCAGTGATGGACAGACTTATTCATCAGTTCTTCAGTCAAGAGCCAGGTGTCTTCTTGCTGAGAGAGTTTGACCACCTTGGTTCATGTCCTAGAGCTTTATTCAGCTGGTTGTGGTTGTCTGGAGATTGAACCTAGAGTCTTTGCATTGAGCTACATCTCCAGCCCTTCTTTTTTCAAGACAGAGTCTTGCTAAGTTGCTAAGTTGTCCAGGCTGGGCTTGAACTTGTGATCCTCTTGCCTCAGCCTCCTAGAGTGCTGAGATTACAGAATGTGACACCATGCCTGGCTGTCCTGGAGCTATGGTGGGAGACAGCAACTTGCAGTGTAGGACTGTCTGGTTTTCTATCTTTTCATATTCCCCTGGGGCAGAGACTTTCTGCCCAGAAGGCATCCTGATTCCTTGGGGATTTCCAGATGGCCTTTAGGGGTTTTTCCTGGGGGACTGACAATAGGACTGGTGCAACTGAGACTGACATGGCAGTTCTAGCCATAGAGTCACCATGGTTAGGTAGGCAAATCCCCACCACTAGCCCCAGGCCCAGGAATCGGCAGCACTGCATTCTCTGTTGAGTTGCGCTGCCTTCCCACGTTTTCAATGCCTTCTCTGCACTGAGGCCAAGTACAACCAAATTCCTTTCTTTGCTCCCTCTGTCATAGTTTCAGGTAAAATTCTCAGGTAAAAGTCTCAGCTCATTTCATACCTTATTAAGTCTCTGTCCTACCAGACTGGTGGGAAACTCAGCCCGGTTATTCCTGGGTATTGTCTAACTGCCTCTCCTCAGGAGAGTGCCAGGTTCCAGGTCTCAGGCAGTGCAAGGACTGCGAAGACACTGACCATTGCCCACGCAGCTGTCCATCCTCCCAGCCTCATCACCCTTTAGGCACAAGTGCCTGCTATTTCTGGCCACATCAGGAGGCAACCTGGCCTGTCGTTCCCAGTGAGCACCTAGTCTGTGTCCGTATGTGAGGAGAAATAGGAGACTGAGGCCAGCCTTTAGCTACATGTCACAAAGATTCTCATATAAAAAGGACGAGGAATCAGTCACAGCTGATCAAATGTTAGAAAGACAAGGCATCTAGGAGGAAAGTCAGGGAGTGAGGTCTGGAGAGATAGTGGACGCCTCCTAAGGGAGATGATGGTGAACCTGTGTCCAGGTGGGGAGAAAATCAGTCCCCATTCCTCTACCAAACCCCAAATGAAGTGAATTTACTGTAAAAAATAAAATAAAATAAAATAAAATAAAACTTCTGAGCTCTGACAGACTTGAAAGAAGTGTTCTGGGCTATTTCTGCTTCAGTGTTTGCCCCCTGCTGCCAGCCAGGCCTGACAAAGTTGGGTTTGGGACGCTGCCGCCTCCTCATGCCATTGCCTCTCTTCATAACAGCATGTGGCCTTGAAATGTAAAGTAATGAGTTCACCTGTCACAGGCCCAAGCTGTTCCTTGGCGGTCACCCCCAGGTCTGCTTCTGCTGCAAGGGGGCAGGTTAGAATCCAATCCCTGAGAAGAGGGATCTGGAGTTCACTGAAGCTGGCAGGTGCTTTTCATAGCTTTCAATGAGTTCTGAGCTGACAAAACACCTCAGAAGCACCCGCTTCTCTGGACAGAGTGTTTTGAAAAGAATTCAATTCCATTTAAATGATGGCATTTTGAATATTTTTTCACACTCAGTGCCCCCTGTCTTCCTTTTTATTTTCTATAGGAAAAGTGTGAATGTGAATTAAAATGGCCCAGGAAAGTCTAGGCATAAATATTAAAACATTTGGCAGCTAGTTAAAGGAAATTTATTTCTATGATTTCTCTCTGTTGCAGAAACTTGCCTTTATTTTTGGCGGTGGTTGTTAACCCAGACTTCACAAGATGTCTTTCTGGGTGCTTCCTCGTTCTTTCTTTATCAGGCAATAAGCTCTTCTGCTTGGCTCCATGGCTGGTGGTCTTGGGAACAAGTGCTCCTCTTCTACACACGTTTTGGGGGTGGGCTCTAATACCGAGAGGATCTGGCATGGAAATAAATGAGTGATAGAGGCTGTGGGCCAGGCATGCATGCCTGTCAGGAAGGGGAGCTGCTACCGTGACGTCATATCACTGCCACTAGGACATAGTGCTAGGGTGGCCACATTTCTGAGCTGACCGGCAGTTGACTTTTTAGTGATAGTTTTAGTCTAAAAGTCTGATCTTGTCATGTGGAGGGAAGAACCTCCCTGTAGTGCTATGGAATCTGTGCTGTTCATGCTCTGAATTACTGGGACTGGGTGAAGTCCCAGGAACCCATTGGTCTCAGTGACCTTGAACAAGTCACATGAAACTTACGGGTCTCAGTGACCTTGAACATATCACATGAAACCTATGAGTCTCCATCTCTTTGTTCTCTTAAGTAAAGAAAATTATGCCTGACTTGCACATTAAGTTTCTTGTGAAACTTAATAACCGTCAATGACGAAGACTGGAAAAGACTAGATACCAATGGCTATTCTGCCTTTATGCAGCCAGCATGGGTTACAAAGGGCTCATGAACCTGTCCACATTCCAGACCACATTTATTGTTCTGACCCATGCCCAAGAGAGATGAGGCTTGGGGGCTCTATACAAATCCACCAACATGATTCCCCATGTCTGGCATGGCACAGACCACTTGCATAATGTAACACTATTGAGAAATTGGTTTATTTAAATAGGATATTTGAACACAGAAATTGTCTCCTGGATGGTATGTCAAGACTGGTGTTCTAAGGTATACTACTTTCCAGAGTATGGCGAGAAATGAGGTAAGAACTTCATAATCAATTAAGCCAGAAAGGAGTGCATTACCTGGTTTCTTTCTTGCAGGAGCGTGAGTTCTTGTATTGTTTTTGTTCTTGTATATTGTGAGAGGAGAGTGTGCAGAGTTCCTCAAACCTTCATTTATCAACTCACTGACATTTCCTTAAAGGCAGCACTGACCTAGGTCAGCTGATGCATTTCTTTGCTTCACAGGTCTTTGCTGCATCCTGCTCAAGTGCTGGCATGGGGCAAGGGGGCAGGTTTTGTCTTGACCCTGCTCTCATGACCTTGACAGTCTAGCAGAGGGGATTCCAGCAGTAATTCAGTAAGCACACACCTGGTATAAAATGGCACAGAAAGCCTGAGATGAAGAAGGCAGTGTTCTGGGGAATTTGCCCTTTCCTGTGGGTGATCCAGAGGGAAACCATGAAGAATGCAGATGCATGAACCAAGCAGGAGAGACTTGGGCTATGAGATGTGATGCTTTCCAGAAGTGGAGAGAATTCAGTTTGCCAAGATCTTGAGTGGTGAGGGCTGGGGCCATGTGTGAGAGGCTGGAGAGATGGCAGGGTTAGGCTACAGGAAAGATTTTGGATGGCCTTTATCCTGAGATGATAGAGAATCTTTTTGGAGGAAGAGGGAGAAAAAGGGGATTTTTAAAATTTAAACTTTTTGTGGTAGCTCATGGGGAAGCTGATGAAGATTATAGGGGGCACTAATGCCTCCCAAACTGTTACTTGGTGAGGCCATTGCCTGATGATGCTGGGATGCTGGGGTGGGTGGATATGTCTGCATTAGGGATGATGCCTAAAAAGTACTGATTTCTTCCTGCTGTGCCCAGCTTTGTGACCTGTGTGTGCTGGCAGCTTTCCATGAAGGTGCAAAGCTTCTCTGGGAAAGGAGTTACTGCCTGCTGGGACATCTGTGCTGGGAAGGTGGCTCATGGTTTTGTTCTTGCTCCTGTTTACCCCGAAATCAAGAATTTGTTGATTGTGTCTCCTTGTCTCAGGACTAACATTGAGGACTGATATCAAATGTCTTCTATGTGTTCAAGATTCATTCAACAAATATTTATGTCATGTCTTACCTAGGAGATAGAGGGGTGAGTGAGATGGAAGAGGGCCCCTGCTCTCACTGGGGCTCATGAGAAGACGGGGACAGGCAATTAAACAGGGTTGACAAGCCTGAGGTGTGTGAGCCCTTGACTTCAGTCAGAGGTCCTGCTATCAAGGGTGAAGGTAGAGCATATGCTGGTAGTATAAAACAAGGCGACAGAGAAGAAAGTCTCAGAGAAATGAAACGGATGTCCACAATTCTAGACAGGAGGCAAGGGGTCATTTGGGAGCAAGAGAGATTCAGTTGTGCTTGTGGCATGGGTGCAGGCTTTGGCAAAGAACATTTACAGATTTCTCTTTTCTTTCTATCTTGCTCTGCTAGAGAAGCTTCCCTGGAGTCTACAGTGTGTGTGTGTGTGTGTGTGTGTGTGTGTGTGTGTGTGTGTGTGTGTGTATTCCTGAGCAGTTTTGGTCTCAATTATCCAAAGCAATTATATATTTTTTTTTCTGAGCACACCGGGTCATAGCCACCCTACATGAATCTGATTCTCAACTATTGCCTCTGTGACGGAACAGTGGTATTCAAGACCTTGAGTTACAGGAATCATCATTGTATACCATTGGAGCACACTGATTGCTAAGGAAAACTTTGGAAGCATGCCTTGAGCCTTGCACCAATGACTTGATATAACAGTAGGGACAAGGTGCAACTTTTTTCATTTAGCTAGAAAGATGAGGGTAGTGGGGGATGTGTCAACTTCCTGGACCTTTCATGGTAGACAATCAGGCGCCAGTGTTGATAAAATTATCTCAAGTGCCCAGGGGTACCAGATTTTTGTCGATAACAAGTAGTGCTAATTACTTTAAAGAATTTAGGGCAGATGTTGGTGTCTGCAATTAATTGGCCTGCAAATAGGTTGCGCCTGGTTCAGGACCAAGACGAAAGGTGTCAGGCTCCTCCAGGGCAAAGATCCACCTTCTCTCTTCCCCCTTGCCTGACTTTGAAGGCAGCTTCTCTCTCTTCTAGTCACTGTGCTTCACTGAGCTCTCTCAACCTTTTCAGTGAACCAAAAATTTGATTGGCTGACGGCTCACCCCTCTGTCTGCTGAGAGTCTCCTAGACCTGCAGGGCAAGGATGAGTGGCCAGTTAATCAAAATAGTCTGTGTGGAAAAGGTCAGCTTGATGGGGCCTCCACAATATATTTCCCTCCAATGAGAGGCATTAATATTCTCCCTCCATATTCCTTTTGGAATTTCCAAAGTCCATCCATGTGGCCAGGCAATTGATCAGAGCTGTGGATTATAGCCATAATTTTAGTGATTGAAAGCAACGTTGCCAAGTTCGGTCTCTTTGTCTCTTCTTCCTGTTGGACCGCTATTTCTTGGAAAGGTGGGCTGTGGTGCTGGCAGCTCCCAGTCCCTGTCATGCTCCTTCTTTTTTCATACTAATCCATTACAAGTGTAAGTGCTTGTGACAATATTAGGTAACCTTTATCCAGGGTCATTTTGTTCCAGACCCTGTGCCAAGCATTTTACATGCATCATCTCAATGGATCCCTGTAATAGAATAGCCTCATGAGTTAATTATATCCCTTTGTCAGCCAGGGAAGCCGCAGACCCTAAAGGTTAACTAGCATGGTCAGTCCTCCCTGCTCCTTGCCCTCAGCAAATTGGGAGCCAGAATTTTAATTCAGGAGTTTGGCTGCAGAGCCACTTTGTTTGTCCCCTCTTCCTTCCAGATCTTAAGTTCTGCAGGGAGAGAGGGGGCATCTACCTTGCTCACCTCTGTACTGCTACTCTCAATGGAAGCTGAGCACACAGGGCAAGCTCTCAAAAGGTTTGTTAATAAATGAACTTAGAACCCAAGCCTTGTACGGGTGTGAGGGCAGGAAGGCTGTCTGGGGTAAGATTCACAGCACTGCACCCAGTTTTGTGTATTCTGTGAGTAATATGGAGGCATTGTGTGCATGGAGGGCTGGGCAGTGTGCCGCAGGACATTTGCTGTTCTTGTTGAATTCAGTGTAGAGCTGCCTTGGTTGTCAAAGGAAGCTCATTGTGAGGCCCAGAGATGTTATTGAAGATAATGAACTCTGCAATCCATTGGTAACTTTTCTTACTTTCCAAAGTGGCTTTGAAATTAATTTATAATTGTCAACTGACCAAAAGTGGAAGAGAATCTAGACACTGATCTCCAAGTGAGTGTGTGTGTGTGTACACGTGTCCAAGAATCTCCAGTATTCAGCCTAGCACGCTAAAATTTTGTGCAGTAAACTCTTTTCATTTTTACTGACAAAACTGTTTTATTTTGGAGAAAAGTATATAAACAAAACAGAAAGACATGAAACATAAAGTAAAAGTTTCTTGAAAACCCACCACCTGGAGATATACAGTAGATAATTTGGTGAGCATTCTTCCAGTATTTGTGTCAAATATAATTTTTCAGAGGGTAAAATTCTGTATATATCATTTTGCAATTTACTTTCCTCCCTTGTTTAATATGCTTGAGCAATCTTTCCATTTCAATGAACATGGTGGTTCATCATTCTTTTTAATGGCTATATAAGACTCTATTGTATGGCTGTTTCATGATTAATTTAATCTGTCCCTTATAATTCACATTTGGCCACATTCGCGTGGCACTATAATTATCCCTTTAATCATCTGTCTCTCCTTTTAGGCTGTATGTGCATCGAAAATAGGGACATATCTAAAACTGCAGGCAAACAATAGGTATCCAATAAATGTTTGGATGGACAGAGAGATCAGTCAGTGAGAAGGAGAGGGAGAGGTTTTGTTTCTTCATTACTGTGGTTTGTTTCTGGCTAAACTTCTGTTCTGAGTGACAGTCCATTAACCCAGGGCTGGTGAAGGCATTTTAGTGATTATATAGCTGATGGTCATTATTCTTTTAGTGCTATGAGTTTAAATCCTGATGCTGCAAAGAAGTATTTCTGACACCAATCAGATTAATTTCTGATCTTCTTGAAGAAAGGTCCTTGTTTTCTTGACCTCCCGGGTTACTTTCTATAGGGTTTCAGCTGCCCAGAGAAGTCTCTATTTGCGGCAAGCTGAGGGGCGCTGTCAGGGTAATAGCCTTTCCTCGCTTTCCTTTTTGTTGTTTTAGAATTGTGAGTTAGATGCCTTAGCTCCTTTGCAGCAGTGAAGAATGTGCTGCGAACTGAGGATGGAAAAAAACAAACAATAAACCTCCAAGTTTATTAACTCAAAATAAAATTTAAATATTAGATGCTTGCTTCTGGGGAGAATGAAAGATACTATTGTCGGTCTTAGCTTGGGATACACCAGGAGCCCTGGGGTGCATATGGATTGCTGCTCTGTGTCAGATTGCCTTTGCTCTTGTTAGATTCTCACAGGACTTTGGACTTCAATAAGTCCAGACTCTCTTTGGTGGGAAGAAAGGTAAATTAAGTACAAGTAATTTAAGAACCTGAGAGTCATTTTCTTTATCTGTTAGATGGAACAATAGCTACTACCTCATAGAACTGGGTGACAGTTGGTAAAATAACGTATTTAAAGTGTCTGACTCAGGGTCACAGTACATGGTCACCATTACTGATACAGGGTGATGTCACTGCTTTCTTTGCTCCCTGGGTGATTGTCTATAGAGTACTGCCATGTATGTTTAATGGCTGTCTTAGTCACCTTCCTCATCTCAAGGACAAAATACCTGACACCTGCAACTCAAAGGAAGAAAAGTTTCTTTTGGTTTTAGTCCATGTTCATTGGTTCCAAAGCAGGGCAGCATGGCAGAGGAGCATGGCTGAGAGGAGTTGCTCATGGTGTGGCATTAAAGAAGCAAACAGAGGTCAAGGGAAGGGCCAGGAAGGAAGATGTACCCTTCTTGGCTATCCTGCCCCTGAACAATTTCTTTAAAAAAACTTTTTTTTATTTAAAGAGGAAAAAAAAACAGAAAAAAGGTAGAAATATTACAGAATTTCAAAAAAAAAAGGATAAACAGTAAGAGATCACTGATTGATAAATTACATATTGTCCTTTTAGAACTAGTTGTTCAAGTTACAAAATCAGAGCATACAAAGTAGAAATTCAAGCAGTGAGACTGCAAACAGATCTGCTCAACAATCCAACAAGAACTTAGAAGTATGGTTATCAATCCTATACACTTAAATATTCATGCAGTTATATCTTTTATAGCACTTCCTATTTCCTCTCTTTACAATAGCAATTATGCATTTTTAAAACTTGTTTTTAAAGAGAAAAAAAGCAAAAGAAAAAGGGTAGCAACAATACAGAATTCTAAAAGAAAAAAAGAGAAAAAAACACTAAGAAATCACTAGTTGATAAATTACACAGTCATCTTGGATGTGGTTGTTCAAGTTACAAAACTAACGGACACATAGTAGACATTCAAACAGTGAGACTGCCAACAGTTCTGCTCAAAGATCCAACAAAGATTCAGCAATATGGTCATCTATTTTACACACTCAAACATACATGCAGTTATATCCCTTAGAGCCCTTTCTTTTCCTCTCTTTTTTATAATAGCAATTACACATTTTGGGTTTTATTACTCTTATAGTTCTTATCACTTTTTACACTAGAGGCACAATGTGCTATTTATAAATACGATTCTTATTTATTTCACTAATGAGGATAGTCTCAAGTTGTCTCCATTTACCTACGAAGGCCTCAAGATCATCATTTTTTATAGCCAAGTAATACTCCATTGTGTAAAAATACCACATCTTTTTCATCTACTATGCAGTTGATGGACATCTTGGTTGTTTCCAAGGTTTAGCTATTACAGATTGTGCTGCTATGAATGTGGGTGCACATATATCACTGTGATATGCCCTGAACAATTTCTTCTGACCGCACTCTGCCTCCTAACAGCAAGTCAGCTATAAGCACCCGTAATCCAATGACCTTCCACCAGTCCTGCCTATGAATGCATGGGGCATGTGGGGACATCTAGATGTGAACGATGACAATGAGCTATGTGTTTCCAGTAATGGATGCTATATCCTGAATGTTTGTCCCCCATCCCTCAGTCGCTGTGCTGTAACCTTATCTCCAGTATGGTGGTATTATGAAGGGTGGACTTTTTAGAAGTGATAAAGTTGCAAAGGTAGAGCCATACTGGATGGAATTAGTCCCTTTACAAAAGAGGTCAAAGGATGACTGTTTACCCTTTATGTATGTGAGGACTTTTCTATGAAGCCTATGTCATGAAATCTGCTGACTCCTTACTCTTGAACTTCCCAGCTGCAAGTGCTATGAATAAATTTATGTTGTTAATAAGTTACCCCATCCACAGCATTTTGTTCTAACAGCTTGAATGGACTAAGATAACAGCCTTGCTCTGATACAGCACTGGTCCCAGGGATCAGAGAGAGCAAAGACCAAGGGGTGGCTGAGGTTGGCAGTGCTGAAGACGCAGGAGAAGTGAGCCAAGGAAGAAGACATGTTCGCTAGGAGTGTGATCTAGAAGGCTTTCTCTCCCTCTGTGGCCCCTCCCTTCTCTCTCTCTGTGCTTCCTGGTTACCACACTTGAGCAGCTGTGCTCTACTCAGGCTCTTCCAATATCCTTGGAGTCAGCCAACTGTGTACTAAAACCACTGTCCAAAACAAACCTTTTCTTCTTTAAACTGTGGGGGTTGGGTGTTCTGTCCCAGCAATGGGAAAGTGACTAAGACAGTTGCCTCAAGAAGGGGCACCTGACAGAATGGAAAAAAATGCAAGAAAGCAGTAGAAACCCCAACAGGCATCATGGGAGGAGATGTTCATGAAAACTCTGACTGTCACCCAGAAAAGGGCAGAGCCCCATGGCAATGGGGGAGGTGAGAGTGGGAGAAGGCATCAGTTTGAAGGTGAAGAGGGTGGAGCAGGAGAGATACTGCCCGGGAGGTGACAGAGGTAAGAGTCCCAGAGACACCAGCATCAGGTATAATATCACCAAGAGAGATGAAGGCCCTGAAAAACCCATATTTAAATTTGGCCTAAAATCTAAGAGATCTGCCCACAAGGGACCAGGCTCCTCTTCTTCTCCCCACAACTTATTCTTCCTTCAAGACAGTGGAAAATAAGACCTGTAACCCTGGGTTGGGAATAACAGTGCACAGGCACTTCAGGAGAGTAAAAGAGGAGGCCCTAATATCTCACCCCTGACTTTAAATTCAACTCCCGATTGGGAGTTAGTAATAGTAGAAACAGACCTAGTGATGCCCAGAGCTGACCAGACATCTATGCCCAGCCAGCCTTTTAGAATTCAAGCTTCATGAGGGAGGCTGGGGAATGAATAGCTTTTTCTCAACATAAAGGTTCCCAATACATACATCTAAGGCCATATTCTAGGGGAGCATGCATTCATGTGCACCCACGCATGTGTGAGCACACGCATGCACAAACACACACCCAGAGATACCAGACAGAGAAGATGGAGTCCCAAGAGATAGGTGTGCATCCATAAACTGGAAAACCCTAGAAGCTAACCAAGGAGTCACTGGCTTTTCCTTGCCAGGATGCAGCACTAAGGTGCAAGATTCATGTTACAGGGGAAACAGTTCCTAGAGAACTGAGACTGAAAACTAGGAAAATAATATATTATCAATCAAGCTGGCAAACCCTGGAACTGAGATTATTTTGAATTCAGATGAGTATTTTCATTATTTTGAAATCCTCTGGCCTCCCCAGTCTGTAGGTGGAAATCAAGACACACTGACTTCAAAAACTCAGATTTTGCTAGGCATGGTGGTGCATGCCTATAGTTGGGGCATTTGGGGAAGGTGAGGCAAGAGGACTGCAAGTTCAGACATGGCCTGGGCAACTTAGTGACTTAGCAACACCCTGTCTTAAAATAAATAAGAAAAGGCCTGGGGATATAGCTCAGTACAAAGGCCCTGAGTTTGATTTCCAGTACCCAAACAAATAAGCAAAACAACATACAAAACAAAACAAAACCACCTTAGATTCACTCTTTACTTACACACTCATGAAAGTTCTCCTAGAAAGACAGCATACCATATAATTCTATTTATATAAAGCTCTGAAAAGTACAAACTAACCCTCAGTGACAGAAAGTCCATCAATGGTTGCCTGTGGATGGGTGTTGGTGAGAAAGGATGACGGACAAGATTTATAAAGGAGGGCAAGAAAACTTCCAGAGTGATGGTTCTGTTTGCTGTCTTGCTGTAGTAATGGTTTCACAGGTGCAGGTACATATCAAAAATTTTTGCATATATTTATATGGATGGTTTATCACTTGTCAATTATAACTTAATAAAACTAGTTTCTACAAATTAGTTTTATGCATGTCCAACAGTTCTAAGAATGCAGTGTAAGTTAATAGTCTATCTAGGAGTGTGTAAATGTTTTTCTCATCAGATTCTTGACTCTTTGGGGCTCTTTTTAACTATGACAACTGATCATTTTATTTGTAGATTTTTTTGTCTGGTAAATTTGAACTTTTAAAAATACCTATTTGTCATTGCATTTCTGTGCAGTTTTTCTTCATGTCTGTTATTGATTTGGGGCTCTGCTATGTCATATACATTTATATATACTCTATGTATTAAGGCTCTTGACCTATTTGTTCTTGTTTATTTAATTTATTTTCCCCTAGTTTGTTATTTTAATTTTAGTGGTGATGTTTTGATACATAGAAGTTGTAAAAAAATTATAAGATCAAATAAATTGAGTGTTTTCATTATATTATACACTCTACCTTCCTAATTTGAAGCTTTTAATCCTGTAAAAATAGATAAGCATCATGAAATTCCTTACTAAACAAAAGTGAATGATGTCTGAGGTGTTTTATATTTGAATATATAAGTTTGGTAGCAACAGTTTCAGCCCTTTCAAGGTCATTGTTTTCCATGTTTATTATGTAAGGAACTCTCCTTAATATTAAAACTGTGGCTACCTACATATTAATGATATTACTTTTAGGGTCTTTTGTTAGAGAATATATAATGAGCAAAAACTCATATAAATTTAGTTGCTTAAAAAGAATTTGCATTCTATGAATCAGCACAGAACTTTCTTATGTTTTGAGAGAATGTTCACTTGTGTGTGAAGTATATATTCTGTCTACAGGCAAACTTTGGTTTCCTGTAAAATCTCAAGACCCTCCAGATTTGGGAACTCTCGTGGAAGCCACGTCTTTGTAGGTAACACAGAGACTCAGATATTTTGTCAGTGTTGAAATCTGCCTGTCTTGAAACTGCTTTCAGCTGAGGATTATGAGAAAGTAGACTTGGGGCTTCTGGGAAGGCTGAATTTGGATAAGTGGAAGTATCAGCAGGCTTTTAAAAACTTTTTGTCTTTAACTCACCTTTTTTCAATTTTGAGAGTATCTCATTTTACCTCTCTTGGGAGTAGGTGAAAAAAGATATTAACCGTACTCTTCTCAGCCATTTTCTTTCCAAACAGAAGTGTCTTTACCCATAGTAATCAGCATGTGGTTTTTCCTGGTGGCTTTGTCACTTCCTCCCAGGGGACTCCACAGCATGTCTGTTCAGAGGAGATAATGTAAGTGAATGACCTAGCATACAGTCTGGCCTATAGTTCATGCTTGGCAAACCTTTGTTCTTCACTCCTTCTCTCCTCTGATAGCAGGTTCCAAACTCACTTGCAAATAGAGCATCGATCTCAAAGCAAAAATGTTTAGGCTTAGTGATGATCCTACTCAAAAGAAAATGGCTTAAATGATTGAAACACCTTAATTTATAAGCACACATACATGTTGTGAACGAATAAATGCATGCATTTTGCCTCCTGTGTTCCATCTTCTGGGGGACTTATATTTCTTGCTGTTATGAACCAGGCTAAGTATCTCTTGCTATCACATACTTTAAAAATTCAGGCTTTTGAAATTTCGTGTTAAACTTGCAATGGAGTATTGGATTGCTTGGTTCATTTTTTTAAAAAGCCCTTTATCAAAATGTTAAGCTTGGTTAATTTGCATAAAATATTTCCTCTGCAATTTACTCTCTATTACTTTTAAAACGTAAATTGCCTCTGCTGCAGCACCAGGCGGCTGTGATGGCGTGCAAGCTATTAGGACTCTCGATTCTAGGGATGAACAAGTCTCAGGTTTGAAGCTCAGGGAGTAAATTGGAATCTTACCTTGCCTGACTCCCTTGAGTGATCTGAACTGATCCACAGAAGAAAAGGCTAAAAGCAAGCAGAGGTTGCAAAGACAGGATTCAAATGCTGAGGGAGAGACTGCAGAAGTGTCTGGTTAGAGGCTGGGGTGTGTGCACACAGTGGAAGGAGGGGAAGGCGAGTCCTGGAGTGTGTCCAGCAAGCTCAGCGACACAGATCTGATGGGTATACTTGATCAGATTTTTCTGCTAAAACACAGCATCCATCCCACTATCCCTGTGCTCCACAGCCTTCTCTGCTTCCCCACCAGCCCCAAATCAACTCCAATTCAAATGGGGAGTCAAAAGAGCAGGGAGACACCAACATTAAAGAAATAGATAAGCTGCATCATACGAAGCAGGTAGTTTGGAAACCAGAGCCCAAGAGACATTCCTGGGGTGCACTGGCAGGGGCTGAGGTGTTGGCCTTGCTCAGCAACACCCACCCAGGACCTAAATACCTGTGCTCTATCCAGTGTGAGGTCACGGAAAGGAGCCTTTCTGCACTTAATAACCATCCTCCTTTAAAGCAAACCTGCTCACTGAAAACACTCACAGTCACTAATAGCAGATGGGCAGGCCACACTCAGGAAGATGCTGTCTCCACACACTCCACTTTTCTTAGAAAGGGGAAGACTTTTGGAAAAGAGGGGGCACATCCTTATCAGAGAGGGTCTTCCCTTTGCACACCAGAAATTTCTTCCTGATCCCCTTAAGATTGTCTCTAAAAACCAGAGAGAGTGAGTGCTAGTAGGAACAAAAGAATGTATTTGGCAAAAGGTGGGATTTGGGTGTAAGGAGATGGGGTTATATTTAGACCTGTATAATTAAAGATCCATTTATGTCTGAGCACCCTTAAACAGACAAATATAAAACTCATGAATACCAAATTCTGTTTGGGTAACTGGCTGGAAGCATTCACACACACACACACACACACACACACGCTCACACACACTCTGAACCTCCCTCTATTCAAGCAGAAGTACAGGCCTCCCTCACTCTGAGCTTAGGGCTAACAAATTCAGAGCCTCACTACTTAGAGTAAAGAATTCTACAACTGTGCATTCAAATAGGGGATCTGAGGAGCTGTTTGACCAGGCTGTTGGGAAGCCAGAGCCTGAGAGCTTTCCCTACGGTATTAGTGACTGAGGCCCTGATGGTCTGTCTTAGTCCATAGACAGTCAGTTCAAACCTTAGCTCTTCCCTTATACTGGACAGTGTCATTTCGAATTTTGTGGTCCTAGATGAAAATGAAGATGATCCAAGATTGACTTGTAAGTTGCTTTTATTTTGGGATTCAAATAGAAACGATGTTGAAAATCCTTTTTGAAAAATCCACAGGTCAGTAATTTGCACCTATGGAAAAAAATGTTTTTCCAGCTAGAAATAACTCTAAAAGAAGAAAAAACACAAATTTCTAATCTTTTAAGCCCAGATAGCTTAGAAACTTAAAAAATATTTCATTTTCAGTGACTTAGTGGTAGTGACATGAAGACCACCAATACCCAGATTTCTCTAACCACTATTCCACCAGAGATAATCATAGAAATTACTATAGTCAGGTTGTTTTCCAAAAAAGTGGGCATGGCTAGACCTTTGGATGTCAAATGTGCTAGAATTCAACCACCACATACTTTTCTGTAGAGTCCTGTAAGAAGCCTCCTCTTCCCTTCCTCGCTCTGTCTTCTCAATGCCATCAACATGTTCTACATAGTTCTGTCCTTCCTGTCTGGTGTTTATGCCTGAGATGCAGCATCAGAAGGAAAGAGAGAGAGAGAGCAGCTAGGGAAGCCTCATTTCTGAGTGTCATTCTGAATCACAGAGGGAATGTCACAGAACAGTAAATGTATCAGGGACCATGGGTGAAAGGGGGAGAGTTTTCTTATCAAGAATTTGGTTGAGCTGGGTGTGGTGGCACATCCCTGTAATCCCAGCATTTAAAGGATGAGGCAAGAGGATTGGTGTGAGTTTGAGGCCAACCTAGGCTATGTAGTGTGTTCAAGGCCAGTCTGAACTACACAGTGAGACCCTGTTTCAAAACAAACAAACAAACAAACAAACCAAAAAGAACTTAGTTGAAGATGGAGTAGTCTTCTCAGCTACTTGTGGTTGACAGAGATGAAGTGATGACACAAAAGAGATCGTGACTGGATAGAACCAAAGCCTAGACTCTAACAAAGCAAAAATCTATGGGGGCTAAGTGGGATTCAGAGCACCAAAGTGATCTCTTGCTCAGTTATCAGAGATTCCATGAGCACAGTGAAGGAAATGATAGTGTCTAATTTCTGTGGTCTGATCATGCCGGGGCATCCTACTCTGATAACCTCCCATTCTGTATCTAGAACCCCAACGTGCAGGAACTACAAAAAAACAGGTTGTTAGGGAGCATCTAGCCATTGGATGAACTCAAGACCCAACCAATGATAAGGGTTATTGTACTTATTTTAAGGTATCTGCAGGACTAACCTGTGAATGAAATTTGTTCTGGGTGGTCTAATGTAGGGCTCAGCAAACTAAAGTATGGTTTGTGTTTTTGTAAATAAAGTTTTATTGAAACACAATAGCACCTCTTTTTTAAATCTGGTGTTTTTCCCCCCTGTATGGACCAGGTATTCTTGTTTAGTTACGTAACTCATGATCTCATGTTAAAAATTGGGCTTTGAAAAACAGCCACCTCTCCTAGCTGTTGTAGTCTGGGGCTGTGCAGAGGAGACATTTACTCATCAGACTGGCATGAATATGGCCTTCTCTGGATATGCCTATACCCCTGGCTGTGTGTGTGTGTGTGTGTGTGTGTTTTGCTATCTGGGTATGCATTACTATCTGGTCCTTTAAAAAAAACATGTCAAGTCCTGGTCTAATATATGGGAATAAAGACTATTTGGAGAAATTGATAACAAAAACCTTAAGAGGGTATAATTTTGCAAAAGAAAAGTTAAATTTAAGATATTCATTCAAGAGTTGAGTTATGTTCTTGGTGGGCTTAGTGTAGAAATACTCAAGTGAGTGGATGTTTGGTTTCAAGTAGCCTTTGACACCTTTCTTACCTTGGAAATCTGATTCCTTGTCTCAGTGTACTAAGCTACTTCTTGCTTTATTTTTGATTGTCAAGTATGCTCACTTCTACAGCCCCCCCATCCCTCTCTTGTGCACATAGCTCCCATTGTCTGTTTTGTATCTGCCATTGTCAATAGTTAGGGGTACAGTTTAACCTTTAAAATGCTCCCCCACTCTAAGTCTCTTTTGTTCACAGGAGGAGATTTTGGAATGTGAGTGAATCGTAAATGTACTACACTCATCAGAGGATTAATCCATCAATTAGCTTATAGATGAATGTGCTATCAGGAGGTAGGGCTTGGTCAGACGGTGTAGGTCCTTGGGGTGTGATCTAGAAGGGTGTATTATTATCTCTGGCACATCCTCTTTTGCTTCTGGGCTTCCATGAGTGAGCAGTTTTCCTCCGCCAGGCCCTTCTGCTATGATGTTCTTGCTTTGGGGCCAGTTAAACTCAGGTAGAAACCATGAGCCAAAAAATAAACCTCTTCCTCTTTGAGTTGCAGGTGCTGGGTATTTTGTTTCAGTGATAGGAAAGAGATTGTTACAGTTAGTCTGCCCTGTACTCTCCAAGTGTGTTTATAACGAGAGTTATAAGAGGGTCTTCTCTTAGGAGAGCTTCCACTTACAAGGATGTCTACAGGCAGCATTTTAAGAGCAGAAATGCAACTAAAATTTAGGGAAATGGCGTGGATTGGAAATAGTATGGGTTTCAGAGCCAGATAGTAATGGTAGTAACTCTACCTTTACTATGTTCTTGGAAAAGTTCAAAATGAGGACCTACTCTTTGTATTTAATTTACTTAATGATATATTAGTGAGCAGAGGAGAAAAATGCCTTTTCTTCTAGGAGTTTATAGCTTTCTGATAGAGATAGATAGTAAATACTAAACATAAATATAGGAAATAATATTTTGGAAGGTGATAAGTGCTATGTAAAAATAAAAACAGAATAGGGTGAAGATCTTCGGGCACTGGGATTGTAATTTTAAAAAGGAAGTTCAAGGTAGGGCTCATCGACAAAGTGAAATTGAGTCAGACTAACTGGCTGTTGAATCGCAGAAAGATCTCAAGGCACCATTTTAGGATTGTCCTTGTGTGTTCAAGAACAGTAAGGAGGCCAGAGAGAAGGGTGGCGGGGGTAATATGGAAGGGGAGGATTGGGGAGGTGGTGGGAACGAGTCTCAGGGGCAGTTTGTTCAGGGCTTTTGTACTTGCTTTGGCTCTTGCTCTGAGAAAAATGAGAAGTCACTGTGGGAGTCTCTGTCATGAACAAAGGAGAAATATGACTTGACTTTTGCAACAATCCTTGCTTGCTGTACACACTCTGTAGGGGTGTGTATTCACTTTCTGTCCCTGCCACAATAGATTACCACATACTAGGTTCCTAAAGCATCTGAAATAGATTCTTTCACAGTTTTGAAGACTGGATATCTAATATCAAGATTTTTACATGGGCTACAGTCACTCTGAGTCTCTTCTGCTAAAGTTTCTCCAAAAAAACAGAACCCATAGTGTGTGTCTACGTTTGTGTAAGTAGAGGTATTATTATAAGGAACGAGCTCACATGATTATGGAATGGAGAAGTCCCAAGAACTACAAATCACTTGGGTTAGGGGCCTAGAGGATAGAGACCAAGAGGAACCAATGTTAGTTCTAGTATAATTCTGAATGTCTGAGAACCAAGTAGATACAACAGTGAAAGTTCTAGTTAGAAAGCTGGCAGGGTTGAGACTTAGAAAGAGCTGATGTTTCAGTTTGAGTCCAAAGGCAGGAAAAAACCAATGTCCTGGCTCAATTAGTCAGGTAGGATCAGTCCCCTGTTGTTTGAGGTCTTTGGTTTCTTCAAACTTTTAACTGAGTAGTAAAGGACCAGCTATCTTAGGCAGGGCAATCTGCTTCACTCATCTTATTGACTCAAATGTTATACCAATCCAAAACATTCTCATAGACACCATATTATAACATTTAACCAAATATCTAAGTCCCTGTGACCCAGTCAAAATGACACATAAACTATTATGGGAGCCTTAGGAGAAGATCTCTTCTTTGCCACACTGATAGCTACTGATAGCTACTGACAGTGGCTCTAGGTATTGACTGGTTTTTGCCTGCACAATGATCTCTGTCTCTGTCACATTCACAGATTACAGGGACCAGGATGTGAGTGTATCTTTTGGGGTCCATTAAGGCCACTACAGTGGGAAAAGGCAGAAGCAGGGAGACATCCAAGCAGAAGATCATAAAGGCCGAGGCTAGAAAGTAAGAGAATCTGGGAAAAGCCAAAGAGATTGATGTTAGATTGGATGGGAAGGATGAGAAGAGTCAAAAGCAACTCCAGGTTGTTGATGTGAAAGTTTAGAAGGATGGATTATAACAAAAATCTAGGGAAGTAGCATGGAATAGAAACAGTATATGGTGGGGAAGGCTGATGGTGAACCAGGTGGGTTGGTTAGCTATTGAATTTTAATTCTTTTCTTGGTGGGGGCAGATGTAGAATTTAATTTGGGATGTCTTAAATTTGAAGCATCTGTTAAACATCAGGTGAAAAAATCTTAAGCAGACATTGGGATTTGCAAATCTAGAACAGAAGGCATTATCTAGACTGATGGTGTGAGTTTGGGAATTGTCAGCATGCAGAAAGTTTCTAAAGCCACTAGACAAAGTTTCTGAACTTCAATAAATAAAAATTTGGCTATGTGGAAAATTGTGTGGAATCATTGGATTGAATGGAGGATTTTATAGTCCCTATAATGAATGAGATACTCTAGTCCTTCTTACTCCCTAAAGGAGTATCAGCATCATCTCAGAGCTTGTTAGAAACTCAATCCTAGCACCCACCGGGACCTGCCAAATCAGAGCTCGCATTTCCCGAATCCCAGGTGATTTGAATGTATACTGAAGTTTGTGAATGCTCTTCTCATCAGTACTGTACATTTAGCAACCTTACTTGAGATGTTTCTGGCATGGGCTTAATTTAGATTTTCTGGGAACACTCATTTAGAATGCCTGCCAGAGTGAGACAAGGAACCAGGGAATATTCTACAAGCAAAGGCACTAGCAGTGTTTTGGACATCCTTGTTATCACACCCTCAAAAGCATTCCCGCTGAGTGGCCTGGCAAGGTGCATCAGTTTCAGGGGAAGGCAAGGGTGACCCAGCGGAAGGAGAGTAGGGAATCATGCCACGCTCACTAGATTCCTCAGGACCAAGCCGTGCACAGCTATGGATACGTGCACCGCTTTTTCTCTTTCCGCGATTCCCTCTCATCACCTCCTCATGCAACAATTAAACAGTGCAGTGCTTGAGGGTCTGCAGGTCCTCAGGTTAGTAAGTCACTTTTTAATACATATAATGTGATTTCTCTAACAATGTTGTACATTTTGGGTGACTCTACCTTTTTTTCTTAGTTCATTGAGATTTGTAACTGTGTTAGTCAGTCAGCTGTCTGTTACTGGAACAAGGTACCAGACAGAGAGTGACATAGAGGAGGGAAGCTTTATTTTGGCTCATGGTGTCAGAAGTTGTGGTCTGCAGTTGCTTGGCTCTGTTGTTTCTGGATTTAGGGTGAGGCCAAACCTCATGGCAGAGGAAAACTACAAACTTTCTAACAGGCAAGAAGCAGAGAGGAAAACTCTAAAATAACTGTCAAAGCCAAAACCACGCCCCCACTTGTCTGCCTCATTCCTTTAGCCCCACCTACATAACCTAACAAACCCAGTGAGCTATGAATTTGAGCTTAAAGAATTGGCCTCTTGATGAGGTTAGAGACATCATGATCTGGTCACTTTACCAAAGGAAATGAATTCTTCAACCAATTGAACCTTTTAGGGGATATATCTAGATGACAATCTTAACAATGACAAAATAATCTATAAATCCTTTGGGGTGGAGGTGAATGGACTGATTTTGGGAGACACATCTTCTGGGAGGTTAGCTCACAGCTCAGGACCTTTAAGTACAGGATTTAAGAAATCTACTCTCATGTTTGCTTTTTGGGGGATTTTAGATAGCTACTTCTTGTTTTCCATAGTAAACTCCTTTCAAAAGACTTCTCTTAACTTCTGAAAATCAAACTGTTTCTCCATTAACCACGTTGCCCTCATGTCTTAGTGATGCAGGTACAGAATTTACCCAGCTTGGTGTTATGGTTGATACATTGTGTCAACGTCAGAAGTTTAGCTAAGTGACTCAGTAGGGGGCCAGGGTCCTTACTCTGTAAACATCCTGAGCTTGTGCAAGAGAGGAGATGTTTTGTGATTGCTATAGCCATCTTTGGCTGTCTTCTGTTACCCACCTGCCATGCCACCCAGCCTTGGAGCCAGCTGATGATGGACTGAAACTCCCATAAACTGTGAGCTACATAAACCATTCCTCCCTTAATTTTGTGAGTGTTGGGTATTTTGTCTCAGCAATGAGACATAAGTAACCAAGATACTTGGGAATGTAGGGTGGCAAACTGTCCTTATTTGCCTGTGACGGAAGGATTTCCTGGGATGAGGGCCATTTCTAAAAACAGACTTACATTTTTTAGAGCAGTTTTATGTTCACAGCAAAAGTGAGGAGAAAGTAAAAGAATTTCCTTATACCCCCTCCTCTCATACATACACTACATCCCCCCACTATTGACATATTTCATCAGAGTGGGCACCTTACAATGGATGAACCAACATCAGCACCTCATTTATGAGTGTTGACCAGTGAATAATGATGTGTATCTACCATTGTTGCATACAGAGAAGTTTTATTGCCCTAAGAATCTGTGCTCCACTTATTCACACTCCCCACCACTATTCTCTGTTGTACTTTTCCCTTTTTACTATCTCCATAGCTTTGCTTCCTCCAGAATGCCACAAAATTGGAACCATCAGTATGTCCCCTTCTCATGTTGACTTCTTTAAGTTAGAAATAGGCATTTAAGTTTCCTTCATGTATTTTCATGACTTCATAGTTTCATTTTTAAACATTAAGTCTTATGTATAGAGTACAGTATTATAATTTGAGACATAGTGTATAATAAACAAGTTAGAGTAATTAGGATTTTCATCTCTTCAAATATCATTTTTATGCATTGGGAATCTTCAAAGTCTTCTCCTTTAGTTATTTTGAATTTATGATTAATTGTAGACTATAATTACCCTACTATGCTACAAGACTTAGAACTACTTTCTCCCTCTGTCTGTAGTTTGATAGCCACTGTCCACCTTCTTTATCTCCCCATGCCTTCCTTCCTTAGCTTATAGTAATCGCTTGTGTACCTTATACTTCTATGTGATCAACTTTTTTAGCTTGTACAATGGAGATGTATCTTTTTAGTGCGGAACAACATTTCATTCTCTGGAGGAAACACTGCTTATTTATTCATTCATCTTCCAAAGGACATTTAATTGCTTCCAAATTTTGGCAATTATGAGTAAAGCTGCTATAAACATCTGTGTATGGGTTTTTGTGTGAATATAAGTTTTTAACTCATTAGGATAAATACCTGAGAGTGTGATTGCTGGATGGTATGATGAGAACATATTTAGTTTTATAAGAAATTCTGTCTTCCAAAGTGGCTGTACCGTTTTTCATTCTCAACATCAATTAATTACAATTTCAGAAGTTCCATATTCTCATAAGTATTTACTGTTGTCAGGATTTTCAGTATTGGCCTTTCTCATATGGATATAGTGGTATCTCATTGTTTTAATTTGCAATTCTCTAGTGCTACTTGTTGTATTTTTATATACATTTATTTGACCTTTGTATATCTTCTTCACTGAGGTATCTATTTAGTTGTTTTGCTATTTTTAAATATGATTTTCTTATTTCTGAATTTTAGAGTTCTTTGTATATTTTGGATAAAAGTCTTACTAAATACATCTTTCACTGATATTTTTCTAAGCACTTATTAAAAAATTATCTTTTCTCTACTTCATTGTCTTCACTTTTTTGCAAAATATTTATGCAGGTTTATTTCTGAGTTTTCTATTCTGTTTCATTCATCTAATTGTCTAGTCTCTCAACAAATACCATACTTCCCCCTACCCCCCTACCCCCATTAGCAAATGGGAGCCAGAGGTCTGAGCATCTCTTGGGAGTTTGACCATATGCAATATAGCAAGTAAGGAGTATTTGCTTTTACCATCTCTTTATCACTGTTTTGCTTTGTTCTGATTAATGGTATTTCTCTATTCTATATTCTGTTTTGATAAGTTCTACAATGTTCTGTATTACATTTGATTTTGCTATACCTGATTGAAAAAACAACTATTATGAAGATAAAGAGATATACTATGGTACCTATTACTATTGTCCCGGTAACCTGCTGTGAAGTTCTGTACCGATTTCACTACATTGTCTCAATTGGCTTTGTTCCATCTTATTCTGTTGTATTTTACTACCTTCAAAATAATAAAAAATTAAAACAAAACAAAACAAAAAACAAATACCATACTATCTTAATGTTTTTAAAAATTTTATTCAAAGGGGAAAAATAAAGCAAAACAGAAAAAAAAGGGTAGAAACAATACAGAATTTCAAAAAAAATGAACAGTAAGAAATCACTAGTTGATACATTATATATTGTCTTTCTGGATGTAGTTGTTCAAGTTACAAAATCAAAGCATACAAAGTGGACATTCAAACAGTGAGGCTGCAAACAGCTCCGTTCTCTGATCCAACAAAAACTTAGCAACATAATTATCATCCCTACACTCTTAAATATACATGAAGTTATATCCTTTAGAGCACCTGCTTTTCCTCCTTTGCTTTTTATGTCCATTATCTGTTTAGTTATATCATGTTTCAGGTTGCTCAGTACCTTGCTGATCTGCTTTGCTATTGTTATTTACTTTTTAAAAACATTTTTCTTCTTCTTATTTTTATTTATTTATTTATTTTGAAGGTAGTGAAATACAGCAGAACAAGACAGGACATAGCCAACTGAGGCAGTGCAGTGAAATTGGCACAGAACCTCACAGCAGGCCACTGGGACAACAGCAATAGGCACAACAGTACATCTGGTTTTCTTCACAATAGTTGTTTCTTCAATCAGGCAGAGCAATATGGAAGGAAATACCAAAATTACAAGAACAGAATATTGAATAGAACAACACCATTGATCAAAACAGAGCAAAACAGAGATAAAAATATTTGCCCTCAAAGAGATGGCAGAAAAAAAATCCCCTTTGCTATATCGCATATAGTCAAACTTGCAAGACATGCTCAGATCTCTGGCTCTTACTTGCTAGCGGGGGGGTGGGCCGGTGGGGGGTTAATTCTTAGCCCGGGCAGTAGGCTCACAGCTACCCACCAGAGGGGTGAACTGGCTGCCCATTTTCCCAGCGCTGCAAGGTCCAACATGGTGAGTCACGGATCTCAGGAAAGGCTGATACAGTTCTCATCCTGGGGCGGCCGCGGCTTGCCAAGCCACAGCCATTTACCAGAGTGGCATGCTGGTGGCTACCTGTTTTCCCAGTGCCCCAAGGTCCAACATGGCAGGTTGCAGATCTCAGGAAACGCAGATATCCATACTATCTTAAATACTATACTTTTATAGTATGTCTTGAAATTGGGTTGTATCAGTACTTCAACTTTACTCTTCTTTTTAAAAAATATTGCATATAATTAAGGAATACAACATGATGTTTGCTATAATTATCTTCATACATTGTAAATTGATTACCAAAGTCAAATTAGCATACTCACTATCCCATATAAATACATTTTAAAATAAATGTTAAGAGTATCTGAAATCTACTGTTCTTGCACACTTCTAACCATAGTGTGTATGTTGTACATAAGATGTCTCAGACTTAATCTTACTACATAATTGCAACTTTGTAACATCAAAAGCCATTTACCACCCTGGTCCTGTTAACCTTTTAAAAAATATTTATTGAGATATGACTGGTATATAAAAACTGTACATACTTAAATGTGTACAATTTGATGAGATTGAAGATAGAGATGTATGTCCTTGAGACCAGCACCACAATCAATACCATAACCATACTCATCACTTTGAAAATTTCCACCTACTCTATTTATTACTGTTATTATTTGTAAAAGAATGCTTAACATAAAATCTACCCACTTAGCATAAATTAAGCATGCAATACAATATTAACTATAGGCACTATTTTTTCTCTTTTCTTTTAAAGGGAAGGGCACAGAGCAATAAAATGAAACAAAACAAAACAGTGAGAACCTGATATTGGATTTAAAAAATAAAACAGTAGGAAATTCACTGTAGTTACTATATTGCACATTGTTATCCTTTAAATAGTTGCTCACACTACTGGTTTTAGGCTTGCAATGTAACAAACGAACTTGTACTGTCAATCAAACAGCACAAGTGTTAGGTTGTTTCTTTACTACACTTGTTATCATCTCAGCCTGTGTTCCTCCAAATCAGCTGGTTGCTTATGCCAGGTGGAGGGTGAGGGGGTAGGTTCTTTTCTCCCTACTGGCACAACAGCTGGCTCATGGCAGTTGGCATAGCTTCCTTCTTGGTTTTCTCCTGGACAGTGCAGCCTCTGCTGGCTTGGGGGGGGCAGTGTGGCTTGGCACTATGTCTTTTAATTGATTTATTTCACCTATTGACATGTAATGAAATTACTGATATAACTGGATTAATATCTACCATATTTGTTACTATTTTCTATGCATTGCTTTTGATTTTGTTCCTAATTTGTTTTCCACTCTTATTTTGCCTTTGTAGTTTTAATTGGGCATTCTATAGGATTCCATTTCCTGCTCTTTTTAGATGTTAATAATATACTTTAAAAAATTCTTAACTTCTTACAAATAGCCCTAGAGTTTGGAGTATACATTTACGACTAATTCAACTAGTCTATAATCTCAGAGTATTTCTGTGTCTTCCGTCATTGCTGTCATCCATTTCACTTATACACAAGCTATAGCCACTGATAACATTTGTTGCTCTTATTATTTTGAGCAACATTTTATCTGTTAGGTCAAGTAAAAGTAAGAAAAATTACCTTCATTTATTTCTTCAATTTTTGCTTCCCCAGTGTTCATCCATTCTTAATGTGATCTGATTTCCTGGTTTACATAATTTCCTCTTTGTGAAGAACTCTTTTAATATTTTTTGCAAGGCAGATCTACTGGTAACAAATTCAATATTTTTCTGATTAATCCTATTTTTCTTTCGCTACACAAGTAGATACAAGAGATAATTTTGCAGTACAGGATTTCAGGTTTGTAAGGCTTTTTATTCCCTCTCAATACTTTATTTCCTCTTCTTACTTGCACGATTTCTCCCATCCAAGTATGAACTAGACCCAACCCTTCTTAGCTTCTGAGATCAAATGCTATTGGCGGCATTCAGACTGGTGTGAGCGTAAACAGTTGAGTGATTTCTGAGAAGCTGAATGTGTTTATTTTTGGTCCTCTATAGGTAAAGAACCTTTTGCTTTGGCTAAATAAGAGTTTTTCTTTAATTTCTTACAGTTAGAATTTAATATACTTAGGTATTCTTTATTGTCATCTCTCTGGCCTGATGTTCTCTAAGCATCTGGGATCTGTGGTTTAGCATCTGACTTTCATTTTCTAGTCATTATTTCTTCAAATATTGTTTTTGTTCCTTTTTTTTCCTTTTCTTTCAGATATTCTCATTAGATGTGCTAAAGTATTGATGATTTTCCCATAGCTCATGAATACTCTGTACTGCTTTCAGCCTTTTTGTTCTTTGCTTTTCAGTTCTGAGAGTTTCTGTTGACATATCCTCCTCATGCGCAGCCTTTTCTTGTCACTAGTCTACTAATGAGCCCCTGGAAGACATTCTTCATTTTGGTCACAGTGGTTTTTGTCTCTAGCATTTCTGTTTGGTCCTTAGGATTTCTATCTCTACATGTTGTCTACTTTCTCCATGAAGGTCTGTACATATCAATCATACTTATGTTAAGTTTTACTTAGTAAGTCCAATATTCCTGCCATATTTTACTCTGATTCTGAAACTTCCATAGTCTCTTTAAACTGTATTTTTTGTTTTGCATTTATTTATTTTTTTCATTTCATTATGCCTTTTAATCTTTTTTGATAGCTACACCTGATGTATTGGGTAAAAGGAGTGGTGGTAAATAGGCATCTGTTCATCTCTTTCAGTGTCAGAAGAAGGGAAGTGCTCTATAATCCTTTGATTAGGTTGTAGTCTTTTTAGTGAACTCATTTTCTTGGTCTATAGACTTCATGGTGATTCTTAGCGTTCCTCCCCTTTATGTGGACCAGGATAGTTGAGGCACAGGAGTTGTGTATTTCCCTTTCTCCACATGGATGTCCACAGTGGGGTGACACTTGGTCTTCCCTCCCCCCAGGTAAGTTGAGCTCTGATAAAACCCCAGTAGGTTTAGCTCTGGTAAAATATCATAGTTTATTCTGTGGCTAGCCCTTATTAAAACAGACAGATGTTCTGGTGTATTTCAAAGTGGCTACTGTCCCCCTTGTTCTGCTGAACCATGACACATCTTCATGCTAGAAATATCTTTTCTGTGAGAAAAGATAGGCCCCTGGATGTAAAAGTGACAAAAGCATGATTGTCCTGGAGTTTATAACTCTCAGGCTTGATCATACTGCAACTCTAGCAATTTGTTACTTACGGTTCAGGTCTTCCTATCTACTCAGGAGTTTCTGTATTGGCCCAGTGTATTTTTCTATATTTACCAGCCTGTGTCTCTGGTTTTGGGGGCACTTGTTTGCCTGTGGCCTTACTTCCCTAACAGATCTAAGAAGCATTGTTACTTTTCCATTTGTTCAGCTTTTTACTAGGATAAAGTGACTACTTCCACTCCTTATGTGCTGAACTAGTAACTGAATGTCAGAGAAGGGCCTTGTGTTGCATAGTAAATGGGTATAGTTCTAGGAAAATCAGGATGATTGGTTATCCTAGTTGGGAGTAAGAAACCAAGCATCTTTTCTTGATTTGGGTGAATCTCCTTGGGGAGGGCAGTTGATATCTTGGAATCTCTCTTCCTCTTGTGTGAAATGAAAGGGTTGACATTGAACTTCTTTCTGGTTACTTCTATTTCATGAAATCTGATTTTCTTTATGTCAGTGTTCTTAAAGCAAGAGATTTCTGGACTTACACTGATAAATTCCTGCTAGGAGATAAAACCTTGCTAGGTGATAAAACCTAAATTTTCTTGCTCAATATACATTGTCTTGGCTTGGAATAATCTTGGTTTGGAGAACACTGTGAGTGAGGCTTTTTGTTTAGGAAAAGAGCCTCTTTGCAGCTTTCACCCATTAGGACATTGGTCAGAAAGCAGGGAGTTTTCTTCCTTTGACACCACCTATTTGAAACTGAACAAGCCTTGTTAATGATAGATTTAGGCTCTTCTGTCCCCTTTAGTTGAACTTGACCAAAAAGATCCCAAGAGGAAGCAGGAGCGAGGTAGGGGTGAAGTGCAGGGTCTGGCCCAGCCTCTGAGTGTAGGATACAAGTCTCTGGCATTGGCCTCTGGTTTATTTCTTTCTGAACCTTTCAGTCCCTGCTTTTCCAATTTTTTTATGCTTTCTGATATGCCTGGCAACATAATCAGAAACATTAAGTGCATCATTATCTTCAAAAGTCCACAGCAGAGAAATAGCTAAAAGAGTATTTTTTAAAGAAATTGTAATGTGCCCACTTGAATACAAACCCTAATTTCCTGAAGTCTAGCTCTAGTTTGAAGAATTGCTTGGATTTTTTTTTTAAATTGAATTTTACTGTCAGAGAAACTGCCAATACACATTGCCAGCGTTGTTATTTTTCTTTATATATTTTAATCTTAGCTCAGGAGTATAAATAGCTCTCTCTTGCCTTCCCTTCCAAGAGTTGAGTATCAAATGCGTGACCAGATTGTGGAATTTTGCATGGGCTTCTGGCTTCACAGGAAAATGGGGCTTGCTGCTGTTTCACTGTCTTTTCTTGAAAATGATAGCTTTTCCTTGTGGCAAATAGACATAGGGAGAGGTCAAACAATTCTAAAACATAAACAGGGTCTTAAGAGTTCTCCTGCTCCAACTATTTGCCACTGGCAGGATGATATTCACACCATTCCACATAGAAAAGAGGCTGCCATGGTGTGCCTTGTGAATAATTTCTTTCTCAACAGAATCTTGTGAAAGGTTTTTAATTTCAAGCCAAGTTAGTCAACAACTACAGAAGATACTATATAGTAGGTACTAGGCATATAGCAGCGAGAGAAGTCAGTGAATAAATGAGAAAATTGGTGATAATGGAATAGGGATATGAACCAGAGATGCCTAGGACAACAGTGAGTTTGATACAGCTTGGAAGGGAATGGGCAGTGTGTGTGGTGATATTTAAGATTGTAATGGTTTCTATGCTGTCCTATAGACAACTAGAAACTAGTAAAATAATCTCAAATGAGTGACCCCAGAGTGAAACAGTCAACGGTTCATTACTGTATGTCGGTAAGCATCCATACCTTATTTTTCTCCAAGCAATAGTGAAGTAGCTATTATTCCCATTTTACACACAGCAATGCTGGGTTTCAGAAGCTGTTAGAGACCTTGTGCCTGAGACCTACTGCCCTTTATTACTTTTGATGACCACAATGAAATTTAATTTCCTTTGTGCATGCCTATCCTTTGCCCAAGGCTACACAGGTAATTGGCTCTTTCATAAATGTTGGCTATTTAAACTTGGATCAGCTACCTTTGGGACCATTTTGTCTCTCTGTAGATGGATGAGGGGACCTTAAAAAGCCTTACAGATTTCAAATATTTTGAATTTGGGATTCATCTTACACCTTACCCCCTTCCACCTTACCCCTTTTAGGTCCATGACAAGCAGGATGTATGTCAAGACCTTCAAGCTTCTTTTATGATTTCTTACCCATGAGGGATGGTGAAACAGGAAGCTGTGCTCCTGAAGGGAGGGAGAACCACAGAATATGTAGCGTTCTTACTGAGGTTCTGCCATCCTACTTTGGGGTGTTCATCCCCTTTAAAAACCCCACTTTGCATCACGTCCTTGTAATAAACAGATGCCCTCATGTATATCTCCTTCCTTACCATTTTTATTATCATAGTGAGCTTAACACTGACATTTTAGGGTGTTTATTACAAAGTGATGAGTTTAAAAAAACCAGAAACAAAACATTTGTCCTTTTTTCAAAAAGTAGGTCAAACCTATCAAGTCTGCTATTGTGTTATTTAATCTTTAGGTATTAACTCCTATCTCTTCTGCCACCTCCCCTCCCCGAGGGAAATGACAATGAGACTGAAATGTGTGCTTCATGATCTCTGCTTTATTAAACTGGAATAGAACCAGTCACTTGTGAGTGTAACAGACAGATGAACAACACACCATATGTTAGCTCTCTGCATCAGTTTGTCTGTGTAATACCTGAGCAGTCAGAGACAAGTGTAGGCCAGAGGCTCTCAGCCCCTCATCAGCCTCTCCTGTCCAGGTACATTGGAGGTATCTGGGACTGTCCCCAGATTCTTTTTCCTTTGCTTCATGATGCTTCAGTGAATGGAAGGACAAAAATTATACTTAATTGTGTAAATATATACATATACTTATTTTAACTGGTGATAATATATGTATATATATATATATATATATATATATAACATAACATTTATCATTTTAACCATTTTAAGTGTACAGATCAGTCTCATTAAATACACTCACACTCTTGTACAACCATCATCACATAAATCTCCAAGACTTCTTTCATCATCCCAAAATAAAACTATGAAACCATTAAAAAAAAAAAAACCCACACAGGGCAACCACTATTCTACTTTCCGTGTTTGCAAATTCGATTGCTGATGTTACCTCACATAAGTGGAACCTTATAAGTTGTCTTTTTGTGCCTGTTTTCTTTAGCTTCTTTCTGTCTCTTCGAGGTTTGTCTATGTTATTGCATATCTCAGAATTTCCTTCCTTTCTAAGCCTGAGTAATAGTTTATTCTATGTACAGGGTACAATTAAAATATATGACGAATGTTTAAATTAAAAAATATTACAGTAAAGCATATCACCATTAAGCCTCCTCAAAATACTCCTTCTAGCTTCAAATACATGTATCCCAACATTCTTATCACTTTCTGGGGTTAGTTCTGGAAGTCCTCTGTAGTGAGTGTCTTTAGTCACTCTGTCATAACTGTCTCTATGTCCTGAATTGAGTCAAAACTTTAATGGGAAATTTTGTCAGATAAAATTTTTATAGTGTGTCTTCACCTTATTCATTGGGTCTGACATTGTGGCTTTTTCCTCCAGTCAAAATGGCAAGGAAAGGTAAATTTTTAAATTAGTTAAATATTGGTACATTTGTATATATATGTAATGATCATATTCATCATAGGGAATTTGTTACCATACATGATGTATCTTGATTTTTTTCCCCAATATCCTCACTCTTTTCAGCTCTTCTCTTCCTCATTATTTAAAAAGCTTCGTTTCTGTTTTTCCTTTTCTTATTTTTTCTTTTCCTTTCCTTCCTCCCCTGCCCCCCCTCCCTATTGAACATTATCATTCCAATTTGAACATTTTATTCCTATTTTAAATCAATTCAGGCCATTGAGACAGCTGGGACAGCACAACTGAAGACAAGAGAGAGGATTCCTGTAAATTCTTCAGCATGATGGGATAAGTGTTTTGAAGCAAGGGAAAGTGTTTTCAGTGGATTAATGGCATTATGTTTTTTACTGTAATAATTTTTTAATACGTAAATATTCACTATATCTTTTTTATCACACTTCATACATGCCATATCTTGTCTAACCATTCACCTATCAACATTTGGGTTCTTTCCATGTTTGGGTTATTGTGAACAATGCTGCTGTGAACGAGGGTATACAAATATACATTTGGGTCTTTTTTTATAATGCTTTTGGGAATATACCCAGAAGTAGGAATTCTGGATCATATGGTAGTTCTATTTTAAAATTTCTGATGAGCTGCCATACTGTTTTCCCTAGTAGCTGTAGCATTTTACTGAATATATGTATAATTATTTTTTATCAGTTACATTTTAATGATATATAATTTATTATAGATTCAAATATTTTACAGAATGTCCTTTAGATATTCTTTGCATGCTTTCTTTTGATCCTTATCAGTAGATCTTTCTTTGGGGTCATCCTTGCTTCATCTTATTCCTCTGTACCCAGGATCCAAACAATGAGAAATTCTGTCTACTTTGTCTTAGACGTGTGTCCAGTGTCCCATCAGATCATGTCATTCCTCTGCTGGAAACTTCCTGTGGCTTTTCCCATTTATGAAATCTGAAGGCCTCACCATGGGTTGTGAAGCCCTTCAGCGTCTCACCTGTGCCCCTGAGCTCGCCTTGGGTCATCCCCTCCCTTGTCCCTGATCACACCAGCTCTTTAAGATGCCCTTGCTCGCACCTCCCCACTGAATGTTTCTCCTCTCTGAACAACCCCACTTCCATCCCTGCCTTCCAGTCTGGGATGCATGGCATGGGCCCTGCTTTCTTTACTTTGCTGAAACGTATGGAAAAAAATGCTTTTCCAGATGGCCCTGTTCAAGTATTTGTACTAGCTCCCACCTCACCTACTATCCCGTCTCTTGCCCTGATCAGTTTTCTTCACTGTGCTTATTTCTACCAACCATATTTGCCTGTCTCCTATTTCCACAAGAAGGCAGCTCTACAAGAAGTAGAACTTGTGCATTTTGTCAACTCTGTATTCCAAAACCTTTAAAAACAGCCTGGAACATACAGGCATTCTTATATTATTGTTAAATGCGTGTTTGTCCCTGAATTTTTACACATTAGTTAGGTTCTTAAAAAAGAAAGCCTTCAAGTTAAACTTCCTAGTTCCCAAAATGGAATCTAGCTTAATTAGTTTAGGGATTTTACTTAACATGAACCTCATTTCCCTCATCTAAACAATGAGGATAAATAATAACTCCTACCTTTTAAAGTTATAGCTGAAGATTAACTGAACTAATCCATATTAAGTGCTAATCACTGTATGTGCACAGAGTAAGTGATCAAAAAAGTTATTTTATTATATTAATGTTGCTGTTCCTTTGATTTCCACCTTTTTTCTTTTTTTCTTGGTCTTGCTTCATATAAATAATAGGAATTTTTAAAAATCCAGTGTTAGTATGATTTTCACTTTAGTGATTTAATGAAATCAATCCCAAATGGGTAAGTCCAGGTGTTTTTCTCTTCATTATATATGTTGTGATGACCACTCTGTATGTCCTTTAAATTCATACTTTTTATTTACCATTGTTATATAGAAGGTATTTGGATTAGTCTTTTATTCGGATGACTGGGTGAGAGGCATGGAGGTGTCTATGTGGCCTTTCTCTATTGGGCAGGCTCATCACTTCCAGCTGTCTCCAGTGACTCCAGTCCAACATTGGCACTCTTGATTTGGTTTTCTGATTGAACTGGAAGCTGATAAAAGGCAGGAGGAACTAGACAGGGAAGAAGGACTGGCTTGGTGGCTAGACAGACCTGGGGGAGAACAACAGTACTGACACTTTCTCACTATAGAATCTCAGTCAATTATTTAACCTCTTTGAATGTCAGCGTTCTTATTTAACAAAGGAAACTGGCCTGCCTCAGAGTGTGGCTGAGAAGACTGGAGATAGTGTCTGAAGCACATCTGGTATGATCTGTGGTATGTAGTAGGTGCTCTTTGGTTGTGTGCAGACTAATTAACGAGGGCAGGGATTAATGTCAAGGTCCAGTCTGAACATTTTAGGAAATGCAGGTTTATTCGGTGTCCTTGTATGCTGAAAGATAGGTTTCCTCCCTTCAACTTCCCCTTCTAGAGGACAGCCTGACTTGATTTAAACACTGTCAGGCAAAAAAGCTCCCTTTACCTCCTATCATAACCCTTCACATGATGGTGTAGGGGCTGAGTCTTGTGCTATTAGGTACTTTGTCCAAGATTACTGGGCCTGCAGTTTCATGGTTGCTGGCATGAAAACATGTGATGGCCATTTGTAGTCTGGCTATGTGTCCTGCAAAAATAAACCTCCAAGTTTTATCTCAGAAAGACTATGCAAGTCTTTCTTCCCTTCTTTTCCTCATTTTAAAAATACTATTTATTTTAGAGCTAAGAGAAAACTCAGTGTGCCATAGAGTTTTTCAGTGGGCGACACCTGGGGAAGCAGGCAGGAGGAACATGTGTTTACACTGGGAAGAAGGGAGATTTGTTAATCTTATTGAGATCTGAGGCAAGGAGAAAGACCAGGGACATGGAAAGAAAGAAAAATCAGTCAAATAAAAGAATTATGCATATTACATGATTTATAATGATAGCACAGTGAGTAAATTTAGAGACAGATATGAGTGCTAAGATTTCAAATAAAAGACATTTTTGGCTTAGAAATCTTTATTTGCAATTGTTTAGTATAATACTGTGTTATAAAACCAATTAAAGCTGGGTTAAAGGAAAAAGGAAAAAGAAAGGAATATGTTGACAGATGTGCCTGGTTGCTTCCCTCCCTCTCAGGTCTGCTTTCTTACTGCTGGGCCTCCAGGAATGATAGAATAGCCACCCGAACTCTGGGCTGCCACCAGACTATCAGCAGTAAAATCAGACCTTCTTTTTCCTAATAATTCCAACAAAACATAGAATCCAGCTTCATGGGCTGTGTTCAAATCATATGCCCATCATTCTGAATCAGTGAGTGTTCCCAGAGGAATTACACTGGGGATTGGTTCCAGGACACCTCATGGTTCCTGAAATCCATGGATGTTCAAGTATATCTTAAAATGGTGTAGTATTTACATAAAACCTGTGCATAGTCAGCTATGGGTCATTATAATACCTAATATACCTAAGTAATGTAGACGCTATGTAAATAATTGTTATACTGTATTGTTTAGGGAATAATGACTAGTGGAAAATGATCGTACATGTTATTATGGACACAACCATGGGAGGCCTAAATACAAAGTACCTGAGAAAGATATGAGGCAAACAAGGCTCAAAAGACTGTTAGAGAGAGACTGAGAGTCTGTGAAATGGCACGAAGCTACAGCAAGACATCCCTGAACAATATTGCATTTGTGTGAATTCGGTATAGTGCTTGGTGCATGACAAATTCAAATGTTGCTTTTTGCAAATATTTTTGATTGGAGATTGGTTGAATTCATTAATGTGAATTCTATGGAAATGAAGGGCTGACATGCTATTTTTGGGCAGCCATGGTTGTATGCCCAGCTGTAGAGGGACTTGCTTTCCTGAGTTATGTGGGCTGAAACAGAGAAAAAGGTGGTCCCTCAAAGGAAAATCAGGGTGGATTGAGCAGAAAAAAAAAAAAAAGAAAATAATCCTGAACAGGCAAATGCCACAGGTCTCTGCTCCATTTATGATGTGCTGATGTTTGTTCATCTGAACATTTTTGTTTTGCACATGAATGAGCACTTCATGAAAAGCTTGAGTCAAATGCAAACCCCCACCCTTCATCAGAATATAATTATAATATATCACCTTTTATAATTTTGCTACACTCTATTGTACATACCACAAATAGGAGACTTGTACATCACTAGTTCAATAAAGGATTTTACCATCTGAATTACACCTCTGCACACAAGATAGGATACATTAACTTAATTACTGTATGATGCAATATCATAGGCCATTGCCCTGGGTATTTATGTTGTGTTGTGTCCAGAGAGAGAAACTGGGCATCATTTTTAAACAGTCAATTTCCAATTATCCATGCTAATAGAGGAACACAAAATGTGGAGACTCTGAATACAGTTTCTATTTGGTTTCAGAAGTGTATGTGATTTTTTAAAATTTTTCTACCTGAATTATTTGTCTTTTTAATTTTTTTTATTTTAAAGAGAATAAAACAAAAGAGGACAGATCTAGATCTAAGCAGATCAGAACAGAACAATGTAAGCAACACAGCACTTCACAACAATACAATTGGATATTAACAGTAGCTATCATAATGTCTCTTTCTTTGAAATAGTTGAGCTTAGCTTTACATACAATTTGTCTTGCTTTGACTTAGCTACCACTAAAAGGAGTTTACCTTATTTGGGACCTATATTTTCTTTTTTATGCCTTAAAAAATGTGAAATATATTTCACTTGTGTGATTTTTTTCACTTCTAATTTTGAACTAATTTTAGAATGTCAGAATAGTGCAAAATAGTATAGGACATTCCCTTACATCTCTTATTCAGTTTACTTTAATGTTAATATCATACATAACCATAGTGTAAACCTAGGAAACTAATAGTTATAAATACTATCAACTAGTTAGGATTTAGATTTAAAATGTTCTTCAGAAGGCTGTGCTGGAAGCTTGGTCCCCAGTTCAGCAATGTTAGAGGTGTGACATTTGCAAGCTAGTTGGATTATAAGCCCTCTAATTTACAGTGGGTTAATCTGTAAATGAATCTGTAAATAATTTCATGGCCTTGTTAGGAGGTGATAGAAACCTAGAAGGTTGGGCCTAGTTGGAGGGAATGGTCTTGGGGATGTGACCTCATAGACTCTACATGTTCCTGCCCCCTTCGTCTCTGGCTCCTTGGTTGACTCTCTGACTCTCTCTGCTTCCTGGATGCAGTGAGGTTGGCAGCTTTACTCTGACATCCCTTGCCACTGTGAAGTTTTTGTCTTACCAGAGTCTGAAATATAGTAGAGCCAGTTGACCATAGATTGAAACCTCTGAGACCATGAGCAAAAGTAAAATTTCCTCCTTTAATTTGTTCATCTCAGGTATCTTGTCAAAGCAATAAAAACAAAAACAAAAACAAGCAAACAATAACAGACCAATATTGAACAGGACTATAGAGTTTATTTGGATTTTATCTGTATTCTACCAAGGCCATTTTTTTTTCTCCACAATCCTACATTCAGTTGTCAGTTGTTATCTTTAGCATCCTCCAGTTCTTAACATTTCCTGTTTTTCTCATTTTTCATGATCTTGACACTTCTGAGGAATACTGATCAGTTACTTTTTTGTAGAATGCCCTCAATTTGAGTTTGTCTGATATTTCCTTCTGCTTGGAATGAGGTCAAACATTTTTGGTAAGAACACCACAGAAATGAGTTATGTTCTCCATGCATATCAAAAGGTTCATACTATCAATAAATGTGTCTGATGGCTGGTAATGTTGACCTTCATTACTTGGATAAGGTGGTTTTCTACTAGACTTAACCATAATAAGGTTTTTCATCCTTGCTTTTATACTTAACGAATATATTAGGGCAGATACTTGGAGATTATATAAACTGTTCCACGTAGTTTTATCATCCATTGGTAGATCTTATTTGCAACAATCTGTATTATAATGTTTGCCTAATGATGATCTTCTGTTTCCCTCCTTCCTTCTGCATTTATTAGTTAGAATTCAATTGTGAGGAAGAGCTATCTTTTCTCATATTTATTTGTTTAATTTTTCTAAGGGTTAACCTGATACTATCATTATTTTGTTTATAGAAGTTTTTGGGTCTTGATCATTAGGAGCTCTCTCAGATTGTACCCTATTGTTTTACTTATTTATTCAGTAGACTTTTTTTTTTCTAATTTCTATGTATTTTTTAAAAAATTTTATTTAAAGAAGAAAAAAGCAAAACAGAAAAAGGGGTAGAAACAATACAGAATTTCAGAAAAAAAAATAAACAGTAAGAAATCACTAGTAGACTTTTTAAAGAACAATTTTAGGTTAACAGAAAAATTGAGCAGAACATACAGGGATTTCCCATGTACCCGCTGTCTCTACCATGAACAGCTTTCACCCATGTATCAACATCCTCTACCAGAGTGGTACACATGTTACAACTGATAAACATATATAGACATACAGTTATTACTCAAAGTCTATAATTTGCGTTAGGGCTCACTCTTGATGCAATTTTGTGGGTTTTGCCAAATGTATAAGAATAAGTATCTATCAATGTAGCTTCAGCCAGAATAGTTTTACAGCCCTGAAAATGCATTGTGCTCTGCCTATTCATTCTTTTTTCCTTCTACTTTCCTGGAAATCACTGGTCTTTTTACTATCTCCCATAGATTTCACTTACAGCCATGTGGCTAAAGTCCTGCTGTATGTAGTCTTTTCAACTGGCTTCTTCTTCCAACTGGAATTATATACTTAATTTTCTTCCATGTCTATTCATGCATTCATAGCTCATTTTTTTTAGTGCTCAAGAACATTCCATTGTCTGGATTTATCATATTTATCCAAGCCCCATTCTTTTGACAAACCCATATTCTTTTGAAACACTTCATTATGTTCTGCCATTAAACAGTGTTCCTGGCTTATCTTGTATTATCCCTGCCCTAGCACTGGAATGAACCACTTTTCAAGGACTCCAACTTTATTTTATTGTAGAATAATATTTTGAAGTCAAGGCCTTGGACTAGGTGTTCTCATTGCTTCTGGGATGTGATTATTTTGGTTTTTCTCCATAGGCACAGCTAGGAAATACATGCATATAAACTAACCCACACCCTCATACTCATCTATATTTCTTGAACAGTGGGTCATGATGGCAATGATGAAAACTATGTAGAACCCAGAAAGATTGTTTTCTTTTCCTAGTGCCTATTCCTACAGCAAGATGCATAACTTGGCAGAAACAGGGAACATGTCTGAGGCTTTATGTGCCAGACTTCTTCCAGCTTGGAATGGATTGTGTTTCATTCTGGCAAGGATTGACATATCATATTTACCTTTCCTATCTGCAAAGTCTCAGTCAATTCCATTATACTATGGGTCAAAATTCCTATGACATAGGATACAACAGTACCTTCCTTGCTTTGGAGGAAGGTCCATTTAATGGTAAAGGAGGTATGGCATGTACAGCATACTGTGGGATCCTGTTAAGATTTAAATACAAAGTGCTCTCCAAAAACTCACGTATTGAGATTTCTGACTTCAATACTGGATTAACCCATGATGACTTCTGATAGGCTTTTGGGAAGTGACTGGATCATGTGAGCTCTAATTTAATCAGTGGACTTCATAATCTGATGGCATTATTGGGAAGAGATGGCAACTGGATCTGGAGCTTGGCTGAAAGGAAAGGACCATAGAGAAGTGACCTTAAGAATTAGACCTGGTCTCCCCTTTCTTCCTCCCTAGCTCTTCGGTTCTCTCTCTCTCTCTCTCTCTCTCTCTCTCTCTCTCTCTCTCTCTCTGTCTCTTTCTCTCTCTCTGCTTTTGGGCTGTAATCAGATGTGCAACTCTCCTCTACTACACCCGTCTGCTATGATGTTTCTGCCTCACAATTTATCCTAAGCAATGAAGCTGTCCAACAGTGGACTGAAACATCTGAAACTGTGAGAAGTTAAAGAGTGACTAACATAGATCCACTGACCCTTTTATATTTGGCACCATTCCAAAGCTGTTGGCATGATTTAGGATTGGAACAGCCTTGTGAAAATGGAGTTGGAGTACTAGTTTAGGGATAATAGCCTGCAAAGATTAGGCAATGTCTTGTAGACTGAATATACACCTCACACCATTTGGGGCATTGGGCATTGTATGGCACTGTGTCTCCAGAAGATAGAATGAAGGGTCCAAGAATTGAGGAGTGGCATGCTCATCATCGCTCCTAGTGACCTAGTGGGGGAATCTGTATTTTCTATCACAACTTCAGTCTATCAATTTAGAGATCCTAGATTGCAAGAGGAAGTCCAAAGTACACAAAAGATGTTCTTCTAAACTTTAAGCTATGGTCGCTGCCTTGTTATGTGATTTCTTATGCCAGGACACTATCAGGCACAGAAAAGAGTAATTTACTATTGTCATCACATGGAGGTAGGACTTCTGCTGTATAATGTAAGCAAGGAAAAATGTTTCTAACTGAAGCATCCCTGATTAACTATAACCATAAGTGGGCAAATGCAACACTCATAGCATGGTAAGGGCATGTTGATTAGGCATTCAGACTCCTCAAAGATTTGGATCTAGACCACCATGCTAGGCTAGTCACTGAGAGGGGAAGAACAAGAATTAGCCATAACCTCAAAATCAACAGCAACAGCAGCAGCAGCAGCAACTTAGTGATTCGTCTCTTATATGATTTCCCAAACATTGTGACCAGTCAGAACTCGAGAAATCGTGGGTGGACGGAGGGACTTTAATGTGACGAACAAATGAATATGCATGGTGGCACTTATTGGGAGGCTTTCCTTGGCATAACTATCTAGAATGGTTGTCTCCATTCTGGCAGTCAGTAGCCAGATGCAATGAAGAAACAAAAGTCCAGCCTCCCAGGGGGAAGTGGAAAAGGTCACCAGCTCTTTGTGCTAAAGTTCACTGGGGATTAGACTGCAGCTGGTATCCTGAGGAGACCACAGCCTTGCTTGACTTTCCCCCCTTGTACTCTTCTGCTTCCCTTTCCTCAAAACATGCTCTGAATAAGTCATTAATTCATGAATCCTGGACTTAGGATCTGCTTTTAGAGGAAAAACCAAAGATAATATTGAATGGTACTTTTCATTCAGTTAATGTTGTATTTTCCTGGTGTCAAATATTTCCATATAACATGACTTTTAAAGGTTAAAAGGTATTCTATTATATAATTGTACTTTATCAAATAAGTCTTTTATTCCTAGACAGGAAAATTGTTTCCTAGTTTTTATTCTTATAAATACTACAGAGAACAACATCATTGATGAAAAATCCTTGTAAACATTCTTAATTAGCTTTTTAGGTAAAATTCTTATGAAGGAAGACACAAAGTTAAAGGTCACAAACATGTTTTATGACTTCATGTAAATATAACAAACTTGAAGATCATTCCATTTTAAAGCCCAGACAATAGAGCAGCTTTTCTTCATATTTGCCAGCAAAAAAGTACTGATTAAAAATGTCTCTGTGAATTTAGTAGATGACTTATTATTTTAATGTGCTTATTTGGGTCACTAGGCAGGAATTGCATTTATAGCTTGGCAATTGACATTGCTGTGGCTTTTCAAGGCTTTTGTCTATTGTCCCTTTTTTATCATTAATTATTTTGAGCCTTCTTGTAATTAATTCCAAATACATGGAACTTTCAATTGTAGATGTAAAGAACAATTTCTATCTTGAATAAAATGTTAGAGAAGGAGTAGCATGAGCCTTTCTTCTCATTTTAAGGAAGAAATTGAGTCCCAGGACAACCAGAAACATACAATATTAATTGATCTAGTCTTTGTGATTATCTATATAGTTCTATCTCTTCTGTCTTTATTGGAAGCAAGAGCTGAGAAGAACCAAATACACAGAATGATAATGATTGGCCAATCACCATAAAGAGGATTAAGGAGCTGTACATTCCCTGTTTCTTGTGAATAGTGATCTAATGTGAACTGAGCTTTTAGTAGAGTCAGATGTGGTTGAAAGCAGCGTGCATACCTGATGCCCTCTTGTCACAATTCTGTGGGGAATTGTTGTGAGTGCCACCACTCCTCTAAATAAAGACACTGAAATGGACAAGAGGATGAAACATCATGGAGCTCATATAGCTATTCACTGATAAAACTGAATGCCAGAGAGTGTATGGCAGTATAACAGTAAGGTTATACTGTTTCAGTTACAACCCCATGTTGAGAAGCCTTTGGATGAACTCAGATCATTACACCCAACTGTAACCTGACACACAGCCCTACTTGTTTCCTCTGTGTTTATTCTCATTTCTCCTTTTGTGCCTGCTAAATTTATTCTGTGCTTTCAACTCTGTAACTTGATTTTTTTTTTTACTCCATGTCACTCCATGTTGCTTTATGGATTTTATATCCATCATTTTAATGCTTTGCATAATATTCCTTTGTTAGGCAGATGCTAACTTCTTGAATTCAGTGTTCTTCCATTGAAGATGTTGGGAGATATTCTGAGGACACCCTGCTGTCTCCCCTGCAATTCTTCCTGGATGGATAATTTCCTTTGCACTTCATATGCTGAGTGAAATGAAACAAATTTAACTTGCAGATTGCCTAAGGGTGTCTTTCATACTTGTAGACATCTGTAAATTATACATGCATATATGAGTAGCCGGGCAAATTCTTTGTAATGGTTTGACCTTAAGGAAAATCTAGTAGAGATCACTGTGTAAGTGGTTAAAATCTTTTTTCCATGCCACAGTGTCTCAGTCTATAAAGGAGTGAGTTGAACTGCTGTGTGAGCCTCATGTGTGAGACTTCAGTATGAATTGTATGATAAGTTGAAAAGTAACTTGTAAGAATGCCGTGGGCAGGCACTGGGCATTGTGAATTTTACATAGTTCTCAAACTTTCCCACAGTCCTAGGAAGAAAGCACACCATTATTATTCCCATTTTATAGAAAAGCCAATGAATCCATAGGGGTTAATCGGCTAGTCTGAGAGTCTATAGATAGGAAGGAAGTAGCGGTATCACTAGTGTTTGAACCAGGGTATTTAATAAAACCTTAGAGCGCTATGTTTTTGGCACAATGATAGAAGTTTATGTCTTCCCATGGGTCTGTGAAGACTCTCTAGGATCATTTTGCCTTAAGATGACAATTTTCTGTCAAATATATAAGGAGCTCCAACAAATCATGAGTAAAATATCAATACCTTCCTTAAAAAATACACTAACAGAAATATCTGGGAAGGTGGCAGAGCAGTAAATAGCAGCAAATCAGGATTTGGAATCCAGACACTGCAGTATAACAACTTGGGAAAGAAAAAGAGGATGGAGGTGAATCCTTGGGACCCAAGAAGGATCTGAAGGGAGAATTGGAGCCCACGGGGAAAGTGAAGAGACAAACCTCATGTAGAAAAAGGAGGTAGCTAAGTGCACTTTCTCTCCAACTCTGGGGTCATGATGTGTGAGGGGAGTCTCAAATCTATAGAGACACAGTGAGGGCAGGTGATTCCAGAGACTTCAGGGAGATGTGTATCAGTGGAACAGAACAGTGGATGGTATGAGCTATACCAGTTGGTGAATGATTCCAGTTCAAGCATCCCTTGGCCATTATGCCAGAAAAAAGATTTAACTACAAATAAGTGAAGCATGCAGAACTCCAGTTAAACATAATCAGAAAAAAACTAGTCATAGACAAGATTCCAGAAATTCAACACAATAACAGAACATTAAATGCTGTTAGAGAAACAAAACAAATCACCTGTAAGAGAAAATCTATCACAGTCACAGTAGACTTCTCAACACAAACCCATAGGTCAAGGAGAATTTGGAGTGAAGTTTTTCAAGCCTTAAAAGAAAACAACTTCCCACCCATATTGTTATACCTCAAAATATTATCTTTCAAAATTAATGGAGAAATAAGATACTTCCATGATAAAGAACACCTGATGAAATTCATGACCACCAAACCAGCACTCCAAAATATTCTGAAGGATATTAGACAAAGATAATGAAGACAACAACTCCATGAATACCAACAGAATAAATCCACCAGGTAAGGCAAACAATTAAATAGAGCAAAAAGAAAGATAACCAACAGGAAAATAATATGACAAGGATAAGTCAGTACACATCAATTATAACTGTCAATGTTAATGGTCTCAATTCATCAATCAAAAGAAATAGATTGGCAGAATGAATCAAGAGGCAAGACCCATCAACATGTTGCATACAAGAAACACATATAACTCAAAAAAATTCATACGCTGAGAATCAAAGGTTGGAAAACAATACTCTATTCACCAGGAATTGAGAAAAAAGCAGAAGTACCTATTCTACTTGTAGACAAAGTGAATTTCAAGCCAAGACTGATTAAGAGAGACAAAGAAAGTTACTGCATCCTTATAAAGGGAATAATTCAAGAGGAAGAGATAACAATCATAAGGATATATGCACCAAATAGCAGTGAACCCAACATATAAAACAAACATTAATTGACATGAAAAATCAAATAAGTACTAATACAATTATAATGTGATGTTAATACCCCAGTATCACAAATAGATCAACTGGACAAAAAATTGACAGGGAAATCTCAGCTAAACCAAATCTTTGACCAAATAGCAGATATCTTAGCAGATATCTACAAAGTGTTCCACCCCACAACCACAGAATGTATGTTCTCAAATGCACATGGAATTTTCTCCAAAATAGACCACAGACTAGTTCATAGAACATGTTAAGTAAGTGTAAAGAAACTGAAATTATGTTATGAAAAATTTCAAATCATAGTATAATAAAAATGGAAATCGATTGCAAAAAACACAAAAATTTAACTGACATATGGAAATTATAGAAATTAAATAAAACCCTTCTGAGCAATGGGTTGCAAATGAAATTAAAGAAGAATTAGACAATTTCTACAAATAAATGATAATGCCAATATAACATAATGGAACTTATGGGACACAATAGCAGCAATCCTACATGGGAAATTTATAGTGGTGATTTCTTACATCATAAATGCCATGAGCTCAAATACGTAAGCTAATGTTGAACCTCACACTTCTATAAAAAGAAGAGCAAGTTAGAACCAAAGCAAATACAAGGGAGGGAATATAAAGAACAGAGCAGAAATTAATGCAGTGGAGATTGTTGTGATCAGAGTTTACAAGGGGGAAGATTTATAATATTCACCCAAAGAGTCAAATGTCAAAGAGTGTGGAAGATCTGTCCACACATTAGAGATCCAAAGAATCCAGCTGCAGGCCTGAATCCCATGGCAATGCTCTTCATGAGTCCAGTTGAAGATGTACAGCCCAGGGCAATGTCTCACATGAGTCCATTTGGAGGTCTAGAGCCCACAGCAATGTCTCATGCAAGTGTTTACCAAGTATCTCTACTAGGAAGACCCCACGGTCAGTGGTGGAAGCTAGAAAGTTTGCAACGGGTGGTTGAAGGATCTGTGCCAGCATGCTGAAGGATCTACACTGGAATGAGGATACAGTGCTCAAAGTAAAGACCAGAGCTCTTCCAAAGAGAACTGCAGCCATCCTCAGCAACAGCAAGGAACTGAGCTCCTCCAATGATGAGTTCATATTAGGAAAACCAGCATGAGAAACTTCTCCAGGAGGACCAACGGCACCATCTTCCCCACCAGTTCTGATTTTATGCTGTTAGCAGTACTCCTCAGGTGAGCCTTCCAAACCCAGCACCATACAGTTTCAGTTCAGCTATATGTTACAATTGACCATTAATTAATCCATCACAGAGACTAAGAAAATAATACAAAGCATCAATGAATCAAAGAGTTGGTTCTTGGAAAGAATAAATAAGATAGACAAACCCTTAGCCAACCTTGTCAAAAAAAGGAAAGGAAAGATTTAGATTCATGCAATTAGGAATAAAAGGAGTGAAATCACAACAGATTCTGCAGAAAACCAGAAAAGCATCAATACCTATTTTGAGAAACTGCACTCCAATAAGGTAGAAAATACAGATGAAATGAATAGATTCTTGATACTTATGGTTTACAAAAGCTGAATCAAAAAAATACAAAAATTCTAAATTCTAAATAACAGTATCAATGAAATTGAAGATGTAATTAAAATGCTACCAATAAAGAGCCCATCCCCTATGCACACTCAGGCCATCATCAGGGCTCTCCTGCAGGTAGCCAGCATGGGCAGGGAGAAGCCAGCCCAACCCTCATGCACACAGTGCCCACCATCGGGACTTTCCTGTGGGTAACTAGCATGGGCAGGGAGAAGCAGCCAGCCCAATCCCATGCACATGCTACCCACCATTGGGAGTCTCCCATGGGTAACCAGCAAGGGGTGAAGGAGAGGGGGGCAGGGAGAAGAAGCAGCCAGCCCCACCCCTACAAACCTGATGGCCACCATTGCCTTCAGGGACATGTAGCCAGGAGAACCAGCCAGCCATGCTTTGGAGAATCCGTGAGTGTCTGGAGAAGTCTGCCCCATATACCACTGCTTCCCTGAGACTCTGGGTTAGAAGAAACCCTGGTGCCTGATCTATCCCCTATACCATGGATGGGTAGCCAATGCATGAAGTACCTGGGACCCCACAACCCACTTGTCCATAGGAGCCCAGAAAATTGTCAAGACAAAGGAGCAAAAGGCAATCTCTAGCCTCCAACCCAAACAGAAGAATTCCAGGAGACATGGAAGTCACACACCTGAAATTTCTGCGATGATGACAACTGAAGTAAAGAAACTACTTCATGAGGACATAAAGCAAATCATATCAGAAATAATAGCTCAGGTAAAAGAAGAAATGACAAATAAGATAAAAGGATTGCTGAGCATATTTAAGGAAGGTACATATTTTTTAAAAGGGGGAGCATAGGAGAATGAAGGAAACCTTGAAAGAACAAGATAGAGAAGAATTGGAATGCATAAAAGTGACTCAGAAAGATATCCAGGAAATTAAGAACTCCCCTGAAAGCTAGCAAAGTCAGCTGAAAGAAGCTAAAGATAGATTTTCAGACCTTGAAGATGGGATGGCAGCTAGAGATCTCTTAAAGGAAAGATGACAACTAAAGATCTCTTAAAGGAAAGATCTCTTAAAAATAACAAGGAACCAGAAAATAACAATTCAATGATTGCAAGAAGATGCAAAGAAAAATAATTCAAGAGTGATAGGTGTCAGTGAAAAAGCAGGAGTCAATATAAATGACATAAAGAAATTATTTACAGAAGTAATAGCAGAGAATTTCCCAAGCAAAGGAAAAGGATATGACATACAGATTAGTGAGGCATATAGAACTCCAAATAGCCATAACCAAAACAAATCTACACCCAGACATATAATAATCATGATCCCAGGAATCCAACACAAGAACAGAATATTAAGAACTGTTAGATAAAAGAAACAGATCACCTATAAAGGAAAACTCATCAGAATCTGGACAGACTTTTCAACTCAAACCATCAAGTCAAGAAGAGTTTGGAGTGAAGTATTTCAAATCCTGAAAGAAAACAACTTCCAACCCAGATTGATGTACCTTGCAAAACTATTTTTCAAAATTAATAGAGCAATCAGATACTTCCATGGCAAAGAACAACTGAAGAAATTCATTACCACCAAACTAACCCTAGAAAGAGTACTGAAAGATATTAGAGAGATAAAAATGACTACAGTTCCAGGAACAGCAGCAGAGTGGGACCACTGAATTCAGGCAGTTGGATGGAGGGGAAATGTAGGGAGTTAATGGCAGGAAAAAAGCATAGAAGAGATGACCCAGTGCATGTAAGCAGTAGCCATTAATGCAGATGGCCTCAATTCACCAATAAAAAGAAACACAGGGACAGTGGGTCAAGAAACAAGATCCCTCAATATGCTGCATACAAGAAACACATTAACTTGAAAGGGAATTCATAGACTGAAAGTCAAAGGAGAGAAAACATACAACAGGGAACCAGAAAAAAGCAGGGATAGTTTGCCCATCAACGACAAAATGGATAAGAAAGATAACAGCATTTTTGTACAATGGAAAGCTACTCAGCTGTAAAGGAGGATACTCATGAGGTAAATGGATGCAACTTATGATCATGCCTTTGGGTGAAATGGTTTGGACTCACATAGGTGAACATCATATTGTCTTCCTAGTATAAAAAACTGAAGGGTTTAGTGGGATCTAAAATGTATGATATTGTGAAAGTGAAATTGAAAGAGAAGGAAATGTCTAAAAGGGAAAGGTGGTAGCCATTGTTAATTCCTTATCTTGTTTTAGAGTTCTGTATCATTTTTGTTATTTTGTTTTGATTGGTTTTATTCTGTTTGGTTTTATTTTATTATGGCATGGGCAGCTATTTCAAAGACAACACTATATTATAGTGACTATTGTTGATTTCCTATTATCTTGTTTTAAAGTCCTGTATCACTTTCATTATTTTGTTTTGATTGGATTTTTTTTCTGTTGAGTTTTGTTTGATTTTATTATGTCTGATGGTGTGGGTAGCTATTTTGAAGATAGCAAGAGGCATTATAGTAGTTGTTGTTGATTTCCTATTATCTTGTGTTGATGTCCTGTAACACTTTCACTGTTTTAATAGGCTTTATTCTGTTTTATTTTGTTTGGGTTTATTCTCTTAAAAACTATATATATATATATATATATATATATATATATATATATAGGAACTCTAGATCCTGATGGATTTACTGCTGAATTCTACAATAAATTTAGAGACGATATAATGCCACTACTCTTCACACTCTTTAATGAAATTGAAAGGGAAACAATGCATACAAACTGCAAAACCAAAAAAGAAAAGAAGAAAAAAAAATAGAACTATAGGCCACCTCCTATCTAATGAAGATAGATGCAAAACGCTCAATAAGATACTGGCAAACAGAATGCAGCAAATCATCAAGAAGATAATACACCATGACCAAACAGGATTCATCCCAGGGATGTAGATATAGTTCAACATATGCAAATCAGTAAATGTAATAACTATATTAAGGCAACCAAGGGCAAAAAGCACATGGTCATCTCAATAGATGTAGAAAAAGTGTTTGACAAAGTCCAATACCCTTTTATGATAGAAACCCTACAGAAAATTGGAATAGGTCTTTATCCAATCTGATAAAAAGCCATCTATGACAAGACAATAGCCAACATCATACTGAAAGCTTTCATTCTAAAAATCAAGAATAAGACAAGGATGTCTACTATCACCACTCCTATTCACTATAATTCTGAAAACATTAGCCAGAGAAATTAGACAAGAGAAAGAAATTTTTTTAAAGGATAGGAAAAGAAGAAGTTAAATTTTCATCATTCACAGATGACATGATACTCAACATGGAAATCCCAAAAAACTCCATCAAAAGACTTGTAGATTTAATAATCAAATTCAGCAGTATAGCTAGATACAAAGTCTACACTCAAAAATGAATAGCATTCTTGTACATGAATAACAAACTCACTGAGAGAGAAATCAGAGAAACAAAACCTTTCACAATAGCTTCAAGAAAAATGAAATACTTAGGAATCAATCTAATCAAGGAAGAAAAAGGCGTTTACTTTGAAAACTACAGTATTCTGAAAAAATAAGACTGAAGAGGATATCAGAAAATGGAATGCTCTCCCTTATTCTTAGATGGGCAGAATCAATATAGTGAAAAAGGCCATATTTCAAAACTGTTACACAGCTCACTCGATTGCAAGATGGCATGATAAGAGAACCTCTCTGAGGAAAAAAAAAAAATAAAAACAACTCAGATGCTGGAATCTCACAACATGGAGAAAGCCAGACAAAAGGAGAGGAATTCTCATGACCCAGGAAGAAACTGAGGAAAAAAAAAAGAAAAAGAAAAAAGAAAGAAGAAGAAGCATGGACAGAGGGCTGGAGCTGGGCAAGCACATCTTTAGAGTCAAGTGAGTCATGATTGAGCTGAGATCGCTGCCCTGCCGAGAGCGGGAGGTTGGTGAGCTCCAGACCCTCGGCTGGAGGAGGCGCTGCAGCAGGGAGTGGAAACAGTCAATGGAGCTGCATGAACTTTGGTGAATGACCGGAACTGGATTTCCCAAACCAGGAGGACTGGGAACTGGATTCCCCAAACTGGGAGGACTGGCTGGGTGACATTTTGGAGTGCTGGGCCCCGGCTTGAATCAAAACCCTAGGCCACTTCTGCCGATGACTCCTAGTCCAAAGCAGATTGGTGGGATCTGCTCCGGCTGGGCCACGCCCCTGGTTGAAATCCAATAGCTAGGGAGGAGGCTTTCCTGGGCCAGTGACATCCTCAGAGAACACACAAACTTGTTGAAGCATAAACTGGTTGACTGGCATAGGGGGGAGGAGTCAGCTCTCAGCCTGCAACTGGCAGATCCGCAGTGGACTGGGGGAGCAGGCGGCACTTCCCTAGCAAGTGTGCTGCAGAAAAACTCTAAGCAATATGAAAGGCCCAAAGACCTCCACCACCCACCTGTGTGAAGGGCGCCGGAAACATGACAAGACAGAGAAAGAGCAAAAAGTCCCCAACTGCGGAACCAGGGAAAGTGAGTCCAACAGAGGTAAATGCAGAGGAGGTTGAGAGCAGCAAACCTGTAATGCCAGAGACAGCCTCATCGGAAATAAAGAAATACATCCGTGACCTCATCGTTGAATTTAAAGCAAGATATAAGAGGATTTGAAGCAAGATATAGGAGGATTAATAAAAGAAGTCCTGGGTAATCCTCAAGTAGACACAAATGAAAGAATAGAGGAACCCAGAGAAAAGAGTGATGAAGAATATAAACAAATTCTTTGATGAAGAATATAAACAAAACCTAGAATATATGAAACATATCCAAAGAGAATATCAGGAAATTAAAAACTCCATTGAAAGCTGGCAAAACCTTTTAACAGAAACTAAAGACAAACTTTCAAAACTTGGAGATAGATTTGCAAAGTATGATGGTGAAAGCAAGGATCTCTTAAAAATAACAAGGAACCAGGAAGCAACGATACAAAGGCTAGAAGATGACAAGAGGATTTATAACCTAAGAATAAAATATCTGAATGAAGATGCAGCAACAAATACAAATGAAATAAAAAGTCTATTCACAGAAATAATTAAGGAAAACTTCCCAAACATAGGTAACGGAAGTGAAGTTAAGATAAATGAGGCATACAGAACTCCATCCAGCTACAACCCAAACAGATCTACACCCAGACATATAATAATCAGGATCGCAGAAATCCATCACAAGAATAGAATATTAAAAGAGGTCAGAGAAAAGAAACAGATTACCTATAAAGAAAAACTCATCAAAATCACAGCAGACTTCTCAATGCAAACCATCAAATCAAGAGGAGCTTGGGGCAAAATATTCCAAGCCTTGAAAGAAAATAACTTCCAACCCAGAATGATATGTCCTGCAACACTGTCTCTCAAAATTAGTGAAGAGACAAGATATTTCCATGACAAAGAGGAACTGGGGGAGTTTGTGACCACCAATCCAACCCTGCAAAGAATACTGAAGAACATTCTAGAGAGAGAGAAGAAAATCACCAGGGTTCTAGGAACAATGGCAGAAAGACCTCAGAGAAAGGGGAAGACAGTGGAATGAAGGAGAAAAGTAAACAAACAATGACAGAAAAATAGCATGGCAGAGATAAGACAGAGAAAATTGGTTATATCACTGTTTTATCTTGACTGATTTTATTTGAATCTGATATGCTTGAGAGTGTCGAGTCTGGGAGTAGGGGCAACTACTCTGAAGATGACAGGATTCTATAGGATACCCATTCTGCTTTGATTGTTAACTGCCTTTGAAGTCCTATAATGTCTCCAATGTTTAGATTTTATTAATAGTGTAATGCAATGCTAAGTTTATACTATATTTGACAATATAGGCAATTTTATTGAAAATAACAAGAGAATCATAGTGACTACCATAGATCACCTAGTGTTGTGTTTTTGTATGTTCTTTTCATTTTGTGTTTCTCTAGGAATTTGTATTGTTGACTTGTTTTGATTTGTTTCTCCCTCTAATACAAAAAGGCTAGGTATATGTGTAGAGACTTATACATGTGTAGAACTTCTAAGTAGTTTACGAGAATGGATTATAGTTATTGTAAAGAAAAAAGGAAAAGAGAGTATTCTAAAGGATATAACCGCATGTATGTTTGAATGTGTGGAATTAATAACCATCTTGCTAAAGTTTTAGTTGGATGGATGAGCAAAACTGACTGCAGTCTCACTGGATGTCCACTTTGTGGGCTTTACTTTTGTAACTTGAACTAGAGGAAAGTATGTAATTATCAACTAGTGATTTCTTACTGGTTACTATTTTTGTTTTGTTTTGTTTTTGAGATTTTGTATTGTTTCTACCCTCTTTCTGTTTCAAAATTTTTTTCTTTAAATAAAAAAATTTAAAAAAACAAAACAAAAGAAAACTGTTACACAAATTTAGTGCAATCTCAATCAAAATATCAATAGCATACCTACAAAACTAAAGAAAATAATCCTAAAATTCATTTGGAACTACAAGAGACGTAGAATAGCAAAAGCAATTTTGTGTATTAAAGCCAAAGCAAGGGTCATGACAATTTCTGACCTGACATTATACTACAAAGCTACCTTGGTAAAATGGCAAGAAACAAATCAAAAAACAATAATAACATAAGAAAACAGACTGAAGAATTAATAAGAATGAATGAAACAGAATAAAAAAATGCAGGAACAACTCTAAATGCACTCAGCCACCTTAACATTGAGAAACGGTCCACACATCTTCACTGGAATAAAGATTGCTTCTTTAATAAATTGCTTTATCAAAACTGGCTTTCTACATGTTGAAGATTAAACCTAGACCCATATCTCTCACCATATATTAAACTAAAATAAAAATGGATCAAAGATCTAAATATTAAAACAGGAACACTAAATCTTCTGGAAGATAGAATAGATAAAACTCTTGAAGATATAAGTATAGGCAAAGATTTCCTGAACAAAACCCCAATCACACAGGAAATAGTTTAAAGAATCAACAGTTGGGCTCTCATCACACTGAAAAGATTTGCACAGCAAAAGAAACCACTAACCAAGTGAAGAGACAACACACAGAATGAAAAAATAATTTTACCAGATATTCCTCAAAGACTAATATCTATAATATATAAATAACTCAAAAAAATCAAACTACCCAAATTAAAAACTCAATCCAAAATTAGGCATCAGAAATGAATATACACATCAGTTGAAGAAGTAACAACAGCAAATAAATATATAAAAAATGTTCAATATCACTGGTCTTTCAAGAGATACAAATTAAAACAGTGCTGAGACTCCATCTCTCTCAAAAAGAAGAGCTATCATCAAGAACTCAATCAGTAGCAAATGCTGGTGGGGTGGGGGAAAGGAACACTTCCATTCTTTTGAATAGAGTGTAGACTTATGCAACAACCATGGAAATCAGTGAGAAGATTCTTGCAAAAACTAAAACTAGAGGTTGCATTTAACCCAGCTATTACCCTTCTTGATCTCTTCCTGAAAAGAATTAAAAGAACCATAGCACAGAGATATAGACACACCCATGTATATAGCACCACAATTTGTATTAACTAAATCTTGGAAACAGCCCAGATACCCATCAATGGATGAATGGATAAAGAAAACTGGTTTTTGTACATAGTGGATGTATACTGTGCCATAAAGAAGGATAAATTTATAACATTTTTAGGTAAATGGAGCACCTTGAGACTATACTTTTAAGCGAAATAAATCAACTATACATGCTTAAATATCACATTGTTTCTCTTGAGTGAAAAAACAAATGGGTAAATAAGAACCAAAAATGGTTATAGATATGGAGAAATAGGAAGAAAATATTTGGTTGGGAAGTAAAACAAGGGAGCAAAGTGGAGAAGGGAAGGAAATGAAAAGAAAAAAGAGGATAGAAGCAAAAAATGGAAACAAAGCTTTTGTAAATAAAGAGGAGAAGTGTTGAAGGGAGGAGAGGGGAATGGAGTAACAAAAGAAGAATCAATATATATAGGTACAAATTCCCTAGGATGGACATGATCATTATGTATATCAAAAGTGTACCAGTAAAAGCAATTAAAAATACACTAAGGACTTGAATAGATACGTTTCCAAAGTAACATGTGAAAAGATGTTCACTGTCACTAATCATCAAGGAAATTAATATCAAAAACACATAAAGAGATAATTTTCTATCTGTCAGGATGGATATTATCAACAAAAGAAATACATGAAGTGTTAACAAGGATGTAGAGAGTCTGGAATTCTTGTACACTGTTGATGGGAATGTTTCCCACTGTAAGGAACCAGCATGAAAGTGACTCAGAAAATTAAAAAAGAGCTATCATATAATTCAGCAAATTCTGGGGATTTATTCATCAAAACTGCAAGTGGAATCTCCAGGACATACTAGCACTCCTATGTTCACTGCAGCACTAGTCACAATACCAAAGATGTGGAAAGAACCAGTGGCCCACTGATGGGTTAATGGGTACATAAAATATGGTATGTACATATTAGACTGCTATTAGGCCTTCGAAAGGAAGGAAACCTTGCTGCATGTCATTATGGATGAACTTAGAGAATATCAGGTTAAGTGAAATAAGCCAGTCATGGAACAAATACTTCATGATTCATCTTATGTGAGGTATCAGAAATAGTCAAACTCATAGAAGTCAAGAGTAAAATAAATATATGAGGGCCAAGAAAATGGAGAGTTGCTAATTAAAGGGTATAACATTTCAGCCTCCAAAATGTGAACTGAGTAAATCTCTTTGCTTTATACAAGATAGTGAATTCCACAGATCTACTATACAGGATTATACTTCCAGGTGACACTACCACATTATACACTCAAAAATTTGTTGAGAGGCTAAATCTCTTATTAAGAATTCTTATAATAGTAACAACAGCAATTGCAGATGATGCCTTCTTGAGGGACCGAGTTGGTTTAGTTTAGCGTGTAGGCCCTTGCCAACCCATCTATATTCTCTTAGAAGTTTAGGTAGGAAATATGTTTGGGAAGTTTGGTTTTGGTTCAAGCTAATTCCCCAGGTAGTTTTAGAAATCCTTTGCATCACTTCCCATTCCAGTAAAATTTGGCCTTTCTGAGCCTTGGCAAACTGATTTGGTTCATTTGTTGTGTTTTCCAGATCCATCAGGCTCTGTGTGACTCCTCCTGCTCCAAATTTTCTCTCCTGTTTCCATCTCAGTGTGAGAGCTTCTTACAGAGCTTCCTCTGTAGGGAACTCCATTTTTCCCTGAGTTTGAGGAGCCTTGCTGAGCTGAGGTCTTTTTAGTAAGCATGTCTTTTGGGGGCATGCTAAGCTCTATGGTGACTTATATCACCCACCTCTAAGTCTCAAATATGTGAACATGCATCACTCCCAGACTGTGAGATCCTTCCTAAGACAGTGATCTGGAATTGACCTCAAGAGGGACGGAGACCCTACTGCCTGTCTTGAAGCTTTGGTGTTTTCATGGAGGCTGATGCCAACACTAGGTACATTTCTTTTCTTTAAATGAACACAGAATTAATGAGAAAAAGAAAAGAATGCTGGATTCTTTTCTGAGAGAGGAAAAGAAAACTGTCTTCAAGTCTCTTCAGGCTTGTTTCTTAGCCAATGGAGATCAAGTGTCTTGACTGTAGCTATCCCAACTTCTAGGATGCAAGGAAAAGTGTGTGTCAAGGCTTTTACCATGGACTTAGGGGACAGTGAGCCACATGCCGGGTAATTGTGGACAAGTCATTCAATATCTGCAAACCTCAGGGTTCTTAATCATAGATAAGGGTGATGACGGCTTCTTCCACATAGATTTAGGTGAGAAACCTCTGACTTAAAAAAGCATTATGTTTAAGACACTGTTATAAGCACAGTACAAATATAAACTGGTCTAATTTGCCTGATAACCCGATGAGGCAACCTCTGCACTGCTCTGTAGATTCTAAGATGTATGTTATTTTAGATTCTTTGAAATTGAGATGCACCTGACAACTGAAAGTATCTTATGAGCTCCAGTGATTAATTCAGCCATCGGAGACCTGGAAGGTAGAACATTTCAAACAGAGGATATCTGAGTTTATCGAAACCTGCAGGAGCATGGACAAGCCAAACAAAGATAAATCTTTTCCAGCTAGGTGGAGCAAGCTTGCCTCTAGTGCTGCAATCAGGTTGAAGTTTTCCTGTGGGAATAAACTCCATGAAGACAAGCTGTCTCTGTCTCGGTCCCCTGTGGTGTTCCCAGCATCATTTGCTTTGAGGTTAAGTGCAACTGAGTGACTTAATGATGAAGAATTAGATAAGATTTTGAGGGTCCCTTCCCAAGAGCAACCCACTCCCAGTGACTTCACATGTGCGTCAGTCCTCAGAAGTGTTTCTTTCATGCATTCTCAGGATAGAACTGGGTCGACATAATCTCACACTGTCTCACTAGGTGTCTTGCGGTAGTCATCACTATTAGAGGTGGAGAGAGCCTCAGCACTTCTAGGGGCAAAACAATATTTTGTACTTATATGATGATGAGGTTCCATAGTGATCATGGACTGTGAGTCACAGGAGTCCTTGGGTACTGAGTTCAATGAGTCATAGTTTTTAGTGCCTTTCGCTACATACCCATACAATCATGACTGAGAATAATGTGGGTTCCCATTTAGTGTCTTGTCTTGAAGGTCATATGATCCATGGGAACAGACACTGAACTCCAAGAGTACAACATATATTGTCTATAAATCAATGAGTAACTTTAAAACAAATGACGACTTTTCACTACTGTTTGAGCACATAAATATGGGAAGGGAGGGAAACTGGGGATGGTGGAAAATGGCAGCTGTGGTGCTGGAAGGTCACAGTGGAACTTGGACATCAGATGAGTCTTAGTTCTTGGTTCAAATCTTAGCACTTCCCTTTGCACACTGAGTGGTTTGGGGTAATGCTGTGGTTTGTATATGGTGTGTCCCTCAAATGTTCATGTATTAGAAGCTTGTTTCCTGCTGTGGTAGAACTTTTAAGTGGGGGGGGCATTTAGTGGGAAGTGATTTGGTCACTGGGGGTATCACTCATGATTATGACCTTGACCTTGATTATTATTATTTGGAGATTGAACCTAGTATGCAGGGAGTGAATGCTCTACCACTGAAACATACCCTCAGCCCTCTTTCTTTTTATTTTCTTCCTTTCTTGCCTTTTTTAAAAAAAATTCTTTTTCTTTTTGTTTTGAAGGATTGATGCCAAGGCCTGGCACATGCTAAGTGGGTGGTCTATAACTGAGCCACATCCCCAGTGGGTGTCACTCTTAGAAGAGATTAACACTGGGCTCGAGGAGTGAGTCAGTCATAAGAGAGTAGGTTGCTGTAAGTTGAGGCCTCCCTGTGCATTTGACCACTTCTGTCCTTAGATGGCTCTCATTCTATCTCTCTGCCATATTGTGATGGAGCTGGGAGGCCCTCACATGAGACTAAATGAAAGGGCTGCCAATCTTGGGTTTTCAGCCTCCAAATCTGTGAACTGAGTAAATCTCTTTGCTTTATATATTACCCAGCTTCAGATATTTTTTTTAAAGCAACAGAAACTGGGTTAATATAAGTGGTAACATAACTCTCAATGCTTTTGTCTGAAAAATGGGTTTTATTACAATGCCTAATTCACAGGAAGCTGTCATAATGATTACATTAGACAGAAACAGGACTGTGGTAACATTTTCTAAGTGCTCACACAAGTCCGCCTGTGTTGTTATCAATATTGTGCTCATGAGTTTTTCTGTGTGGTCAGGCCTTTGACATCTTCTGATCTGCCCCTGTGTAGTTGCTTGGCCATTAGGTTTTCCTGATGGTTATTTTCATTTCTTTGTGAGGTACTCATTTGCTTAAAATCAATTCTCCCTGCGCTAGGTCACCCATTTACTATGGCTTTGTGGGGGAGGAGGGAGAAAGCTAGAAGGTAAGTGTGCAGAGGTGGGGTGACAGTGGGGGATGTGGAGAGATGGAGTGAACCTGGCTCTGCTGAATACATATAATCAATAGGTGAAATCAATGCGTTCATAAAAGTTACGGGCCCTGCTGGGTGAGCTGTTTTCCATAGCATTGAGAAATGCATCTCTCTCATTCTCCCCCTTCTTGGGGCCAGGATATTTTCCAGTAGCACCCTCAAAAGAAAAGCATCCTCCAAGTGCTCCTCCATTTCCTCATTGTCTCTACCTTCATCCAAGGGATGTTTTGGCATTAAAATCTCTAAATGAAACCTGGGAGTTGGTTTGCTTCTAAGAAGAGAGGGAAATACATACACTGGGCTGTATTTTCTGGTACCATCAGTATTTATTGCAATCCTGCTGTGTAGCATACACTAGACCCTGCCCCTGTGCTGCTGAGTGGTGGGAGAGGGACATCACGCAGTTCTGCAGCTGTGATGAGGACCTTTGGGTTGTAGGGTTCAAGGGAATCTTTTCTGGGAACTCGGAGTGAAGGTGTAGCATATGTGGGGGTGGCAGCTGCCCAGCAGAAGGGCAGACAAGGAGAAGAGAACTCCCAGGAGGCCCCTGGGAGAGGCTCTGTGGTCAAGGGGCAGGGACAGGTGATCAGAAGGGTGGGCAGAGGTGGGTGTTTTGCTGGATGTGGGGACACAGGAAGGGAGCAGGTTTGACTAGAGGATGCAGCTCAAGGGTTCAATTTGGGACACATTCAGTTCAAGCTACCAGAGACAGCAAAACGCAGGTGTCACATACCAGGTAGACATGTGACTTTCCAGCTAAGAATGAATTCAGGTCGATGAGAAGGTAGGATTTATAGGAACCTGTCACATCGGAGCCCAGGGAGTGGTTGGCATCTTGAAGGGGCACTATGCTTGGAACTTTCTATGGTGAGGTCGTCTTTCTCTCTTTCTGTGACCTTCACAGCCTTTTCATGTCCCCACCCCCTCCTTGGCATAAAATGGTGACAGTTATGTTTGCTTCAGGATCACATGTTTGAGGATCCATTAAACTGGAAATAAAACATGTGGGGCTCTTTGAAAATAAGAACTATGTTAAAACAAGGAGTTATTATGGTTGTGCATAAGCCATTGAAAAGCAGAAATACAGCCCCAAGGCTCAGTATCGATCTTGGTCCCCAGTGCTTCCTGCAGCCAAATAAATCTGACGTTCCTCTCAAGTGCTGGCTGAGCGGATGGCAGGTCTCCAGCTTCCAGTTTTCCCACCCTGTCCCAAGGTTACGTCCTTTCTTGGCTCAGGCCAGCTCCAGCTACCCCACCCCTGCCCAGCTGCTGGCTGCCCTTCCCACTCATGCTGCTTACAGGGAAGACTCGGTCGTGAGGTTGGACCTTGGCCAAAAGTGGATGCCCTCTGATTAAACCAGGGACAGGACCTCCCAGAAAAGCAGAGAACAGCTCTGCAGAACAAGATATTTAAGGAGCGAGGCTGCCGAAGCAAATGCTCCAGGCAGTTAAGGGCTTCAAACTTTAGGATGCAGGAAGGGTCCCGAAATGTGTTTCACTCATCCATCCATCCATTGGTTTCCTGGATATTTATTGAGTATCCACTAAATGTTGGGCTCTGTGATCAGTCCTCTTTGAATTAATATCTGAATTGAGGAAAAGAGAAATAAGCAAAACAACAAAACACTCTTAAGGGAACAGCCAGGAGCAACAGCAGACAGGGAGGGAATGCCCAAGGCAGGGGGCAGGGCTGTGTTAGATACAGCAGTCGGGGAAATTTTCCCTGAGATGGTGACATCTGAGTTGAGGTGTGGCTGCCAAAAATTGAGCTGGTCTGTGATGAGCAGGGGAAGGACACTCTGCGGGGGGGGGGGGGGCCCAGCCGGGTGGAGGACCTGAGGTGAGGACACACTTGATACGATGGCAGAAACAAGAGAATCTAGGCAATGAGGGAAGAACTGAGGGGACAAATGGTGCAGTGCTGTATCCATTGGAAAGAGTTCAGGTTTTGGTCTTGGTGTCAAAGAGGTTTTATGTAAGATGGGGGATTCCATTTCCAGACCATTTCTCTGACCCTTGAGTGGATAATGGGCTGCAGGAGAAAGGCAAGGACTGAGATAACCAGTAAGCAGGCTACTGCAGTCCTCCGGGGGAGAAGCAGTGGTTGAGGGGAGTGGGTGTGGTTGAGATTGCATGAAGTGGGTACAGCCATGGGCATGGGAAGTGCAATGGACCAGTTCTCTGTAGGGTGGGAAAGGGTAAGCAAGTTGAGGAGCAGAAGTCAAGGCAGCCATGTGCTTAGGGACAGGTTTACTATGGAGCACAGATACTGAGAGAAATCTTGATACTGTCTGACATACCTGTGGCAGCGTGAGATGTCATTATGAACAGAAAGAAGTCCTCAGACACTTGTGGGCTGGGATTATTCCTGGACACTTAGTACAGGGCTTGATGTGAGCTCCCATGGAAAGGCAGGTTGTGTGGGGGCCTGAACCTGTGCCGTAGGAAGTGCTGGTATATACACAGGAATGACTAGTGGAGACAGGAAAGGAAGGAGGGATCATGCTCCTAGAACCCACAGAAACTGTTTAGAGACCAATTAGGGAGGCTTCGGATGTGATAAGTCACAGTGGCCAGTGAGTCTGAAAGGCAGATTAGAGTGGGTGGAGGAAATACATCAAGATGAGGAGGCAAAAACATCTGGGGACAACTCTTTGGTGAAGCTTGGCTGTCAAACGGGGCAGAGAAATGAGGAAGTGCTGCTTGCCTAGATTTTTACAAACATAAGGAACATTATCTTCCTCACTTGTAAGCTTCTCTCTGGTTGTGATACACCCAGGACTTGATGTTGACTATCTACAATATTTCTATGGTAAACTTTGGCTGAGGTACAGTTCCAAACACGATGGCTGTGATTTTTCATTCCTTTCCCTTTCAAGAAAACATCCAGGCTTACACATCACTCAAGAGTAATTTTGGGATACCCACCTGGAGCTCTGCTGATGTTTTTAAGAAAAGTCACAGTCCAAGTACTATAGACTACACACAAGCAAATGATTGCAGCACAGCTCACAACTGACCACATCACACGTTACTGTTAGCTAAGAGTGTGGTTCAGACTTGGCTGGGTGTCATCCTTCCATCTACTCACTCACTCATTCACTGTGAGTATTGTTAGAAGCTTGAACCCTGCAGACTGGGGAGCTGCTGTGAACAAGACAGACAGCCTCTGCTTTCCCAGAGTTCCAGCCTGGGGGAGGACAGACATGAAACAAGCAACTCCAGTGCAGGAGCCTGGAGCTCTTGAGGACAGAGTCACTGGCGTCCTGGCCTGGTCCATGGGTTCAAGTTGGGCTGGACATTGGCCATGGCCAAAGTGATGGAGCCCACGTTGGAAGTGGCTTATTTTCACTGGAGTCTATACCTAGAGCAAGACTGTCTGAAAAGAGAGGCCAGGAGGAACAAATGCAGTGACAGGTAGCCAGCAGTAGGCAGGGGCTGTAGCCAGGAGTCAGGGGTTATTCAGGAAAGCACTGTGAAGTGCTCTGAGCTCGTGCTGGACCTGGTGGTGGTCGGATTTGTTCTATATGAGCACTTAGTGCCTGTGGAGTGGGCCACAGGTGCACAGCAAAGGTGGCAGTGAGTGCCTCCTGGTCTCTGGCAGGGAAGGTATTAAGTCCCTTTCAGCTCTATTTGATCGAACATGGTTGAGCACAGCAAAGGAGTTGGGGGTTGGGGTCCAGGCCCTGAAGCCTGCTCCAGCTCTCTTCTTTCCCTCACATCTAAGAAAATGCAACAGGCTAGTTTGGGACCATTTTCCATGGGGTGCGGACGGAAACAGGCCAAAGCATACTCAGATAATCATTGCGAGCACAAGGACGTAGAAATGACAGAAAGGAAGACAACAGGGTCCATGCAGGGCTGACAGGAGTGGCCTGGGTATGAGGCAGATTGCAGAGATGCAGGTGGGGTATGTCCCGGGACGGCAGTGCACAAATCCACTCAAAATGTGTGCTGCGTGAAAGGCATCTGGGGACTCTTGAGTCCGGCACACGGTGCGCTCCTGTAATCCCAGCTATTCAGGGAAGCTGAGGCAGGAGAGTCGCAATTCTGAGGCCAGGCTGGGAAACTTAGCAAACCCTGTTTCAAAATGAAAAGTGAAAAGGGCTGGGGCGTAGCTTAGTGGCACGTCACCTGCCGAGGGTGCAGGAGGCCTTGAGTTCGTTCGATCCTCAGTACAGCAACAACCATGGAGCTCGTGCAGATTCGCCAGCACTAGGGGCTTGAGGGAGGCTTCGTAAGGATGGCGAGACGGCCCTTAAGCTCGCAGAAACCCAGGCAGGCAGCCCGTCCCCATTTTTCTGCCCAGTGTGGCTGGCTGCCAAATGTCTCCAGAGTCTTCCTTAGATGTCTGCATTTCTAAGAAGCTCTCTACCAACATGCTTCTGAGCCCGGGAGGCCGAGGACAGACCTTCCGGCGGGAAGCTTCTTGGCTTCGCAGTCTCCGTCCGGTCCCTTCAGCTTTTTGCACCAGGCCGGCAGGGAAGTCTGGCCAGTTTTGAAGGAGGGTAAATAAGCACCTTCAGGACCCGGACTTCAGGCTGCTCGGCCGGCCGCACAGCAGCCCGTGGCCGCCAGGGGGCGCCAGAGGCCTCGGCTCGCGCGCTCGCGCTCCTCCGCCCGCGGACGCCGCACCCGAGCCGCGGAGCCGGGCGAGCCAGAGCGCTGCGGGCTCCCACGGCGGCCGGACGCGGCGGCGGCGGCGGCGGGCGGAGGAGCGCGGGGCGGCCAGCCGCCAGCAGCCTTCTCGGCGGCCGCGCCAAGGAGCTCAAGCAACTCGGACGCGGGGACCCGCGCCGGCCCCAAGGTACGTGCGCCGCAGACCCTGCGCCCCAACTTGGCGTAGTTGGGACCCCGCCGCGGCCTGGGGTGATCTCCGCGCGCCCTTCCCGTGGCCCCGGCCCCGGCGGGCAAGGAAAGCCTCTTCCTCAGACGGGGACGGGCCCCAGGCGCGGGCGCCCCCAGCCCCCCGTGCTGCCGAGCTGGGCTGCTGCCCCGGCCGTGGGCACCGTCGACGGGCGCGCGGCGGGGTTCGGGATCCCGGGCGCCGGGGTCTGGCGGAGGGGTGCCGACCCCCCGTCCGATCCGAGAGCCCAGCTCCGCGGGCGCGAGGGGTCCCGTGCAGTGGACAGCGGCCCCCGGCTCGCGACCCAGCTCAGTCCCCTTGGAAAGCGGCTCCGGGGGTCTCCGGGTCCGCGCGCGCCCCAGGTGTGCCGGGGTCCCCGCCCCGACCGCTGGGCCCCAGCCGGCCGCGGTCCCCGCCCCGCTCACGCCCCGGCCCCTGCCCGCCCGCAGATGCCCGCGATTGCCGTGCTGGCCGCGGCCGCCGCCGCGTGCTGCTTCCTGCAGGTGGAGAGCCGGCACCTGGATGCCTTCGCCCGGGGCGCGGGCCTCAACAACGGCAATTTCCTGGACAATGACCAGTGGCTGAGCACGGTCTCCCAGTACGACAGGGACAAGTACTGGAATCGCTTCAGAGACGTGAGTACCGCGGGGCGGGCGGGGTCTCCTGGAGCTGCCCCGGGAGGGAGGAGGCCGGGCGGGAGGCGCTGGGGACACAGCTGCCCGCGCAGGGCTGGGGCGTCTTGCCGGAGAGGAAGTTTAAAGCGAACTTCGCAGGCTTCATCCTCTTGCCTCTTACCTGCCTTCAGGTGCACCATATGTGCAGGAGGCAGGCAAGGAAGGGGTCCACTAAAATCTAGCAGGAGCCACAAACAGCTGAGGGGAAGGACGCTTCCTAAGCTTCCGAGGCCTCCTGACCGGAATGACTGACTTTGCCAAAGCCCAGGTAGAAGCTCCATGGGGCTGCAGCGCTCCGGACCTCCTTTGGGACGTGTCAAAAGCATCACTACGGGAAAGGTTCACTTTGGGGCCCCCGACTCATTTATTAGGGAGCCAGGCATTGCAAGGGTCTGAGCAGGTGGGATGGATGTCAGGACCGTGGGTTGATGAAATCTTAGGGAAGGTCTGGCTTGGAGTCTTTAGGGGAGAGAGAAACAGAACAGGTGGCCCTTAGAGTTTATCCCCTGCCCTGAAGAAGAGCCCTGGGAGGGGAGAAACTACTGCTGGAACCCTGAGCTGCCTGTTTCTGCTCCTGGGCTACCCGCCACTTCCCAGGTGTGTGCCTCAGAAGATATGGGGGCAAGAGACCCCTGGTGCCAACTTCCCAGCAGATGGCATCCCCTTAGGCCACGGGAGCTGCTGCTGGGGCCACACTTTCCGAGGCATTTGGAAGTGTGATATTTTACCGTACTTAACATTAGGCATTCTTGTCCTTGTGATGTCTTAAACATTGTAAAATGTCCAAGGCTTACCCAGAAAATATTTTGTGTTCACGTGCATTGCTCTCTTGTTTTATTGGAGCAGTTTTTAGTGATACACTAACACGCTGGCAGCGTACATTTTAAAAGAATGACACTTTGATCCATTCCACAAAGCCCCTTGTTCTTGTTATAGGACGTGGCTTTTAAGTTCTGTGGGATGGGAGATGAGTGGGGAGTCTTCCCTGGGTCCCTCCTAGTCCTACTCTCAATGTCCTTGGCTCCAGGGCTGTGGGGGAGTCTGAGGCATTGAATGACTGTCAGAGGTTTCCTTGTGCTTTTAAAGAGTAATCTCTCCCAGTCCGCTGACGGAGGACGCATGTGCCCATAGCCTTTATAGGGGCTGCTCATCTCTTTTCTTTCATTTCTCTTCCACCTCTCCTTTGTGTATGGTGGGCTGCTTTTCCTGGAAAGGGGCTTCCATGTTCACTGAATTTCCACCATTATTTGGTGCCTTATTTTATAGCAGATATGCCCTCTATGACCCTCCCCCCTAGGGAGATCCTCCCTCACTATGTCCCTGACCTGCTGCCAACCAGCACTGGTCCCCTTTCTGCTCAAATCTGAGGGACTCCGCGTGGACTGCCTTTGCCTGTGACTGAAATTGATGCCTAAACCCTGAGGCTTTTATTCATAGACTCACCTAAGGTGGAAGTTACTGCTATTTTATCATCACAGTTTTGATAGAGTTGAGGGAAGGACAGATGCTAAGCTCTGCTAGAGATGGGCAGATGGAGCCATGTCTGGAACAGGTGAAAAGGGACCTTCCCGGGTGCCTTGGTGCTGAGGACAGTGGGCCGGATGGGAACCATGCGTGCCATTGGACTGTGGGTTGCAGATCGGGTCTCCTCTACTTCCACATCTGCTCAAGGCTTGTATGCCAGTGTGTCAGAAGTGTGATATCCTTCATTCCCACTTAGCTTTAAATTTTTTGAAAATTGGGTTTCTCTTCATTGCTTATGCTCCTTATGGCTGATGCTGACATTTTTATCCTTGGTTCAATGCTTTTTTTTTTTTTCAAACCTGATAGATGATGAAACCTACCTTGGGTGCTTGCTAAATTATAGCACCCACATTCCTCCCCTGGAGATTCTGATTCCATATTTCTGGGGTGAGTACAAGGTGGAATCCACATTTTAAATAAACATACGAGGCAATTTTTATGTCTAGGAAATACTGCCTTAGATATTGAAATGTATGTATCTCCAAGACTTAACAACAACAGGAGAAAAGCTCTTAAATTCAAGTTTATTGCTTTTTGTTTCTGAAACAGTTTTAGGTATTAAACTAATACTTTTACAGCTTATGGTTTATAAAAACAATAATTTGATACAGAGTACCAATGAGAACATCTAACAATATTCAGAACTCTCCTAGACCTCTTCAGCCACCAACCATTTTATATACCTCCTGGAGTTGCCTGAAATCAGCAATATCTGAGGCATAATTTAATGCCATTAACCTCTTTGAAATGTTGTGAAGCTCAGAGTCGATATACTGTAAAGGCAAGCCCCTTGTCTTCAGTTGGGCCATTTATTTGGAACAACCACAAAGCCTGAGTCCACTGGGACCCGAGAATGAAAGATCGCTTTCTTTAGAAACAGGCTACTCAGTGGGCAGTAGACAAAGTGCCAGCTCATGTTGCATTTGCTCAGCCAGCCCGATCATTCTCGTTGAGCCAGGTTTTGCTGGAGTGTGACAAAGCCCCAACTTCTTTGCTATTGTTTGGGGTGTTTTGTTTAGTTTTGTATTTTAAAGCCTCTGACAACTTTGAAGGGCCATGTCCTGAGATTACTGTTAGGATACTTATCAGTTTTTGAACTTCAGTGTGAAAGAAAACTTCTTGCATCCCTCTCAACTTATTTCCTGTTGGACTTGGGAGACAGGAATTTAGAAATGATTTTTGGACTCTGGAAATGGAAAGTCAAGAGCTCTTTGTAGAGAGGTGACTGTGCCCATTGGTGGTTATCACTGGCCACTTGTGAAATGGATGTGACGGTGAGGTGTGTGGTGTGCTCCCTGATGGGGGGTATGCCAGGGCGTTGCCTGAGATGGCCTGGCAGCCTCTGCCTACCACTTTGAATACATCTTATTACTCTGGGTGCAAAGATAGTTACTGTCTCTCATACAGAAGTAAAACCTTCAGACCTACTTCATAGTGGGTTGCCTATATTTATGGATTTAAGAGAACTATAGAGGGATTCAGATGATTGGTCCTGGGTGCATTTGTGATCTGTTATTTGGTTATTCTTTCATAAGGACTAGCAAGTCTGATGTTTTAGACAGAGAAAGCCTGGACTTTTGTACAAATATCAAGGAGGAGAAGCAGAAGTTAATGCTTGCAATATCTGTGTTAAGTGATGCAATGATTTCTCATCTTCAGCTGTCAGGTACTTCTCCATGGTTTGAGGACAAGATATACAGGTGTGATTGGGTTTTTTTTGTTGGTTTGTTTTTTGAGACGGGCTCGCTGTGTAGTTCAGGCTGTTCTCAAGCTCAGAGTGATCTTCCTCCTCAGCCTCCTAAGTGCTGGGACTACAGGTGTGCACCACCACACCTGGCATGATGTGGCTTTTGATGACCATTATTAGAAGGGAATTTACTCTGTTAATTCTTACATTCATTTATTCTGGCAAATATTTGATGGCCCACCATGTGCTAGGCACTGCGCTATAAAGGTGAACAGAATTAATGCATTTTTTTCATGTAACCTCTTGTTTGCTGTTTACTTATGCTTCACACATTTCTTCATTATCTTTGTTTTTAAAAAATATATTTATAAAGCTAATTTATGTTGGTTATAATTAACAAATGAAAGCATGGGAGGAATAGATCATAGCTAACACTTATGGGCACTTAGTATGTCACAGATTGTGTAAGCTACGTTCCCTATATCATTTCACTTAATATTCCTAACAGTCCTATGAAAGAAGTACTGTTACTGGCATTCCGTCCTTACTGGGAGGTTTAGCGCACCTCACCAGAATTAGGGTACAGAGGCTGAGAGCTGGGGCGTGGAAGGGTCTGAGTGCTGCAGCCAGTCAAGGGCTGAGTGATTTTACTTGTGAGCTTTTAGTGCAACCACACGGCAAGTTCCCCGCTTAACGCCTGATGGCAATCCGCAAGGAACCCTAGCTTTTGGACAGAATAGGAAGCCAGGTGAACTCGGCTTATTGGGGAGGTCACGTCAGGTCTTACCTTCTTTTAATAATGAGCTTCTCATTTGATGAAAATAATATTGTTGCTTACACTAAACATGACATTTTCTTCCTTTTGTATGCAAGAAACTAGCCCTGACATTTAACGCCAGGATAATTACCTTTAGCAGGCTCAAAGAGTCTGACGAGTTGCCTTGGCTGGCATTTATCTTATTCCTGAGTGGCCTGGGTTTGTGATCCTAATGAGAGCTCGAGGACCAGCCCTTATTCTCCTTCTTAATGGTGCATATTCTGCGGAATTTGGTGGTCTCTGTCTCAGAACCAGGTTGGCTGTGAGCTTCGGGTCTGCTCATGTGAGCTGTAATGAGTTTCAAGGGCAGGTAGGACTTATTGATAGAACACAGGCTGGCTCAGAGGGTAGGACTGGTGACAAGGGAGGGGGTAGGGCTTAGGGGATCAGTCATCAATCTGTCACCACTGAAACTCGGCTCGTAATGGAGAACAGCAGAAAATCATTTTGATTAAACCAGTTCAAGGAGACTTAAATGAGTTTGTGATCCTGACTCTCTTTAATGAACCCCCTATCTTAAACCCTCTGCACCAGATGACCACTGATAGAAATAATTATTTCACAAGGATCTTTGTAAAGGAGCAGTTTAAACGTTGATGGGCCTAAGATTCTTAATCTGCTCCATCCTCACTTCAGTTTGCTCTTGCCGAAGAACCCTAGGTCTTGCCAGGCAGACCTGGTGGAGTTTTTTGCCCCTGATGACCTTTCTAGGCCATGTTCTCCCCCTCTGCTGGGTCTTCCCAGCCCTGGGCCACAGACTTTCAGTTGGACCACATTGTTGTGATGGTAAATGCTAGATGCTGATGAGGCTGTTTTCAAAACCAAGGAAATGGCTCCAAGTGGGATAATTGAACCTATAATGTTCCTCTAGAGGAATGGTATCTAACCATTAGCACAACTATTTTATCTTGCTTGAGAAGACAAAGTAATTTTTGTAATTACTTTACCATACATCATCTCTCATTTATCTATGTATAGTATGTCAAACTAAACATACTCAATATCCAAACCTGAACACAAGCAAGATAACTGATTTTTCCTTTCATATGGTAAAATGACTGTATGCCTAGGGAAATTCCTCAGATCTAACTCATACTTGGTTTTATCTCCCCAGGTCAGATAATTACAGAGAAGAAATTTCCTATGAAAGATTAGATCAATTTGCCTGAGGTTGCAAGTATTTTTTCACCATATGTCACCTAGGGTAAGATGCCATTAGTTACAAGAAGCACCATTTCTGTGCACCACTAACAGAGAAGATAGTGCCCTGGATGAAAAGTTTAACAGAGCCCTGCAGAAAGCAGGGACTTCAAATGGTTGCACCCCCAGTGTGGAGGCAACAAGACAGGAACCCACCATGAAGGAAAGGGGCTGGAACTGGGCAGCTTTCCTCCGCCCCCTCACACTGGCAGATGGAGAACAAAACTCTCCCGAGACCTGGACCAGGCTGGCAGGCCTGCGGGTTTCTAGTGTAAGAGCCATGCAGCCCCTCAAAGCCTTTGTGCTTGATTGAAAGTAGCCTCAGTTTGTTTATCTTTGGAGTGTCTGCTCTCTTATTTGTTAAATGGAGATAATCGTACTATACCTCCCACGGATGAAGACATCACATAGTAAGTAACAGAAATCTAGTCCAAGCAGGCTGAAGTGGAAGGAAGGAGACACTGTCTGACTGGCAATTCTACTCTTACACTGTGGGTTTTCTCAACGCTAAATCCAGGGGCTCAAGTTATTTCTTAGAACTCAGAGTTTATGTGTGTCTGTCATTCTTTCTGCTCTATACTTCCTGCTTTGGGCTACATTTCCTTTATTTATTTATTTAACTCAGGCTGATTTGTTCCATGTAGTAGTTCATGACAACTACAAGTTTACATCATATAGTTTTTGTCTCAATAGTGCCAATAAATATCCCTAAAGGGACTTTGATAGATTTACTGGTGTTAGGCACTCCTTTAATCATTTTGGTCAAGTTAGTAAACTATGCTGATCCTTTGAGGCTGGATTACATGCCCAGGGCTAGAGCTGGGTTCTGGCCTTAGAGTAGCAGTAGAGGTTGCCTTGGGGTCTCCAAGACTGAGGGTGGTAGAAGGGTAATTCCTTAAGGGAAACCAATGATGGGTGGATGGATACATATTAGCATATATTGGTTAATGCATATGAAAGCAAAAGCACAGTGCCTAGTTTAAGTGAAAGTTATTTTTTATAAATATTAACTTCTATAGCACTTTTATGCATTATTATTTGATTTATAGTTGTACATATCTATCTTTTAGCATCTTTGATAGTTGGGTGCTTCTTGAAATAAGCGCCTAAATTTTTGACTATGTGGCAGTAGTAAATGAGCATTTTGGTGATTTGAATTCCTTCACGAACAGGGGATCCTGGATGGTAACCCTAGTGAGGGAAGCCTTCAGGAGCTTAATAACCATGTGCTGGTGGTTTTTGTTAAATAAAAATTCTAGGTGTCACAAGCATTGAAAATACTTTTTTCTTGTCTAGCTCCTGTCTCCAAGCCAGGCTCTTCTGGCTCAGTAATTCCTTTTCGGTGCTCTGTTGTGCACAGCTGGCTGCTCCAGACCTTTGCTGTAGAGTTCAGCACAGAAGCTCCTCAGGGATGATGAATGAACTGAAATGAATGGGAGCATAAACTCTCCCCAGTATGAGCTTTCTACACACCCAGCAAGGTTGGGAGCGTTCATTGCAGAGGGCTGACCCCAGTGAGTCATGTTAGCTCTGAAAATGTGTATCTCATTCTATTAGGAATGGACAGTGATGGTGGAATCCAACTCCTGGGTGCTATGGGGAGGCAGTGGGAACCATGTAGGGACAGAAGTCTGCCTCCAGACTCGGGCACAATCTCTGAACCTTTGTGGAACTCATAAGGCTGAGGCATGTCGCGGTTAAGGACCATCTCTTACTTAGCCTGAACTCGCAGTCTTGCCAAGGACCAGCTTGAGTCTTTGACTAGAGTGCCGATTTCCTTATGTATAAACTGGAATGATATTCAGACTTTGTGTGATGTGGAGAGCACCGAAAAAGTATATGGCATAAAGTAGATGCTCATCTTCCAGGGGCTGTTTACCAGCTGTTTTGGTTTGTTTTTGAAGGCACCCTTCTCTTAGCCGAGCTGTTGGCGCATGTCTGTAAATGCTGCTTTCCACCTCTTGCTGCCCTCTGCTTTAGAAGCAGGTCAGGGAAATACATTCCATGACCTCAAGCCACTTGCTGCTGATCTGAAGGCAGTTTGAAGTTCCATGCGATTCATTCTTTTACCTTCCGCTTGCAGCGTCTGGCCGAGAACACCTCCCTCCTCAAACTGGCAATGCTCGTGGTCATGAAATATGCAGAAGCATGTTTGTGCCCAGCTGTATCAAATCCTAGTCATATGAAGGGCATTCCCAGAGTCCCTGTTGTACCAGATAAGCCCTGAGTTTTGTCAGTTTTAATGTTAAGCTCCAATTCATTTGCTCCCAGCCCATCTCTCAGGGGAAAAGCCTGCTCTAGTCTGGCAGAGTGGTCCTAAACCAGCAGTGTGAGTGGGGAGGCAGGCAGGTTTCTGCAATAAATGGGCTGGTCAGCCCGTTTGTTACCATAGCTTGCCCAGCACCCTCTGTACATGAGATACCTGCAGTCTGGTGTTGGTTCTGCCTGGCATTGGTATCACCATCTTTGGAGCGCTATCTGTAGGGCAGAGCAATGCTTCTCACTGGCATTTAGATGGTCTCCATTCTCCAAGCTTGGCTTTTGAACCAACTGGAAAATACTAATAGGATTGGCCAGACCTTTGTTCCTTCTCTCCAAAGACCCAGCTCTTCGGTTCCAAATCATTACAGGCTGTCAGAAGGCCTATAATTTAGTACAGCTGAAGTAAGCTGGCTGTGGTTTAGGAAAACCCAAACAATAACAAATAGTTCATGTGTGAAAGTGTTCTTCAGCTGTCAGCTATGCCTTTGCTAGGCACTAGATTCACAAGATAGACATAGTTCCTAAATGTCCTTGAGCTTATGGTCTACTATGGTAGATCAATCACAAAATAGTTGTGTCGGCGTGGTTGAGGAAATTGGTAAGATAGACGTACTGATGCTGTTAGAACGTATCATGGGAAGGAAGGGAAGTGACATAAATGTTTTGGCCAGCGAATGCCATCTTGGGGAGGGACCAAAGCTCAGCCATGCAGGATGGCAGAGAGAGCTAGATGAGGAGGAGAGGTGATTGTGTTTGAGGCAGTGGAACCAGCAGGTCCAAAGATCCTAAGGTAGAAGCTCTTGATATATTTCCATCAGATGTGTTTGTCCTAGGATTCCCTCAAGTAGCAGGCTCTCCCTTTAATGTTTAGAAAGATGCTCCACACATTTTTTCAACCTAACACATATTTTGGGGGCAGGAAAATGAGTCAGCTGTAGAAAGCAATGCACACAGATGGCTCAAGTGCTTGGGAGGATGGCCAGTTCTTTGTGTGACTTTCTGTGCTGTCTTCTGCAGCTCTCTCTGTTGAATGGCTGTTGTTCTCTCCACCCCTATTACTTCCCACTCCTCTAATGTCTTCAGTCTGAGTTTCTCCTTCCTTCTGTGATCAACTGCCCCAGGCTTTAGTTTGACATATCCCTCTGTTGACTATAAATAAGCATAGTGGTAGTTTCCTGAACACAGTGATGATTCATGAGGTTTGTATTTTAAAAATGAGACTAGTATTCATGGGGCTGCTTGCTGCGTCCACCATTGCTGAGAACTCACGGGGGCTGGACTTCAAGGCTAAAGATGAAAGGTAGCTTTGCTCAGGAATCCCAGTTTAGGGGGAGCGACATGCAGGCACAAGTCTGGGGCTACGGCAGCATTGCATGGAGAATGCTGCATGGGGTGTTCACTTTACTGCTCTTGAGTCTGGGTCTTCCCTATGTCCCCATGATAGACACAGACATGATGGTAAACATTTCCTTTGAAAGAGGGATCAACAGGCTTAAAATACTCCTGGAAGGATAATACTGATGTCCACATTAACTTGATTGAGTTGCTTTTCTTATAGTTCTAGGAAACTATGTCACTTGGGAGACTCCCCCTCCCCATTTGATGGTTGAAGATGTGCTTTTCTCTGATGCAGTGGAGAGGGAAAAGACATTTTATACAACTATTTGTAATAATGTCAAAACTTTTCTCGTGTGATCTGCTATGCATCACACTACAGTGAGTACCATCTGCCTTCCCCAGTGCAATTATGTGGCAGGCAGGCGGGTGTTTCTATACAGTCCACAGCACCTGTCCTTGGGTCAGGGAAGCAGAACCTACCGTAACTATCCCGGGCAGCCTTGGCACCAGTAAAATACGGGAAACACAGATACACAGAGAGCAGAGGCCACTACTTTCTCCTTCAGCTGTGCTCTTTCTGTTGTATGTGAATAGGGAATAACTCCAACCCAGCCCTGAGCAAGGCCACGCCAAGTTGTAGATGAACAGTCATAGCTGAGGCATAAAAGGAAGTCCCCAGAAGATGTGCTACAGTGACTGCAGCATTTTCAGACTTAGGATGTTGAAAAGTCCCATGGGAATGTTTTGAGAGCAGAGATTATCTCTCATAGGTCAGGATGGCACTTAGATTACCACATTTTATTTTATTTTATTTATTTTTTAAATTTTATTTAAAGAGGAAAAAAGCAAAACAGAAAAAGGGTAGAAACAATACAGAATTTCAGAAAAAAATAAACAGTAAGAAATCACTATTTGATAAATTACATATTGTCTTCTTAGACATAGTTGTTCAAGTTACAAAAATAAGCATATAGAGTGGACATTCAAACAGTGAGGCTGCAAAGAAGTTCAGTGATCCAATAACAACTTAGCAACATGGTTATCAATCCTACACACTTAAACATAAATGCAGTTATATCCTTTAGAGCACTTTCTGTTCCTCTTTTTACTTTTTAAATTTTTTTTTATTTAAAGAGAAACAAAAGCATGTAAAGGGTAGAGATAATACAGAATTAAAAAAAGATAAACAATAAGAAATCACTAGTTGATAAATTACATATTATCCTCTTAGAAATAGTTGTTCAAGTTACAAAATTAAAGCATACAAAGTAGATATTCAATTAGTGAGAGTGTAAACAGCTATGCATGCATGAATCTCTACATGTATTTCTATCCTTTCTGTATTAGAGGGAAAAACAAAACATAGCAAGACAAAACAAAACAAATTCCTATAAAATATGAAACCAAAAAGTCATATAAAACCACAGTACAAGGTGATCTACAATGATTGCTGTGTTGTTTCTAATATTATCTTCAATAGAATTGTCTATATCAGGCATAATTGAATATAGCAGTTTAATTGAATATAGCAGTACATAACAATATTAGTAAAAATAAAACATTGTAGACAGTATAAAACTTCAAAGGCAGGTAATAATCAAACCAGAGTGGATATTGTAGTGGATCTTGTCATCTTAAGTGCAGTTGTCTATACTCTCAGGCTTGATACTATCAATCATAACAGCTTTGAATAAAATCTATCAATACAAAACAGCAATCTAACAGACCAGATTCGATTACGATCAGTCATGGTAAAACAGTGTAGGTTATACAGAGGTTTAGAATAAGTTAATAGGAAATTAAGGATGATTACCATACATTATCCTGTTATTTTTGGGATTACTGTCTGTGCCCTCAAATCTAGTACAGGTAGAATGACTGGAACACAGTATAATACATATAAGCAGAGTAGTTGTGAGTAATGTGGGTTTTAAATCCTGGTGCATTATTAACAATATAGTGTATCAAGGCCATCTATGTTAGAGATTCTAGTTATCCTTCTCTGCCTCATTTCTGCTATGCTATTTTTCTGCCTTTGTTTGTCTACTTTTCTCCTTCATTCTACTGCCTGCCCCACTCATTGAGGCCTGTCTGCCACTGTTCCTAAAATCCTGGTATTTTTTTCCTCTCTCTCTAGAATGTCCTTCAGTATTCTCTGTAGGGTTGGATTGGTGGTCACAAACTCCCCCAGTTCCTCTTTGTCATGGAAGCATCTTGTTTCTCCATTAATTTCTAGTGACAGTTTTGCAGGATACATCAATCTGGGCTGGAGGTTATTTTCTTTCAGGGCTTGGAATATTTCGCTCCAAGCTCTTCTTGATCTGATGGTCTGTGTCGAGAAGTCAGCCGTGATCCTAATGGGCTTACCTTTATAGGTAATCTGTTTCTTTTCTCTGACAGCTTTTAATATTCTGTTTTTATATTGAATTTCTGGTATTTTGATTATTATGTCTGGGTGTAGATCTATTTTGGTTGTAGGTGGCTGGAGTTTGGTATGCCTCACATAACCAAATGTCATTTTCTTTTCCCATGTTTGGGAAGTTTTCCTTAATTATTTCCATGAGTAGCCTTTGCAATTTACTGTATGTATTCCTGCTTCTTCGTTCACATTTCTTATTCTTAAATTGTAGATTCTTTTGTTATCTTCTATCTAGCCTTTGTATTGTTATTGCCTATTTCCTTGTTATTTTTAAGAGATCTTTCCTTTCATGATCACACATTGCAAACTTGTCTTCCAGTTTTGATAGTCTATCCTTAGTTTCTTTTAAGGAGTTTTGCCAGCTTTCAATGGAATTTTTAATTTCCTCGTAGTCTCTTTGAATCTGCTTCATGTATTCTATATTTTCTTTATATTCTTTATCGAATGTTTCCCTCCTTTTTTTTGTGTTCCTCCCTTCTTTCATCTGTATCTTCCTGAGAGATGCTTCCTGAGAGCATTTCTTTTATTACTCTACTCATATCTTGCTTTACTTGATTTAATATTTCAGTTGTGAGCTCGTCTACAAGGTCCCGAAGATAGCTCTTAATGTCCATTGAAGCCATTTCTGATATTGCGTGTTTGTGGTCCTCAGTCTCCCTTGTTTTTCCCTCTCCTGATCAGGGCTCTCAGGGTTCTGGGCTGGGGGCCTCCTCCTGCCTCTCTCTCCTGTCATGGCCCTGGCTTCTTCCACACAGGTTACAGTGCAAGTCCCAGCCCCTTCCCTGTTGGCCACGTTTCCTCTGAAGCATGCTGGCGAGGGACCTCTGCCCTGTCCTGACTGCTCTTGTCACTGAGGTGTAAGCAGCGGCTGCATATGCCTGCCCCTCCCCACTGGGCCAGCCAAACTTCAAGGGCCTTCACCCGGTTAATGCATGCTAGGCACAGGGAATCGATTTGGGTTGGCTCATTGGGTCCCGGCCAGGGGCGCAGCCCAGTCCAAGCAAATCCCATGAATCTGTTCTGGGGAGGGAGCAACCAACTGAAGTCACTGTCACTCCCAGTTCAGGTTCCTCCTGCCTGATTCCAACATGTCACCCATTTGGTTGCACCCTTCCTGTGGGGGGGTCTCACTCCCAGCACTGATGGTAGATTAATGAAGGTCCCTTCACCAGGTCCGCTCTCCAATGGGCTCACCAACCCCTGACTTCAGGGCTGCTGTGCTTCCTGTGAGTGGTGGCGGGAACGAGTTTTGGTGGCTCTGCCAGCCAGTGAGGATTCAGGCTGGTACAAATTCAGGCTGGTGCAAACTTGGTGGGTCGCTGCGAAAATGCTGTGTCCCATAATTTTTAGCTGTTCCAGTTGTAGTCCCAATGTATTTGATGAGCTTTTTTAGGTTTTAATTTCTTCCTGTGTCAAGAGGATCCATCTCCCTCTGTCTGAGTCTCTCCAGGGTGTTTTATTCTGGCTTATGAGTTGTTTCTCTCAGGAGGCTTTGTATTTTGTTGCTCACTGGTCGACCATCTTCAGATTACCACATTTTAAATAAGAAGTTCAGGTGATTCTGATGCAGGTGGTTATCAGGCTGCAGTTTTAGAAAAATCCTGAAAAATGTTACTCCCAGACACCCAACATTATTAGTTCCAGTGAGTAATAAAATTTCACAGAAAAATGAGCATTTTTATTTTGAAGGCTTGACAATCAATTGCCACAAGTATAGTAGCTCCCTACTATGTCAACAGTAGACATGAAGCTCTCATTTTCCTCTGTGTTTCTGCTTTGGGCTTAGCCATTGTCATGAAGTTTCACTGGTGCAGAGTAAAATCAGACCTACCGGGCTCCTAGAGCATTTAGGTGCTTACCTGCAGGAGCACAGTGGAATTCATGTGGGACTTTGCATATGATAATGTTCCAGATAAATCCTGTCTCCTGGAGGACCTGATTAGAGTCTATTCTTGTTTGACTTTGCATCTTCTCTAAGAGAATGGATACATTTTCTGCACAGGTGTACTGAAGGAAATTGACTCTGACACTGGTGTCAGTTTATAGTTAGTTTATATTATGGTTGAAGTGGTGTTAAGGGAATGTGATAGACAAGGCGTGGTGGGTCTAGGAAGGAACCTTCCCTTTTCTGCTGGAGGAGATATGCCCTTGGGCACAGAGGCTCAGACCATGGTGGTGATGGAAAGTGCAGAGAATGTCAGAGGAATGTGGCTCTACTTGTCAAGATAGAGTAAGTCTTGCTTGCTTGGTTGGCTAGATTATTTTGAAACAATCAGAGGACAACAGAGATTCTTAAAAGCTTAGAAAATTTAGGAAGATCAACAAGTTGGCAGTATTCCTTGTTCTGAAGCCATTTCTTGTCCAGTGACCAAATTCTGAAAATTTTCTTACTCCCCTTGACTGAATTTCCTTTCATTAGTAGTCAATTGATGGCACCTGAAATTGATAAGCTGTTGCCAAGAGGGAGGAAAGTTTGATCCACTGGAGAGACTGTGCGGTTGTCTGGGGTCTTTCATTGTCCCTTTTGTTAAGGGGCCCCTGGAAGAGTTTCTAGGTCTTTCTCTGCTCATTAGACTTGGTGACTTTTCTGTGATTTTTGTGGGCTTGCTTGGATTGTGTCCAGTACTTTTATTAGGGCACAGCACTTCTCCTCATCAAAGCCTCTTAACTTTGCCATGACTTGGGGTCATGGGCTGCAATCTTTGACCAGCTGTCTCAGATGAGATCTGTGCTACTTTCTGTGAATGGCAGTGAAATGCTATCTATGGTTAAAGTAAAAGTACTATATTTTCTGGTGTTTGACAAATTGTGAGACTTTTATATGCTAGGGGTTGGTGATCTAAAAAGTTCCCATCTCAGAAGGAGCTTTGCATATGTTTTTTGGAACATTTTCTTTTGATTCCTTTCATGACCATCCTAGCCCTATGCTCCTGCCTTTCCAGAAACCAGAGCCCGGTGTACTGCCTCAGCAGGGTTGGCTGTTCTGGTCATGTGTTCATACCACAGAGACTCAATGGCCATGCTACTGTGTACCAGGCCCTGTGGGTGCACACTGAGGATACAACAGGGAGAGAATAAACCTGAGTCCTGTCAGAGACAGAATGTAGAAACAGAAGTGCACAGGGTTTAGAGAAGCCTTATACCCCAAAGAAAAAGTGTCCAAGTGGACCAGTACAATCCTGGCAAGCTCAACTTCTTGAGGCATCATCCTAGTTGTGAGCTTGAACCATATCTCTGGGGGTGATTTGCTTTATCTCTGTGTCTGTCTGGTAGTCAAGTCACCTCAGTTTACCTCAACTCTTACTGACATGAATGAGTGATCTCTATGCTTTTTCTCAGTTCTGTGGACCCAGACATGGCCATCCAGAAGGTGCAGGTCTGTGCAGTTGAGGTAGGGGTTTTAGACAAGACAGAACCAGGGGAGAATTGTGGTGAGTTTAGCCTTTCCAGACCTATAGATCAAGGCCTAAAGTAAATGGAGATATAATCCTAGAACAGATCCCCTGACCTCATGCCTCTCGATTGGTAGGGGGCATGTCTCTGCAGTGCAGCACACACAGATCACAGAGTGAACCACTTGACAACCATCAGGTAGGTCAAGAGCTGGAATAGTAGCTTCACCTGAGACATTCATCCTGCGCTTCTACTGGTGGCTGTGTGTCGCCCTTTTAGTAAGACCTCCTGTGACCTCTAACAACACAGATTAGTTTTGCCTGTTTTTGTACTTTCACAAATGAAATCAAAAGGATATATATTTTTTTAAATGTCTGGCTTCTGTTTTTGCTACATTTAATTTGTGATGCACTGTATATGGCCATCACTTGATTGATTTACCTCTTGTGTTGTTGAGGGGCATTTGGGTGACTTCCAGCTTTAGACCATAACATAATAGCACTCTCTTAGGGATGTCTTTTTGTGTACCTATATTTTCAGATATATACCTAGTGTGGGATCCACTGGCCCACCCTAAGAATGTTCAGCTTTTAAGAAATGTGGTTGAATAGTCTTTTTCAGTGGTGGGCCAGTTGGTCTTTTACTACTTGTGTATGAAATCTTACTGGGAACAGTATTTTTTGTTTTACTGATTGAGAAGTTAAAAAACAAAACCCCAAAGCAGGTCTGTTGTTGAATTCACACATCCAAGTCAACAAAGTTGTGTTGAGCATCTCCCAACTGTCAGGCACTTACCTACCCTTGTGGTGATTTTGTTCTAGTGGAGGAGAGTTAATGATACTCTGTGATTTTAAGTGCTACATTCAAAAGTAAGCCAAGAAGGTGAATGGAAGATAGAACTGATGCATTTATGCTCCAACTGGTTTTCTATTCTTTATTTTATTCTTTTCCCATTTAGAGAAATTAATCATTTAAAAAGAGAATTTAGGTGATACAGAAAAAGATAAATCACTTCCTTCCATATGCAGGCACTGTTAACCCTTTTTGGGGGCCATCTGTTTGCATTCATTAGACTTTTTAATGCCAAAGTTTGTTTTAAGGGCTGATATCATGCTATTTCTATGATTTGGTGCATTCTTTCTTTTATTCTTCATTTAACTATACAGCAGAAACATTTCAGTATGATACTATTCTTCTTAAGTGACCTTTTAAGGGTATCTATTAATCTATTTTATCAATCTGTAGATTAATAGATTAATCTATTTTATCAATCTGTAGTTTATTAATATGTAGATTAATCTATTAATCTACAGTTTATCAAATGAAAGTATCCAGTGAAAGGCACTGGGTTGTTTTTATTGTTTCCTAAATGGGTTACATGATGAACCTGACAGGAAGACAGTCTTCCTGTCTTTAGAATGACTTCCTTTTGATATGTTCCCAGAAGTAGAGATACTTGGTGGACAGGCATACACGTTTTAAAGGCCATTGATATATATTAGCAAGCTGTTCCAGTTCTGCCCCCCACCCCAAGAACTAGAGAGTGTATGTTTTGCTGCACCCTTTTTAGAATTGGATATTATTGTTTTATGTTGAAGAAGAAGAAGAATGGAATAGAAAGCTGCTTTGCTAAGACACATACAGGCACTGATTCTGCACAGATAAGATGCGTGGCTCTCATGGCCTTCCTGGGAAGGCTATGGGTCTGGTCATTCTGGATTTTGCCTGGGAAACAGATGTGAGAAGTCTCAGCTCACCTAGAGTAGAGAGCATAACCCATTGCCCTTCCTCATATTTGTGCTCATGAATGCTTTGCAAAGCTTTCCTCTGAGCCTGCTGAACTCATTGTGGTGATATTAATGAACCCCAGCCTTGCTTATAATTAGAAGCAGATGTTCCATTTTAAGTGAAATTGTTGCTGATGGATCCCCTGCTACTGGTATGATGTATAGATACTTTAATGCCCTTGTGGTGGAGAAGGATGAGAGGAGATCATTGAAAACCAAGTCCAGCAGTGAAGTGCTTTCTCCTGTGGATATAGACAAAGCCTGGACCTGCAGCTTAGTCTTCATCTGTGTCCAAGACATATGCCTGCTTTTCATTACCCAGCATTCCCTCCCATTCAGCTCACCACAGGCCTGATGCTCACCTCAACAGAGCAGGAATAGATTTCTTCTAATACCATCTCAGCATCATGAATGGGAGTGAAAACATAGCAGTTTTCTAGGGCTAGACCTCCTGTCTTTGAGAGCTCTCTGCAGACCAAGAGTGATTCCCAGGTAGGAAGAACTGTGCTCTGGGGAAATGTTTGGCAGTGTGTCGAAACATTTTTGGTTACTGTACCTGAGTCAGGAGAGTGGACCTGGCATCTAGTGAATAGACACTGGGTGGGCTGCTCTGAAAATGCACAGGACAAACTCTATATCCTCCAAATGAATTATCATCAGTAGGGCCAAGTTTGTAGAATGTTGGGCTAGCAATAGATTGCCACTTTTATACTTAATATTTTTTAAGGCAAGATATAGTTCAAGAACTGAGGATAAGGGGTAGATGATTAGCCATACTTTTCTTTGTTCATTTAAGAAATAATTGTACCAGGTATGTTTCTAAGCTCTAGGACATTAACATAAACCAGGCGAAGCTCTCTGCCTTCATGCAGCTTGTGTTTTAGAATAAAGAACGCTGTTTGAAATACTTGACTTTTCCAGAACCAATGGAAGGCAGGACTAATTGAATAAATATGTAATTTTTCATATTTGACAGATTATTATAGCCAATCCGGTGTAATAAGGGCGATGCAGTTTTTATTATTTTTGCCAAGATAAATGGCTACTGGGAGTTTTTGTGTGAGACACTGTGTATTTACTTGTGAGTCACAATAAATTGGCTGCTCCGTTAATCAGAGAGCCTCTTTGATTTTGTTACCCTGAGGAGTGGAAAAATACATCATGAAAATACCTCCATTCCCCCAAAGAGCTGACAGTCTCCAGATGAATGGGCTGGTACTCTCCCTTGATTCTTATTTCACCATGCATCTTGGGTAGCATCCATTATTTCCAAGGAGAGGATACTTTTTCACAACTCACATCTTTTTCCTTTGCTGCACAGCAAGTTTTAACAGCCTGTTCCTCCTAGTTCTGTAACCATGACAGCCTATGCCATGCAGCTCAGCCTTGGAGAACCTGTTCTGCAAACGGGTTCTTGTCTGGATTGTGAGCTTCTGTGTTTGGGCCTTGACTCCTGTCTTCTGGGCTTTCTAAGGCTCTCAACATGCTCAGCACATATTTAAGGATGTACCACAAGGCTTTTCTGTTGCCTTGGATAATTCTAGTACTTTTCTTGTACTGGAGGAAAGGTGACAGCCCTCAGTAAGGTGATAAGAGCCCAGGATCTCCCAGACAATGTCCTTATATCAGTGGTGGTGAACCTGTGGCACATGTGTTACTTGTTTTTCTTTTGGGACAAAAGATATTAGTGTATGAGTGGTTTTTGCTAAGCTAAAACCTCAGCATACAGGTTTCATTGCAGTGTTGGCACTTCGTGATGAATAAAGGGGCTTGGGGGTGCAGTTTGGGCACTCATCTTTAGAAGGTTTGCCATCACTGTTCTGTCCTGTGTTTACTTTTGGTTCCAGTAGTCTGGGAGCCCTTGTGGTAGTGAAGGTGAGGAGAGTCAGGTCTCTAGTCTGGTTGATGTTTGTTCAACTTCTGTTCCTAAGACGCCAGTCTAAGGGTGACAGGCTGTACCATGTTGCCCACCCATCACTGCTGCAGAGATTCTCCTTGAGAATTTTCCACTTTCTCCCTCCTCCCATTACTTTTCTCTCTCCCCGAGCTTCCCAGTGACCATCCTGATGCCAAGCCTGTGTTGCTCTCCAGAGCTGACCTTCTGCCTGGGCAGTCCCACACCTGTGCAGGACTAGATATAACAGGAATGGGAAAGAGTGTTAGAAAAAGTTCATCTTTTTGGTCTACTTTAAAAGAATCTTTTTAATTTGAGGCTTAACTTCTTACAAATAGAACTCCTGTGTAACACTAAGGTCAGCATGTATCTCTGGCCTTTTTAGCCTTCAGTTAGCTTCAAAAGGCCCCTTTAGTTCTTTAGCATATATTAGGTCATGCAGGAAAGAGAAGGGACCCTCCACTGTGCTCCTCTGACCACAGCTCTGGAGGACAATGTCCTTCCCATGTTTCTACATCTGCAACTGACTGAGCCACTGTTACCAGCCATTGGATGTGATTTCTTGACAGCCACACTAATTTTCTTAAGTAATTTTTTAAAGATACTTTTCTTAAATTATAAAGTCTTCCTCTCTCTCCTCCACCCCCCTCCCCACTACAGAGTTATTTTTTATGGGAAATGTTTTATCAGCACATTGTCAAGTGCTGAAAGTGTGGTGAGGAGAATAGCGGCACCTCTGCAGACAACAGGCGTCAAGACAGAAGCATTTGGTTTGTGTCGTACGGACAAGGAGGGATGGGGGGCTCACATTTCCCCCATTATTTGGGTCAAATAAATTTTTGAGTCTGAGAGAGACTCAGATGGCCTTAATTATTGAACACCTGTGTCTTAGGCATGATGCCAGACTTGAGGGTGTGGAAACTCAAGATCGTAGCTCTAAGGAGTCAGTGCTCTCAATGATAAACCAGTAAGTAGAAAACGGTAATGTAAGGTGAATTAATCTCAGGAAACCCCCTCAATGGGAGCCCCAAGAAAGGTCACCTAACCCCAATGAAGAGGTCAAGGGAGTTTGCAGGGAAAAGGCACCTCTTTGAACTGTGAAGTGCCTTTCTGAGAAGATCTGCTAAGGCGGGCAAGAGAAGGATGCCCAAGACTGCCGTTCGGATTCCACCGAGGCCCCACACAGCCAGGCCTTAAGGCCGCACCACTCTGCACTGCAGCAGCCAAGAGAACTGAAAAAGCAAATCAGTTCCTACATCCATCTTCCAAAGAATGCTAAAGAAGACTCAAGTCCTAACCCACAGCTACAGTTCTCAGATGCTCAGTTCTGTTCCTCTTCCTTGTTCCTTTGGTTCTTTGACATGCTAAGGAGTTGTTCCTAGGACAATGCCATAAGCCTGTCCCCCCCCCCCCCTCTTCTTGAAGCTCTTTGTTACATAGTTTGCTTACCTCTTCTGGCCATTTACATTCCACTTTCCTTGGCATTCTTAGGTGTTTTCTTCCCTCCTGACTTCCAGGCTGGATAAAGAACTGTTCTTTAGATGACAAGAGGTGGGAGTGGGCATGGAGAAGTTGGAGAACGTTGACGTGTTAATAAATCTTTACCCTGCCTTTGCTTTGGACCACACTTGTGCTATTCAGTGCTCACCCTGCTCTCTAATAACAGTTGAGCTCTAATCTACTTCTCTGGGACACATTATTTCAGACATTCTAATCTCTTCCTCTGTAGGGTGGAAACTGTGTGCAGAGTAAAACAACTCTCTCTCTCAAAGAAGCAGGAAATCCACATAATAGGATTAGCATACTGCAAGTTGGTAGGGATGATTATAGCTAATTGTCCTGGGGCAGTATTGATTGTCTTTTGAAAATTATTGCAGCAGTGTGTGTGTGTGTGTTTTAGGAAGTGCAAATGTGAACAGCTGCAACTTTCTGAGACCAGTCACAAACACATGTCTCTGTTTACCAAACATATACAGGCAAGTAGCTGATTGCGAGATTTCAATTTGGGAAACAAACATGAGGTAGTTTGGTTTGCTTTTAATTGCTGATGCCCCTCAACAATATCTTGGTAGTCAGTAGTTTTCTATGATTTCCTAACTAAAACTCAAGTCAAGTTTTAAACACCTTTTTCATATTGGATTTGAGCTTTTCTCTTCCTGTTCTCCTGCACAGCTTAGACTTTTGGCTCAAGAGCTCGTGTGCTAGGGAATGTGTGGCTGGCCATTTAATGCTATCTCTGGAGAGCCTGGCAGGGGACCCTCCTTCTGTATAACTCCTTGATGTGGAGGTTTGACTTCAGGGTAACCTTTTTTCTCTGCCCCATTTGTCAGGATGGACGAGGGTATGCTGTATTAGCAACTCCAAAAATCACATTTCTGGCTTAAAAACAGAAGATGCTCATTTCTACATCATGCTGCTCATCTCTGGTGGGATGGGCTCTGCTATGTTATGTCAGGACAACAGACAGGTCAGGGCTCCATGGACATGTGCTCACAGTCTGGGTGGCAGCAGGAGCTAGGTGCTGTGAAGCCTTCAAGTAGCAGTTCAGTGCCTCTTAGGCGAGACACATTTTCTAGAGCAAAGCAAGTCAGAGGACCAAACCCCACATCAGTGGACAATTAAGAGTAATCCTATAGTGCAGCCAGAAGGGTGGACAATCGCATGCTTGGCCAGTGCCATGTGTGACATCCCAAGAGCATCCTCTCACACAAGACAGCTCCAGCTGAGCTGCACTTTTATGGTTCTCTTGTTTCCTAAACTCTCATCTCCTTGCTCTACTAAACAATGGGGACACAGGCTTCCCCAAGGCTGCCCCTTGCATCAGTTTGAATTTTCTTGGCCCTGTTGGTTTAGTCACAGGACAGATTAGCATGCTCACTGCTCCAGCAGTTGTGCAGCTGGGGAAATACTCCTTCCCTTCTTGCAGAGGCTGCTGTTTTTGAGCCATTCTCTTATAATGTCCCTTAAATGGCACTTGAAGGGGCAGCACTCCTCACCAGGAGACTCTCCTGAGCATCACACAGTGACTGCTTCACACCCAGTGACCACTTCTAAAGGCCGGAGACTGCCACTTTCTTCCCTCCAGAATCCATTGATCAGAGAGGAACAGTATGGCATATTGGTGGGAATTAATCTTTCTGTCTTGTCTATGAAGATTTCCAGCTAAGAATTGCTCTTTAATATCTGAACCACTGTTGCCTACTCTGACCCCTTAAAAATGTACAGGAATTTTGGGGGTGAGCTTTGTTCTTAATCACATTTGGGGAACAAATAGAGTCTCACATATATGTCCCCAGATTAGAGGATCCTAACTTTCTGCTTGGTGGCATCAGAGCTCCTTGATACATAGAAAATCTTACAGACATGCACCAAAGTATACATTCTCTGTGTTTGTGACTCAGCTTGTGTTGGTTAATACTGGAACTTTGAATGAGTGCAAATTTTGTTTTCTGTTCAAGTTTACTAGAGACCAGGGTGAAAGCTTGTTTAATTTCTTAAAGTAAACATTTTATGGGGTCATTTAGCTTATGTTCCATTTAAAGTAAAACCAGTGATTATTTCCAGCTGGAATATCTCTCAGTTGTGGAACTGTGTGTGTGTGTGTGTGTGTGTGTGTGTAAAGTCAGTAACTTCTTGCCTTTGGGGATAGTGATGTCACTCTTGTCATCTGGAGATGTTGCATCTTGCTACAGATGACTATGTCTTGACTCTCTTGTCAGACAATTCTGGGTCAGTACATTTTGATTTAACAGTAATAACAATTAATATTGATTGAAATTTGGTATGGTTAATATTGATTGAAAATTCGAAATTCTAGAACAGACTCATCAGCATTTGGCCCTGTTGGTCAGTCCTCCTCCTGCGTGTGAGTATGCCCACGTGTGCAGAGAATTTCTCTTCAGGAGCTTTGCACATAGCTCCTTTAATCTCAAAACTCTACCAGAAGGTTGAATGCAAGGCTCAGAGTGGTTAAGTGACTTGGTCAAGCAGAAGAGCTCATGTAAAGAAGGGGCAAGTTCAAGTCTGAATTTGACTTCTCTCCTCTGTTCCTGAGACTGCTGTGCTGCTGGCACGAAGTCAGTGTCATCCTGTTAACTGGCTGAGCAGCCAGCAAATTGACAGGACCTGGGACTTTTTCAGCTTGGTTACATGAAGCCAGTATCTCTCTTCCAGTCACAAGGATGTGCTGACGTGCGCAGCCTGCCTCTGTCAGCGTTTACAGAGCCCCGTAGCTTGAGGTGCTGTCTGTGCTGACATGTGGAGCTCAGCAAGGGGTGCTCTGTTGAAATGAGCCTGTGTTTCCCCCTCAAATCTGATTATTCCATGAGGAGTGAGCGGGAAAGTGTCGTCATGGTCCAGTGGACACTGACCTGGTCTTCAACACCTCAGCCGCTGTTCAGGATTGTCGGCAGGTTGACAGGTTTGCTTTGATAGCCTCACTAGCAGGTCCTCCACCTTTTTCTTCCTGGTGGGTTATACAGAGAGATATTACAGGAGCTAGAGACCCAAGGTAGCTATTCCCAACTGTGAGGGCTGGTGCATGCATGAAATCTCAGCAGTTTGGGAGGCTGAGGCAGGAGGCGCCCAGCCTGGGCAACTTAGTGACTTGGAGAAACTGTCTCAAAGGATGGATTAGACAGACAGAGAGACTAACAGACAGACAGGGCTATGGTTTTAGCTCATTGTGAAGGTCCTGGGTTCAGTCCTGAGTACTCTGGGTTCTCAGAAAGTCTCTCCAGGCTTGATGCTGGAGAGAAAGCCATGGAGACTGCACCTCCCCAGAGTTTTCTGCATGTGGCTTTTCCAGTGCCAATTGTAAACATTTACTACTTAAAAAACCCATAAAATACCTCAGTTTTTAAGGAAATAAAAAAGAATTCTTATTATCTGTAATTCTTCATGCAAGATAGGTATATTACTAGATTCATTTATGTACTCACCTGATGTGCAATTTTAGATGAAATCATCTATTGTATAAATGTCCTTTTCATTTCAAAGGAACATAAATATCTTTGATATGGTATATTTGACCACATTTTCCTAGTATTCCCTTGGTGAATATTCCAATAATTTATTTAAAAAGGCTTTTCTTTTATCCTAGTTAGAGTGCAATGATGAACATTTTTGGTAATTAAATCTTTGTCTATTCTTATAGTTACTTCCTTAGGATAGTTTTTAGTAAAAGACAATTGTAGCATTGCTGTGAAGCAAGAAAATGCAAAACTGAGATTAAAAAAATGTTTTGTGATACTAAGGACTGAACCCAGGGTCTTAAACATGCTAGGCAAGTACTCCGCCACTGAACTATATCCTCAGCCCATAAAAATAATGAATTTTTGATATGTTTCACTGAATGACACACTTACTCTTTTCCAGTTAGCCTGAGAGCATGTTTTACTCTGCCCAGGACATTACTGTTACCTACAGAAAACCTTAAGCGTTCCTCCCTGAAGGGCCTTAAGTTCTTTCATTGACCTTTGACTTGCACTTTCTAGATCTGCACATTTTTTTTCTAAAAAGTGAATACCTAATACAGTTCAAAATGTTTTAAAAAAACATATAGCAAATATACTTATTCTCACAGGTGTCTCTTAAACTGAGCTTTTCTGTTCTCTTTGCTACTTGTCACAGGTAACCATTTTATTAATTTCATGTATATCATTCCATAAATTGTGTGTGCACATACAAGCAAATAAACTCATGTAATTTATCCCTCACAACTTTTTAGGTCAGGGTAGGATTCTAAATATACTCTTCTGTATCTTAATTTTTGACACAAATTACATTGGAGAGACTTTTTAAAATTTTAGGACTTAGTAAATGCCATTCTCTGTTTAAAGACATTTTAGCTGAAGAATTTCCTAAGGATCTCATATTTTCAATAATTTTCAGATTTCAGAAATTTATCATTAATACAATGCTATTTAGTTTACAAATTCTTCTTACCAAAGCATCTCATGTAACTTTTTTCCATTCCAGGATCTAGTCTGGTAGTGAATATTTGGTTTGATCATCATATTATCTTTAGGAATGAAAAGAATACCATTCCCCTTTTAGACAAGAGACGACAATGTCAGGACATTGACATTTTTGAAGAGTTTAGACCTGTTGTCCAAAGGCATGTAACCCAATGCATTTGTCTAGTTACATCTTCATAATTAGGTTTAGGATAGATGTATTGGCAAGATTGCATGGAGAGTTTTACATAGCTGCCATTATATCTGAGAAGGTACCTCATGCCAGTTCATCTCACTTTTAGGTATCCTCTGTTTAATGACTTAGTTAAGGTAATGTCTGCCAGATCTCTCACTGTAAAAGAACTTTATTTCCTTTGTGCGTATTTAGTAAATCTGTGGACGGGAGTTTGAGAATGTATAGTTATTCTGTTCTTCAACAGCCTTTCTCCAATGGTTTTAAGTCCACTGATGATTTTGCCTTTATTAAGTATTCCACAATGAGTTGAAAAGTGATGATTTTCCAATACTACCATTATCCTTACATTTTTAGCCAGAACTTTTTTTTAAAAGAAAAGAGGAACTTCATCTCTCCTCAACTTCTTTAATGATACTATGGGCCTATGAATTTTTTTGTTTCTCAGTTCAGTGTGTTACCATCCAATGTGCTTTCCTCACTTGAAATGTTTTTCTTGAAGCTCATATTGCCCCAAGTTTACCTGTAGAACCCTGCCAAGTTTGCTTGTATGTTCTGTGGGACACTCTTGTTTTTGGCATTGTCTTAGTCACTTCCCGATCCCAGAGCACAATACCCCATGGTGTAGAATTTGAAGGAGGAGAGGTTTATTTTAGTTCACAGTCTGCTGGCTTCCCAGGCAGGAAGGCACAGCCAAGGAGAGCTGCTCATAGCATGGTAGACAGGGAGCAGAGAGAGCCCCGGGGAGTCCAGAAGGGAGATAGACCCTTTCAGCTCTACCCACAGTGACTCACCTCGTCCAACCAGACCCTGCCTCCAAAGTGCCAGTGAGCTCTACCTCCCCCTAATACAGTCACCTTTCCAAAGCCCCACCCATGAGCAGATGAGTTCTTGGGACATTTTAGATACAAACCATCAGAGGCAAAATAAAGTATTTGAGGCTTATATTACCCCTGTCCTGAAGTGAAAAATTTATTTAAGGCATCTTGGTTCCTTCTGACAAGAACTGGTGTTTATAAGTCAGGATCTGGATGTTGGGTATACTTACTACTGCTGAGAATTGTGATTACTCTTAAGCACTTCAAGTATAAATGGGTAGGGTTTAGGTAAATTATGAGCTCATACTGACACTTTTAGTGTAAATCTAATGCCATGCCATTAGATTCTGTAAATCTCCATTTTATTCCACAGTGAGAACCCTAGTTCCCAATAATAACAACAGATGTACTCACTTATTTTATTTTACAATGTATACAAGAGCCTAGAAATCATAGAACCTGTACTTCTCCCAGCAAACCTGCTGATGCCCGAGACTTCTCTGGAGTTCTGTTCATAGAATATGTATTAATAAGGTTAATAGAATGACATGTTCAAAATTAGTTGAACAAAGTCTGATTTTTCTAAGTGATTTTGTTTCCATCCTAATGTACAACCAGGCTTGTTTCTTAATGTTTATATTTAACCATTTGCCTTTTTGCTTTTTAGGATTTACTCCCGATTCCAACTTAGTAAGGGTAACCATTTCTATTCCTAATTTATTATTTTTGTGTTCCTTTTTACAGAACAAGTATGTATACAAGTACATCTTTATTTCCTCTGTGTGTGAATATAGTCCTGTATTGCTTAATGATGCGACTATGTTGAGAAATGTCATTAGACGGTTTCTTCATTGTGCGTGCTTAGTGTGTTTACAATCTCATGGTCCTGCTGTCATTCATGTGATCAGGTGAATTATTGTCATGTGACCCATACATGTATGTATATGTGTGTGTGTGCCTGTGTACATATATATATGTGTGTGATACAGTACATGAGTATTTGTACATATATACATGTGGGCATGTACATCTCATAAGCACTATTGTATTCTTCCACTTAATAATACATGGTAGAACACATAGCATTCATCAAGATCTTGCTCCTTCTTTCACATGTGTGCAAAGGTTTTCTACTGTGTGGATTTATAGTGGTTTAGTCTCCTGTGGATAAGCATTTAGTTTGTTTCAACACTTTCTGATATATTCATGATAGCAAGTGAATAACTTCATGTGTTTGTTGTTTCATTTATTGTTCCATCAAGGTGTATCTTCAAGTAAATTCCTAGTGACGGAGCTGCTGTGTCAAAGAAGAAGCATGTGCAACTTTGTCGGCTATTATCAAGTCCCACTCCATGGGTTTGAACCATTTCATCCAATGGGCAACCTGTAATGGTGCTCGGTTCCCCACTGCCCCTTTGAAAGAGTGGGTTATGAAGCTTTTGTATTTTTGCAAATAGGATAGGCAAGAAATAGTATTACAGTGTACTTTTAACTTGCATTTCTTTTCTTACAAGTGAAGTAGAACATCTTTTCAAGTATTTCGTATGTCTTTTTTTCTGTGGACTGTTTATAGTACCCCCCCCCCTTTTTTTGGTACCAGGGATTAAACTCATAACCTCATGCTTGCCAGGCAGGCACGTAAGCCACTGAGCTAAATCCCCAGACCCCCATTTTTCCATTGTCTCCTAATTCTTTTTTTTTCTTTTTAAAAAGGTGTTACATAGTATTCTGTTGTCTAGATAATGCTTTATATGCCTACTCTCCTCTTTGTGGAAACTGGGGTTGTTTGTTATATTTTTCTCTTGAATACAATGTTGCAATGAATAAGCTCATGGAACATCATTTCCTTCTTAAATTTCAGAAGTAGATTTGCTTAGTCAGAGTATAGGCATTAGTTATATTAATGGATATTACCAACTGTACTTCCCTCCCATAAATTGCCCACTTAACACCTTCACTGGGCATAGATGAGCATCTTAGTTCCTTCCAGCCTCCTAAGCTGATTGGGATACTGCCTTTTGAATTTTTATCCTAGTAGGTGAAACATGAGACTTTCTGAAATGTTAACTTGCACTGAGCAATTTTTGTACCCTTGTTCCAATTGCACTTGTTTCCTTGTTTTACCATCTCCTATATTCTTCTAAGATTTGAGCTTTTTTTTCCTTGACAGCCTCCTCCTTCCTGGATGAAGTGGTTGTGGGGACCATACAAAGGAAAGACAGTGTTATAGTTTGTGTCTAGATATCCTTCCAAAGCCCAATGTGGTCATAGGGTTTTTTGGAGGTAGTTGAATTGAGAGTGTGTAATTGATTCATAGTGCAGTGCTGGGATTAAGGGCACTGGGTTTAATGGTGGGTAACTGCTGGATCAGTCCATGGATTGGATTGGCACCTCTGTAATCCCAGTAGACTAGATACGATGTAAGGGATGGAAAGGGGCTGGTCTCCCCCTTTCTCTCTCTCTCTCTGCCTCTGCTGTCTTGTGTCACCATGAACTGTTGCTTTTCTGCCACACCACCCTACCTTGGAGCCAGCCAATTATAGAATGAAACCTCCATAAACTGTGAGCTAAATAAACCTTTCCCCGTTTATCTTTGGGTGGTGGGTATTTGTCTCAGCAATGAGAAAAGTCACTGAGACAGAGTGCATGACAGATATCCCTCCTGCCTGACCAGGATCTCTGCCTCCAAAATGTTGCTGCCTCAGACCAAGTCATTTCTTATGTGCCTCATTCCTAAGATCCACTCCAAAATATGCACAAGCCTGATGGCAGTGCTCAAGCTGGACACCCCTGGTGGCACGTCTCCCACCATGAATTCATGGTGGTGGTTTTGAAAGAGCTGTCTTGCAGGTTGATTTCTTTAGTGGATTTGACTCTAGTGCACACCTTGCAAAGGATGTTGTCATCACTTTCATTTCTAGTCATCCTTATCAGCTGCTCCCTTTCCCTCTCCTGCCCAATGTACCTGGACTAAATCATTCTGCCCTGTTATTTTCTGTGCCTGCAGGCCTCGTGACATGTCATTACCCTTCTGCTGATTGCAGGGCTGAAGAGTTCCCTGATCACCTTGTTCTCAGTTTTTTCCCTGCTGAGAGGAGGAGGAGAGAATCCTGGGACACCTCTGGCTCAAGGGAGATGCTCATTTTCTTGCCGCTGAACCTTGGCCTCCTGGGCTTTTCTGCACTTTGTCATAGGTCTGATCTGCTGATTACTGGTCCCAGCTGGCCACAGGAGCCATCAGTATTTATTTTGGGTGGTGAAGTTTCAGAATAGCCACCAAGTCCTTGCAATCCTCCAAAAGTGTACAGTAGCTGCTCTTCAGCAGCCTAAGCAGTAATGGTGGAGCTTTCTTTTCACTCTGGTGCATATAACCACACAGCTGCTAACAGTGGCTACTATTGATAGGGAGTTACCATGCTCTGAACACTTTACTGCACTTATATCTCTACTAAAGCCTTGCAACAATTGAATGAAATAGGGGCTGTCATTATTTTTATTTTTACTAATGAGGAAACTGCCCAGATCCTCATAGCTACTGAGGGGCAAAGCTAGAAAACATACATGTAATTAGACTTTGTTTATAATTTGATGAGATGAACAGTGAAATAGATCAACCTAATTATGTGAAAAAGAATGTATCTTGAACATACATCATCCAGATAGATGAGTCTAAAATCCCCTGTGTGGGAATGTCAGTTGGGGTTGGGGAGCTGAGAGAGTTAAATCTATTAAGACCAATGTTTGCTAAGCATTTACTATGTACCCAGGGCTGTGCTAGGCACTCTGTGTAATTATCCCTTATCTCACAACAATCCTATGAAAAAAATCCTATTTCCAGTCCTGAGTGCACAGGAGGAAACCAAGGCTCAGGTGTTGTCTAAGATGTTGAGGGACAGAAGCTGAATCACGGCAGAGCTCTGGCTGGTCTGTCTCCGGTGCCTATGCCCCTAACTCCCCTGCTGTTTTGACTCCGTGAGGATGGGGACATTTCATCGGCCATGGGCAGTTTCCTCTGGGCAGATCCTCCTTTCCAGTACCAGGTGGGGAGAGGTCAGGATGTTTTTGTAGCCCCAAGGCCCCCCTGCTTGCTGTTTTTGGTGTGCTTGTTTCCAAGGCAGACTGCATGGGCTGCATGCAGGGCGCTGCCCTCTCTTGGGCAGCTCCCACCATCAAATTGGATTTGGAGACAACAGAACTCCTGCGAAGCCTGTTCTCAGCCACACTTTGAGAAAGAAGCTTTAGCAGATGTGGCCTCCTTTATCTCACTTGAGTTTTGGCCTTTTAATTGATACCAACATCACAGCTAGGGGACAGCATCACCTGCCACACTGTGCCATGGGCAAGACCAACAGCATAGCTTTCATGGTGGGAACACCACTGCCAGGCTGGCTTACCAGCCTCTTTTCATAACATTACCTCGCATTGTTTCTTTAAATTCGTCTTGATGGATGTGCAAATATTTGAGTGTCTATGTTCTCAGACGCAAAGCTCCACCCGCCCTGGGAGGACACGCTACACATTCCTGGAGAGGACATAGCCTGAGAGGGCAGTGAACATGAAAACCATCCCAGGCGGTATCCAGGTTGCAGTGGGAACATTGCGTAGTCAGTCCTCTGTGCTCAGTGTGGGACCCAATGAGGTCGCTGTGGGCTGGAGTCTTTCCAGAGGAGATGGAACTTTGAGGGTTGACTGGGGAAAAGTGTTCCCAGCCTTGGGAGGTGGTGACAGCCAGGTCCATACAGGAGTTCTCAGGGTGAATTACGTTGAATGCCCCCTTCTAAGTGGCTTTGTCTCCAATGGAGAGTGACTGAGTGGGGGCAGAAGTTATGACCCACAAGTAGCTCATTATGCCAAGGGTGGCCGTGGCCATGGCCAAGACCTGGGAGGAAATAACCCTAAGCCACTGGGAGCAGTTACTTTAAGACAAGTGGGTATGTGTGGCAGTCCTTCCAAATAGATTGTGCTGAACTTTCATACCGTGAGCTGATACCCTGGAAAAGAATATAATATGGCCCCTTTATATATAATACCCATTAGGGTTTTGTTTAGTCATTTGGAATAATGAAGGATTAAATTTGGGGCCTTGCACATGCCCTGACTGGCCTCAAACTTGTGACCTTCCTGCATCAGCCTACAGAATAGCTGGGATTACAGGTGTGTACCCCTGTAGTTGCCTACACATTTTTTCTTTTATGAAAAAATAAAACAAAATTTCATAACAAAATAGTGAGACTTACAATAATTTATACACCATAAAATCATCTTTAAGGTAGCTATTCTGAGTAGAAGACATAAAGCAAAAAGATCTTTACAAAAAAGAAATAGGTAGTGACACAAAACTTCCACCAATGTAAGGTAAACTAGTATAACAAAGAGTTTAGCCTATATTTTGCTTTTTTTGTTTGTGTTTCTTATATAAGAGAAACCATATGATATTTGAGCTTGTGCCTGACATTTCACTTAACATTGTGTTCTCAAATTGTATCCATTCACCTATGAATACCTCAATTTCACCTTTTTTATGACAGCATAGTACTCCATTATATATAACTGCTATGTTTTCCTTATCCATTCATCTGTTGATGAATAATTTTTAAAAGGCTATGAGAAGTCATCTAAGTACCAGTTTAACTTTTCTGCCCATTGTTTCCTAAGGTTATTTGACCATGATCCATAAGATCAGGCTACATATTTTCCTGTTTTTATAATTCATATCCAGAAGAATCAGTATTTGTACTTTAAAACAAATCTTTGGAAATTGTGACATATACATTTTTGAAAGATTGCCATCTTAAAAAGGTTAAAAATCTCTTATACTGAAATGCTTCATTTCCAGCTGAGGACTGAGTAGCAGTTATTCCTGCAGGGTTTGGAAAACTGAGGTTTTATTATGCATTTGTTTTCCTCCTGAGTTAAAACGTTACGTTCCTTGAGGGTAAGCAGTGGAATCTGAACCTCCTTTGTACCAGCCCTACCGATCCCTCAGAGCCAGCTGCATAATAGCTACTCAATAATTACTTGTTAATTGATTGATTGAAGATGTTTGTGAAAGGCCAAAGAGTTAATTAGTTGAGGCTGGAATCCAGGTCTTTCAACTTCAAGCCAGAAGCTTGTTTTGCCAGCCTACAGACTCTAAATTTGGGGCCTCCTGACCTTCTGCAGTTTCCCCAAACTACTTTAAAAGCTTAACAAACTATTTTATTAAGTAGTTTTCTCCTGCTGTATCATTCTTGGCTTCTCTTCTGCCCGACCTTAGTTGTATTCCATTGGGTGATGGGGCAAACTGTGAGTAGGGGTGCAAGCATGCACACATGTATACAGCCCTTCTCCCTTGGTTTTAACTCTGTGTGGTTTTTTACCCTCAGGAAAGCATGCAACTTTGATTGCTCCTACTTTGTTCTGTCTGTGGGTTTTGCCTTGGGAATTCCATCCTGGTGTTAGGTTTGCGAAGAGTAGGGCTGAAGGTCTGTTATTCCCAGAGCTAGCATATGGTTGACTCTTAATTTTTGAGCATAATAAATATGGTATTACCAAGCCTGAAATGTTAATCATGTTGTTATGTGTGTGCTGACTACTGATGGAGTACTTGGGGTTTTTCACCATGGATAGGAAAAATGGTCCTTTGTTGATAGTGTTACAACACAGACCCTTTGTCTTAAGTATTTCAGCAAGTATATAAAGAGGATCCACTAGTTTCTTTTCCTGTACATTTGTGTTAGATTTCCCATGTATTGAAATGTGTTTTTCTGTGGCTCTTTGACACTTGAACCTGCAGCTTGCTGGTAAGCAGGAGAGAGCATTGTGCAGAATTCGAATGACTTGGAGCAAAGTTCTTTATTTAAACACCCACCAAGCTGCATCTGTTTCTAAGCCTATTCTCTAACTTCAGTATCAAAAGAAAAGCCTCTTTGAGTGTCTCAGTCTAGCTTCTGCCCTGGATCAGCATTTGCCATTCTCTTGAACTCTTCAGAGTCATATAGCAGCATTATTTATGGAAAAATTGATTGAGTGTAATGAAAATGGAATGAGAATGCAGTCTTCATTATTCTAAGTGAGTGTGTGCTTGTTAGCAATAAGCCACTGGAATGGGTTCCGATTTTGGTTGGACAAGTGTATCTAACTCTATAATATTGTCTTTATGGATGCATTATTAAAAAAAAAAAAAGTTTTAGCCTCCTGGGACCCTGGAACAGGGATGGCAAACCTTTGAGAACTTTCAGTGATAACACACAGCTCTCTGTGGTATGTGTGCCGTCAGTTCGCCACCACTGGCCTAGAGGTTCAGAAGTCTGGAAGATCATAGACCAAAGTGAATTTTACTAACTTGATTTATCTGGATAGTTTTTTTGTGGGTCTAATTCAAACCATGGAGGACAGATATCTGTGAATTTATTTTGTGAATTGAATTTTCTTGAAAAGAGCCAATTAAAACTTTCCCACTTGATGTTACTTGCACACACACATTTGACTGCCCCTCTGTTTACAGAGCCTCTGTCTTGTATAAGATATGTCGTCCTCTGGCCATCACACGCTCTGTTCTGTGTGTCTGAGCCTTTGTTCTCTTTCCTGCTTTTCCCTTTGGTGGGTTAATTCCTCTTCATCCTTTTGATCTCAGCTTGGTTCTGTTCCTTAGGGAATCCTTTCTGGAGTAGATACATTTGTTCTGTAATTTTATAAGTTGTACTTTTTCTTTATGGCATTTGACACTACTTTAATTCGGTGATAATTTGTCTTATTTCTTAAATATCAATTTCCCCTGCTGGATTCTATACTTCATGCTAACAGCCTAGAATGAAACATGTCTGTCTACTTTCAGAAATCTTCATGGCCTTTGAGGAGTGCTTGGCAAAGGGTCAGTGCTCACACATCTGCTGAGAAAAAGAATGAAGGAAGGGAGGGGGCTCCCTGGGAAGATGCTGGCCCTTCGTATCCTATCAGGAAGCTTCTAAGATAGACCTCACCTCCGATGTTTGTTCCCTGTGTAATCCAGCCTCCAGGTGTGCTAGAGTTAGTGACATCCAGCAAATTGAAAACACCAGAAGTGTAGGCTATGACTTGTGAGATTTGATTACACAGAGTGTGGCTTCTATCTGGGGTGCCCTCTCTTGCTTCCTCATTCATTCTCTCCCAGGGAAGCTGGCCCTGTTGTAAGGTACCCCAAGGGGCCTGCATCCTGAGGTAAGTGAAGGCTGAGGATTAGGTAGGAGAGTGGTTCCAGTCTCCGCAGAGGAACTAAGGCCTCAGACCAGTCGGTATCCCTGAGGAACTGAGGGCTACCAACAACCAAGGGAATGAACTTGGGGGCAGACCCCCTCCACTGAGGCTTCTCAGGACACTGGCTGAGGCCTCGATTGCAGCCTGACAGCACCTTGAAGGCTTAGGATTCTGAGCCACAGAAACAGAGGTAATAAGTGCCTACTGCTTTAAGCCATCGAGGTTATTGTTATGTAGCCATGGAAAACTAATGTGCAGATTTTTCTTTATCCCAGATTTTCATTAGGTAATATTAATGACCTCAGGGACTTATTAATTACATCAGGGCATGTTATTCTTACCTATTTCTCATGTTAACTCTATAATGTAGGTTCTTTTTCCCCCTTTGTACAGGTGAGAAAAATGAGGCAAAGGGAGGGGGTGTCAGTGGTCTGTTTCCTAGAACCTGTGCTCTTAAACATAACTCCTCATATAACCTGGGACGGTGCTTGGCTCTTTCTTCATCTATGTGCCAGGGCATCTGCCTCTTTCAGCTCCCAGGGCTCTGCAAATGAGATTTGCAACTGTTTAGTATGAGGATTTGGACCATGATTTATCTTGGACCCTGTCCGAAAGAGCTGAAATAAATTCTTTTACAGAGTTTAGAGGAGTTTAAACTCCTTTAGAGATCCAGCTGCCTCCTTATTGAGATGTGACCCTCTCAGTCCCCTGCGAATTCGCATGCTTAGTGTGGAAGCCTTGGGAGAAATTCCAAGTCAGCCCCTCCTCTTATGTCCAAGAATGAAATCCAATCAGGAACATAAAAAATGGTGGCTTTTGGAATAAAATGAACAGCATTCACTGTGATTATAGCTTGTTTTTCAACTTCTGCATGATGAAATTAAATTGAGTAATTGTTTGCACATTTAGCCACATGACTGATTTGTCAGAGGCAGATTGTGGCATGGTGAATATCTAAACCAGGGATAAGAGATTTTAAGCTTATGTTGCTTCTTATTTATCTGTAGATCTAAAAATACAACAGAACAGAATATAAGATGTTGGTGGGAAAAGATGAATGTTGTATAAGACCCCATGGGTTTAGGTTATGCAGTTGCAAGGCTTTGCATTGGGAACTAATTTTTTGTGCAGAATGGCTTGAGCTTTGGGTTCTGGAATGAATGTTTTTTTTTCCCATAGAAATCTTGGAAGAGCAAACCTGCATTGTGTATTTTTCTGTCCTTTGGGGTGCCTGTGTATCTCCTGCCTCAAAATTGATTTTTACCAGCTTCTTGAGTGTTGTGGAGTTGCATCATAATGGCTCACTCAAACAGATTCATTTTGAATGATGGACAAATAGCCAGGCATGCATAGATTGCAAATAAGTGTTGAGAAGTAAACATGAACCAAATGAACATGCAACTATGTGAAGTGTTGCTCTAATAAGACCTTATATTCTAGAATCATACCTATGTATCTCATAGTAAAACCCTCTAGGGTTGAACAGACTGTCTGCGTAAACAAGAATCAAGTTGGGCTCTTTCAAAAGTATAAACTTGCACATTTATTATGGAAAGTAATTTGGATGGAACCTGGAGTTTATATTCCAAGTGTTAGCTTTGCCTATCCTGTTCAGCTGTCATGATTTTAATTTTTTTCAGCTATCATGAGTTTGGCAGCTTTTTGATACTGCAGTTGTTTTCTAACCTCAGTGAGAACACAAATGAATTAAATAAGTGTGTTGGATTCAGTTGTCTCTTCAACAATCAAAATTGGGAGAAATGTGCTCACCTTTTGGCAGTTCCTTATACTTTACTCATGGAATTTTATGAATATAGTGAAAGTGGATGGCCTGAGCACCGTTATTGACTTCTTCCAGCCCAGTCTTCCTTTGGCTTCTTTATGGCTGTTCTCTCCTTGGTTCTGGTTTCAGTTGCAGACATGGACTCCAATATCTCTGTCATGTCCAGGTCCTGTTTTTCCTCCCAGTCTTTCCTAAACACTGGTGATTCCCAAGTCCTCTTCTTAGCTCACTTCCCACTGTATCCATCTCTCCTGGGCAACTGAGTTCACCAGTTGTTTTCAAATTACACCAGACATGCCTTGCGTACTCAGTACACCTCTCCAGTCCAGGGTGTTCTCCCAGATCCATGAGGTGGCTCCCTCAGCTGCATAGTAACCTCCATGTGAATGGCCCTCCTCACTGTCAGTTCACACTGAGCACTTGCAAAGGCACATTGCTCTTGTTCCTAAACCTTCACCTTTTCCTTTGTGCTTCCTGTCCCTGTTGGTGTCATTTCTGTCCATCCAGGTTCCCAGGTCTGTAGGCTCTTGTTACCTTTGGACAGCATACCCCACCCCACCTGGGCCTGTTTGGTGCATCTTCCCAGTTGCTCTCAACTTCATGTTTTTTCCTGACTTCTTGGCAGTCTCTGAATTTAGGTTTATACCATTGCTTTTTTGGTCTGATACCAGTTTTGTTTATAGGTGTCATTGTGACTCTCACCATTTCTTGCCACTATATTTTCAAATCTCCTTATAGAAGGAACTTGCTTCCTTTTCTGTATTTCTGAGCCCCAAGTCTAATTTATTTCAGCTAATGTGCTTCCTAGGCTCCCTATCATCCCAATGATTGTCTAAATTCATACTGTGGACTGTGAGGCTCCTGTGTGATCTGGTTATTTTTAACACCTTTAGGCTTAACCTTTGCCATTTCCTGAAGTGCACCCCAGCTACCAGCCACACTCAGCCTTGTCATTGCCCAGAACTGATATCTCACTTCCTGTCCAGGTGCCTTGAGCATCCTCTTCCCCCAATCTAGTGGCTCTTAAGCCTAGTGGTTTTCACAGTGGAGACTTTTCAAGGTACACTCACTAATGTCAAAGCATTTGTGGTTGACCCAACAAGAGTGAAAAGGGGAAAGAGTTGCTCCTGGCATCAAGTGAATAGAAGCCATTGATGCCCCTCAAGTTCCAATAATGCACAGGGCAGATAATTAAGACCTATGAGGTCCAAAATGTTGCTAGATCTGAGGATAAGAACACTGCTAAACACTGAATAGTGGGGTCTTCTTGGTACTAGGTCTTGTTGGTACTTGATAGGAGGTACTGCAATCAACCTGTGTAGCCCTGGTGAGCTATGTGACCTTGGGCAAGTGACCCAACTTTTGCATTTCTTAACTGTTTCATTTGTAAAATGCAGGCAACAGTAACATTGCCTCATCTGTTTCTTAGAATTAAATGAGTAAATTCTCAAAAAGTGTTAGTTGATATTTTAATCATCATAATTATTACTATTTGATCTATTATTCTTTGACTTTTTTGCTCAAGGAAACTTGATCATTGCTTATTTGGTCACACTCAGCCTGTGACAGCCTTGAGGAAATGGTCTTTGAGTTATTTGTTGCTATATCTTAATGCCTGGTGCTGAGTATGCACCTAATAAATGTTTGATGAGTGGATGATTCCATTTGTATATATTTTTATGTTACAAATCCATATTTCTCCACTGATGCAAAAATCAACTAAAATGCAAATTATCTGCTAATATAGTTGTTAATTTTCAAATTGTTCCCCTCACTGAAATGTTCTGATGTTGGCTCTTCACTACAAGTGAGTTTCCTCCTGAAGGCTGGGCTGGGAAGAGGTCTCATAGCACACCTCAGGCTTCTTCAGATCTCTCCAGTTTGTTGCCATGGTGTGACAAGGTTGACAAATGTGTTTATACACTCTTTTCTCAAGGAAGAGGATGAAGACTTAGGAATCTCCTGACTCCATTCATTCCAGGCAGATGCCCACTGGCAGCGGGAGACCCCCTGCCTGTTCTATGGTGGAGAATAGTAGGGAATAATGTGGCAGTTGCCTGCCTAAACTGTCTGAATGCTTGGGTCTAGATAAATTGAATGGAGGTCAGAGAATAAATAGTCTGTGCTATACTGTGGAGCTCATGCCATGGGACAGTATCAACCTGCCTTAGAGAATCTTTGGGGCCTCATCCCTAGGCAGAACTTCAGGCCAGACACACATTTGCTCTTATGGTTCCCTACCTAGTATATCCTTTCTCCATCTGGAAAATTTTCTTATTCTTGAAGACTCAGTTCAATGTTCAATCATTGAACCAGGAAATCTAATGAACATCTTGCTATGTGGTAGACATGGTTCTAGGTTCTGAGGAAAGTGAAAGCAGAGGTGTCTTTCTGCTTCATGCAGTCAGTATTTGGAGAGGGAGGGTAGTCAGCAAGCACGTGGATCATTTCAGACAGAGATGAATACCTCAGGAATAGCACCATGGGGTGTCATGATAGAGTCGGGAAAATCACTGCTGAGGAGGGGCATTTGAACCATGGGAGGAGCTGAGGGCAGAACTTCGTAAGCAGATGAGATAGTGCAAAGGCCTTGATGCTGGAGTGAGCTTAATGTTTACAGTGAAGTTTTTCTGTCTCTCTTGGTAAGTTTTTCATTTTATATTTGGCATCTCATTGCTTTTGTTCATTTCTCTGAAATGTTAAGCATGCTGCACATTTCTTCCCATTCTTTATTCTTTCAAGAGCATTGTATCTGAAATAAGCAATTACAGCAATAGATAATATTTATTAACCCCTTAACAGTTTTAGACACTGCTCTAAGTGTTTTACAGGTGTCTGATCACTTAATACCCAAAGTAGCCCATGAAGTCCATACTGCTATTGTCCTCATTTTTCAGGTGAGGAAACCAAGGCATAAGCTAAGTAACTTGCCTGTGGTGTCATCCAGATGGGAAGCGATCAAACTGGCTGGAAATCTGACCAGGAATCTTCCCCTACACAGTGTACCATCCAGTCTCCCGTTGTTGGGGCATGCAGGGATGGGCCTGACCTGTCCAGGCCTTTCTCACCTGAGTGTTAATCCTTGTCTGCACCTTGTTGCAGGAAACTGTTGAGCCAGAATAACCTGAGTGGCTGGAAATGCCTGGGTCTGGCTGCTGCCAAAGGAATAGCAGAGGAGGTGACTACCTTCGGGGCCTTTCTGTGTTCCGATTTTGTTGATGAGAAATGTGCATGCTGGGACTAACTGGAGGAAGCCATTCGTGTGGCTCAGGCTTTCCCCAGCTGTGAGCCTCACACTGTCTCTGACGCAGAAGGCTGAGTTCAGGGCCCTGCAGGTCATTCCTGCTTACTCTTGCTCCAGCCTGGCTATGGGAGCAGGTTCAGGCACAGGCTGGGAGTTTACCCTCCTCTACAGAGTCAGAGGGTCCTACCTGAGTTCTCCTTGGGGCTCCCATCTAGGACACCAGGCCAGACTCCTCATCACTCTAAACCTCGGTTGTCTCCATCTGTAAAATGATGGTGATGCTAACTTTGGCCTCCCAGGAAACTGGAGAATCACAAGAGATGACAGGATGTGAAAATGCCATGATGAATGATCAAATACTATAGAAGTGGAAATAGTTTTTTTTTATTATTAAATCATAGAGAGGTTAGTTGGAAGATGTTTCTGAATTAGCTAAAGATTTCATTTATTGTCTCTAGCTTGTTAGTACCAGTTAGTGAGACTCAGATGCATTTTCCAATTTCTGGGCTGGGAGGAAATTTTCTTAAAAGGCAGATCTACTTTTTCATAAGGCGTAATTAGAGCTGGAGATAGGGGCAGAACAAAGACTCAGGCCCCAGAGCACTCCATGACTTACAGCCTAAGCCTTCCAGGAAATTCTTATTTCAACCATGGTGGAATGCTGGTGATTTTTACTCCCACCCCTAGCCCTTAACTTCATAATTATGAGAGTTTCATTACCAAGACTGACAGTGTTTCAAGGGACTTCCTCCATAAGCTGCTTCATTAATGCAGACCTTTCTGGAAGATTCTTTCTCACTGACTTTGTTCAGCAAGTTTCCCATTGCTTTTGCCTTGTTTGATGTGAACACACACATAATACCCAGCTGCCAATGTTTTGGATGCAAATGGTTTAAAAGAAACTAGAAATTCTGTAACATCAGTCTCTCTGAGATTTGCTTGAATGTCACATACTCTCAAACAGATTTTCTACCCAGGGAGGTAAAGTTTTGTACGTTTTCCAAGATGTGGATTGATTAATTTATTGTTCCATTTGTCTAACAAATATTTATTGAACATTACTATGTGCCAGGCACTTTTGTGGACACTGGAGAGACAGATGTGAACCAGACTGAAAAGGTCTCTATTCTCCTAAGTTTTGCATTCTTCCAGGGAAGCAAAACATGACAAATCAGATACTTAAGTCTGAATTTGTGATAAAGCAAATAAGGCTTGGCAAGGTGATGTTCTAGGTATAATGGGTCTCCTTGAGGGCATCCAAGTTAGACAAGAGCAGTTAGGGAGGCCTCACTGTGTGACTGGAGGTTGGGTAGAGCCAGCTGAGTCAGCATATGGAGAAAGAGCAAGGCATTCTGGGTAGAGGAACAGGAAGTGCAGAGGACTGGGGTGGTAGTGAGCTTGGGTGTCTGCCGAGTAAAAAGTATGTCTGGAGTACATTTAGTAGGCAATGGTATGGTGGAAAAGGTAGGCAGGGCTTTGCAGATCATGCAGTAGATCATGGACTAATGTGAAGAATTGAATTTTGTCTGAAGTTGAAGATTACTTTATCTACAATTTAAGTGGAGATGCAACAAGTAGAAACATAGAGCAGACTTGCTTGACAACATCAAAATCCAGCTTATTCATAGTTTCACACCATTCCTGAGGTTTTATCAACACTATCAATAAGGTGGAGGCTGCTTGTACTTTCTTTAGGTCAGGGTGAGAGGACATTCCAGATGAAATAGTCCATAAAGATAAGATTCTCACTTAAATTTCCAGTCAGTTCCAGAACTTCTGCATCTAGCACCCAAAACAAACTCATTCTTGAAATAACTTTTTGGATCTCCAACTGTGAGGAGTGATTTATTTTTTTCTTTTTTGGCTGAACAGGGCCCCATGCATGCTAAGCACAAACTCTACAAACTAAGCTATACCTCCAGCCCCAGAAGAGTGACTTTCAATCTTATCCATAACCCTTGAGATAGATTCTGTTCCTTTGTAGAGGGCAAGGACAACTTGATTTCAGAACTACCTCTCATTGATCAGAAAGTTATGTGAAGGCTTGGAGTTGGAGGTGCCTTTTAGTTTGAGGAGAAATGCCAGTTCTAGCTGGTTGGGCCTGGTCGCAGGGAATGTCATGTTGCTTCTGGCATTGATTGGATAAATATTCTTGTCTCAGACATCAAGGAGCTTTCCCTGACTTTGAATTCATAAATTAGCGTTGGTTTTAGTTCCAGGAGACTGCATATTGTACATATATACCCAGTTATTTTCAGCAGGAAGAGGTCCCTGTCAGTTCAACCTGATGTCACCAACACACTTGTTCAGCATGCAGCATTGTTATGCCTTGTGTCTAGATGGCTCCCCAAAGCCTCATGTGGTCATACATGGGTTTTTTCAGAGATGGCTAAGTCTAGAGTGTGTGAAAGTGGGACTGATGCAGGGTGTAATGCTAGGATCAAGGAACTGGCATTAAGGGTGTGAATGCTACCTGCCCTAAATAGTCTGGATAAGACATAAGGGAGAAAGGGCTGTGGTTGTCCCTTGTTGTTTTGTTACCTTCTGTCTTATTCTCCCTTGTGATGCCAACCTGCCTTGGAGCCAGCTGCTTATGGACTGCAAATTCTACTGTGATAAATGAAGCTTTTCTCCCATGACTTGGGCCATCAGGTATTTTGTCTCAGCAATGAGAAAAGCAACGAAGACAAATTTTGAACTTGGGCTGTCTGGTTCACAGTGCTGGTCAACCGTGTCTCATCGCACGTGCAGCTTCACTGAGAGATGGAAAGCTGTGGCTGGAGTGTGAGGAATATGCACTACTTGCTTGTGTGTATTCTGTAGGAAACACCATTTCAAACAGGCACAACCAACTTGGTAGTCCATCCTTATGGAGCTGGAATTTGGTAACCTTATCCAAATCAGCTCCCTCTGATACTTATTTTGACTTAAGTGTTTCTGCAGTATTGTATATTAGCTCAGGTACTGATCTGTGTGTTCCTATTTGATGCTGAAGTATTTCTCTTGTGCCAGTAGACCATATCTGTTTCTTCAAAGAGACAACACGATATATGCAAGAACATTAGGTGTTTTTCTGCCTTTATTAGTTAAAGTTGAAAACAATAGATATAATACTACTATTCCAGGAGAAATTGGATGTAGGACCATGAGTTAAATGAAGAAAGAGCTGTCTCCCAAATCTCATAGCACAGGAGTTCTTACTATATCTTACCAGAAAGAGTTTGGTTGAAGTCCAAGACTCTCTGATTTTTGTGAGAAGAATCAATTATTTTTCAAAATTAAGGTTTCCAGGGCTGAAAGATGTTACCCAAGCAGTATTTAGTACTTCTTGTTTTTAAAAACTGTTTTTCATACTATAAAATCATAGTTGTATTATTAATTGTAAGAAACTTAGAACACAGAGTCAACTATTAATTTTTCTCTGAGACTATTCCAGGCCAGTCAAAAGAACCCAAGCATGGTCGTGATCATGGAAATGACTGAAGCTTTGGCTTCCTTAGCAGCACATAAATGCATGTGCCATGACCCTTACAGGAAAGTGATGCCTGAGTTTGTTGATGTGAGATGTTTTCTAAGTTTTCTTTGTTTTCTGAAATATTCTTCTCTGGCTGGCCAAAGAGTTCAGGCTGATATAGAATGAGAATGACAATGTGATATGAAGAAATAATCTCTCATTAGAAGACACCTCCACATTGCTTGAAGAACCTGCTTACATTTTCTGGCATTGTACTGATTGTCACTGGTTTCTTTATTTTCAGTAACCACCAAAAAGAATTGAGTCATTTCTATGGATTTTCTTATTTTGTGTCCTTTTGAAGCTCCCACGTTGTTTAAAACTGATGGAGATTTATCTTATTTGAGGAACAAATTCTTTTTTTCATATCTCTGAGATAATTAGAAAAGCCAACATGTTCTTGTCACAATAAAAAGGTTGTGGAAATTCAAAGAGCCAAGTGCTTTCTAGTGGATTTTGAGACAGGGTCTCTTCATGTAGCCCAGCCTGAGCTTGAACTTGTGGTGGTCTTCCTGTCTCAGCCTCCTAAGTGCCAGAGTATAGGCACACACCACCACATGTAGCTCCTTTTCGGTATTTGAATTTTCAGTGTCTTTCATACTCTTTAGCACACAGTAGATACTCAAACAGAGCTAGGAATGTGCTATTATGACCATTAATCCGGATATGTCAACCTCATTGGATTAAGAAGGGCCCAGCAGATCAGCAAACCACATCTATGACCTTATGTACTATGATATATATGGTCTCTGGTCCGTTTCCAGAGCTACATGAATACTGAATTAAATAGTGACGTGTCCTCAGGGGTGATCTTGGAAGAAGTATAATTTCAGGCACCCCCTTGCATATGCATTCTAAAAGCAGCAACCTTGTCTAGAAGTAAAAGTCAACATGAAACATGAGATTTGAATGGTTCTTAGTTCTTGTTGCAGTTTAAAAACTCTCTGAGAATGTCATTGCTTTTGGAAGTTTGGGAATCACCAGTCCCACACTGATGTTGCTCATATGTCTACTCCAGCCTGGGGAACACTCTGTATTTTACTCAAGGTCGTTGTGCATGATGGGCTTTATCTAAATTCTAATCCATGCCAGCACTGCTTCCACTTCATATCCTTCTATTGCAGCCCATTCATGTCTATTTTCTCTTTGATCTTCCTCTGAAAAATTCATAAGGACCTCTGAAGGTGTATCTGCTTATGTGTAGGTTTCTTCTCAGAACGAACCATATGTGAAACTCCTTCTCCTTGATAGTGAAGCCTCATTTTAGCTAGTGGTTTTTCCTATCAGATGAGTGAGTCTCAAATTTCAATTTATTCTCTCCTGAATATCAAGCTAAACTTAAAATCCCTGGACCATTAAGTGTTGAGTTATTAGAAGACACTAGCAGCTAGCTCAGTGGGAGACTTATTTCAGACCTATTGCATGGTTTCTTGAAATAAAGGCTAATATACTCACCAGTTGACATGTAGTACTTGGTAGTGTGTTAACAATGAATTTCTTCTGCAGATTTGAGCTTTATTATATTGAGGTAGTATATATGATATCATTATTGTAGATAAAATGAAACTTATACAAATTTCTCATTGGCTCAAGGTGACTGGCTATTGTTTGACTCTACCATTGTATCATTAAAAGCTTCTAGTGTAGTCCCTAGAGATCATCATTTTACTGATTATGGGTTTTTTCTCCATCATTCCTTATTATCTCCTTGAGGACAAGTACTTTCTCTTTTCACATACAATCCCAGTGGTAATAATTGTGTCAGTGCATAGTACTGTTCAGTAAGTTTGTCTTGATAGTAATTAAACTGGTGTATTGAAAACAATATTGGGTGGTTTGATAGAATGATATGATTTGGATGCAGGAGTTGCCTATATTTTTTAGCATTTTATATACCTGGAGAATTAAGGAGTAGTTATAAAGGGCATGTGGCCTCTAATGTACCAAAAAAAGAAAGAAGAAAGCATATTTGTAAGAAATACAAGTGTGTTTAAACAGATGTGTAACTGTGATGCATGGATTTTATTATTTGTAGGATGCCATAGACTCATGCTTCCCCTTCTGCTAAAATGAGAGGCAGGAGCCCTGGATGTTGTCGAAGCCTCCTGAGGAATAGAAACCCTGGGAGCAGCAATAGTGAAGCACCCTGCACAGTTACAGAGCTTCATGAGGTGCAAACCGTGGCCCTTTATAGGACCAGTCTAGCTTATCATGTACTGAGACAGTAAGTTAGTCTCTGAATTGTAAGCCACAAAGAAAGCTGAGGCTGCAGGAAAGGGGTGCTTCTATTTTAAGAGCATATCCTCCAAGTGTCTCAGATTCCCATGGCTGTAGATACTAGAAACAAGGAGCAACTTGTTATTGTGAACCAGATCAGCACTTGTATCTACTGTAAATGGTTGCCATTATTCCAGACCATCTCAGGGCGGTGACTTTAACTGGCTACTCTCTCTTGAGTGTTGTCTTCAGGCTCCACAAAGCAGCTGTTCCTCTCATGCTCTGTTAGACCAGCATGGACCCTGTCTCCTAGGAGACATGCATGATATTCTGAGAGCAGCTATCTTAGTTTGATTCAAGCAGTCTGGTGTCTACAGTGCTGCCCTGGAAACAAAACCATCTGTAAGGAGGGATCTTTCTTGATGTATTACTGTGGGGACCCAGGGCAAGTCCTTTCACATCTTCCGGGCTCTCAGTTGGAGAAGATAATGTCTTTATTGTCTTCTAAGATAAGATAGCATGTGTGAATAGACCAATATCCTTTAAGAAAGGCTGCTTTACAAGATGATAGTGAACCAGTACTATTACAGTGATAAACAGGTACATTTCCCTATTATAGAGTGGTCTGTTAAAGCTTCAAAACTTAGCCTTGTTTCTCTATAATTTCTAGCTCAATGAGCTGATCATACAAAGGTTTGAGAACTGAGCACAAGGTTAAAGTTTAGCCTTTAAGACAAGAGAGGTCTGTTTATGTGATAAATTTAATTTGGAAAAAAAGACCATTTCCTCATTATTGTTTTCTCTGGGTAGAAAAACAGTGAGATAGATAGATTTATGCTTTATTTTCAAGTGCTCCAAATTACATGTGACAGCTTTTCACAAAGCGGATCTTTAAAGGCAAAAAACAAAAACCTGCCTTTGCATAAATATGATTTAACAGCATTCGTGTATAGGATTGTAGATCTGTCATTTATTGCTATAATTCAGCAATTGTGATTAATTGTTCAAGGACTTTATACTTTGCCAAAATAAAATTAAGGGAAAACATTGTATCATGCAAACCATGTAACTTTCATATTTATTAATCCTTCCATAGCGGACTCCATATCAACTTTTGAATGAGAGTAGTAATCATTGTGAACCCATCTCAAGCATTTCTGGGAGGAATCATTTTGAACTTTTCTAGGAAATGTGTGTCAGTATCTAGCAGGGCTTGCCTACCCACCCACTCAGCAGGTTTTTGAGGTACTTGGATGGACTTTCAAGGATGTTGCATTTGCTTCAGGGTCTATTGGTACTGTAAAGGAGCTTTTAAATGCTCCTCCATGTGAATGTTATTGAACCACATTAAGCAGTCACCCAGTGTTCCTCTGAATGTGTTTTTCCTTGTTCTAGGTGTATGGGGAGGGAGAATCTTGGCTTTTTTGCTCTTAGCTTGAATCCATACTGTTGGTTCTAGAGCTCAGGCAGTCTAAGATCAGCTGCCCTTTTAGGTCTGACTTCCTCTTTGCTGCTGAGCTCTCATTAACTCTTCACAGAGTCACAGGGTTACTGGTCAGATAAGACGTCTTCATTTTGTACTCACTGGCACATGGACAGATCCAACTATGATTCTATTTTATCTGGTAAATATTTGTCTTTGCTATTCTCACCTATTATATCCTTGAACACAATGGAAGGGGCTCTGAGATTTTGTATTTCTTACATCTCTTTTCTTGATTCTCAATAGTATCACTGATTCTTACTTGTGTTGTTATCACATACCACAATCTTTTATATTCAAAAGCACAGTATACATATGCACAAAGTGCCAAATACACTTTGGGGAAAGTGAAACCCAGGGCTTGAAAAGATTACATTCACTACAGTCACAATACACAGAGATGTTTGTAATTTACTCTCTGTTTTTGTACCCCTTGCCCCCTTAAACAGGACAAAAATAAAAGAGAGGATATGTTTATCCTCTCTTTACTCCCTAAATTGGATCACTATTTTAATGTGAATACTTAAAGGGTAGTGGTAATATTTCTCTCAGTAATACTCCTTGGAGCTGTCCACGGTGCTGATGCCATTCAAGAAAACCCAGTATTGTTGAATAACAATGCAAGATAGAATGAAACCTATTGCTCCTTTTTTTTTTTTGGGGGGGGGGATGTTATGGATTCCTGTAGCTGTATTTTTTTTTGTTTTAAAGAGAAAAAACTATACAAACAATGATGCAAAATTTCAAAACAAAGCAAGAGGGTAACAATGGTTAACACACCATATATTTTGATTTTCAAAGTAGTTGCTCAAATTACAACATATAGGTGTGAAAAAGTGATCAAACAATATAAGTGCAAACATTTCTTTTCAATGAACTAATAGTAGTTAGCAGTATAAATATCTTAACTACCTATTGTATGTAAGTATATACATACAATATACATATATAATATATAACATATTTATTTTATTTGTTTTTGTTTCCTTCTTTTCTTGTTCCCCCATCCCAGTTTCTTTTCTCTTTTGGACAGTTCCTTCCCATTTTACAATGTCTATTGTACATTTTGGATATTATTTACTAAAGGCTTACTACACTAGGGAGAAAATATGATGTTTACACATATAAGTCTGATTTGTTTCACTTATAAGTATGATCTCAAGTTGTACCTATTTACATGTAAGAGCCCTGAGTTTACCCTTATTTATAAAACTATGGCTTTTTTTTCCATTCCTTGGTTTATGGGCATTTGGGTTGTTTCCAAGATTTAGCTGTTATAAATTGTGCTGCTATAAACATGGATGCACACATATTGCTGTGGTCTGATGGTTTTGATTCTTCTGGGAAAATACTTATAAGGGGAGTGGCTGAGTCAAATGGAGCCTCTAATCCTAGATTTTGAGGAATATCCACATTGATTTCCATAGTGGTTGCACCAATTTACACTCTCACTAACAGTGGAGAGTTCTTTTTCCCCCACAGCCCCTCCACAATTTGTTCTTGGTTGATTTCTTTTTTATTTTAATTTTATTTTAAAGAGGATAAAAGAAAACATAACAAAACAGAACAAAGTGGATCAGAAGAAAACAATGTAATTGACACAGATTTCAAAGTAAGACAACAGGCAATCTACAATGGCTACCACAATGTCTCCTATTTTCTTCTAGATGTCTATATCTTTACACACAATGAATTCATACAAAACAAAATAATATAAAACTGATCAGAACAGTGTAATGAAGGCATTACAGGCCTTTAAAACCAGACAATAGGAAAATCAACATCATAATGTCTGTTGTTCTCTTCAAAATAGCTGTCCATACCTTCATGTATATTGAAATTAAACAATACAAAACAGACTAAAACCACTCTGAACAAAGAATAAAAGCACTACTGGATTTCACAGCATGATGATACAGAATTAGCAATGGATACCATAATGTCTCTTTTTCTTCAAAGTAGCTATTCGCTTCATCATACATAATATAATCGATTCTTGTAAACTGTTTAGGGAAAATTCTAGGCATGTATAAGCCTCTACATGTATACCTATCCTTTCTGTATTAGAGGGGAAAACAAAACAGATTACTAGAAAAGCAAGAAACAAAAAAGACAAATAAATAACAATAGTAAAGTGCCCAAAAGAATGATGATATAGGCCTTCAAAACAAGGTTGTAGGAACATAACCAAGTTTGTTATTTTACATAGTGATCTTCAAGAGTTCCTCAGATCACTAGACACAAGCATGCAAAATTGTTCTAATCCTATAAATGTTAATTGTTTTGTTCCACAAACTTATAGAATTTGTAGCACAATCATCTTAGCTATCTTAAGTGTGTTTATATAAATTTAGATATTTTTTCTTTTCCATTTTTCTTTTTCCTCCTTTTCCCTGAGATATTATTTTTCCCCTTTGTACAGATTCTTACCCTTTCACTGTATTTATTGAGGATTTTTTATCTTATGTACTCTTACAATTTCTTACATGTGCTAGGGAGATGATATGGTATTTATACATGTGAGTTTGATTTACTTCACTTATGAGTATGGTCTCAAGTTGCATCCACTTACTTATAAATATCTCAATGTGATCATTCTCTAAGGCTGAGTATACTCCATTGTATAAAAGTACCACATCTTTTTTATCTACTCCTCAGTTGATGGGCATTTAGGTTGTTTCCAAGATCTGACCCTTACAAATTGTGCTGCTATAAACATGGCAGCACCTATATCACTGTGATATGATGTTTTCAATTCTTCTGGGAATATTCCCAAAAGTGGAATAGCTGGATCAAATAGGACTTCTCAGCATTTTGAGGAACCTCCATATTGACCTCCACAGCGGTTGCACCAGTCTACACTCCCACCAACAGTGCAGAAGAGTTCCTTTTACCCTGCAGTCTCTCCAGCATTTGTTGTTGGTAGTTTTCTTGATCCTGACCATTGTTTCTGGAGTGAGATGGAATCTCAGTGTGGTTTTAACTTGCATTTCTCTAATTACCAATGATGCTGAACATTTTTTCATGTATTTATTTGCCATTTGTATTTCTTTTTTTATTTTAAAGAGAATAAAACAAAAGAGGACAGATCTAAGCAGATCAAAACAGAACAATGTAAGCAACATAGCACTTCACAACAAGACAACTGGATATTAACAGTAGCTATCATAATATCTCTTTCTTTGAAATAGTTGAGCTTAGTTTTATATACAGTAATGTCAAACATAACAAAATAGAATAAAACCACTCAAGAGAATGAAAGTATTGCCAGGCATTCTGGACCAAATAACCAAAGATGAACAATGGCTGCTATATTATCTCATTTTCCATAAAAAATTTGTTTATACTATCACACATATTAAAATCCAATAAGACACAACATGATAGAACCAATGGTAATAGAAAAACAAGAGCATGGTAGGACTTCAGAGCAAGATGATATTAAATCAGCAATGGCTGCCATATTGTCTTTTCTTCAAAGTAACTATTCATACCATCACATATAACAAGATCAAGCAAAACAGAATAAAAGCGTTCCAACCAATGAATGAAAACATAAGACTTCAAAGCAGTATAATGGGGAACCATGATTACCATAAAATCTTCTGTACTCTTACTATTTCTTACACTAGGGAGACTATACGGTATTTATACATGTGAGTTTGATATATTTCGCTTATGAGTATGGTTTCAAGTTGTGTCCATTTATTTATAAATATCTCAATGTGATCATTCTTTATAGCTGAGTAGTACTCCATTGTATGAAAGTACCACATTTTTTTTCCTTCAACACACAGATGAACTGTGTGTTCATCTCGGATGCCCATTTTTGGATTGGGTCTTTGGGATCTGATTTTTAAAAAATTCTTTATATGTTCTAGATAGAAGTCCTTTGTCTGAGGGACAGTTGACTAACATTTTTTCAAAATTCATGGATTTCTTTTTTACTGTGTTGCAGATTTCTTTTGACATGCAGAAACTGTTTAATAAGATGAGATCCTAATTATTGATTCTGGGAAGTGTTTCCCGTGTGTTTTCATTTTTGTTCATGAATTCTCTACCTACCCCTATGTCTTCAAGATTTCTACCTACTTTGTCTTCCAGCAGATTTAGTGTTTCTGTTTTAATATTCAGATCTTTGATCCATTTTGACTTTAGTACATAAAAATACAAATGCTTCACGAATTTGCATGGCACCCTTGTGCAGAGGCATGCTAATCTTCTCTGTAATGTTCCAATTTTAGTATATGTGCTGCCAAAGCGAGCACTATTGGTTGATTTTTTGGTGATCGCTATTCTTTCTGGGGTGAGATAGAATCTCCTTGTTTTAATTTGCACTTCTTGAATGACCAGTGATGTTGAACATTTTAAAATATATTTATTTGCTATTTGTATTTCTGCATATCTCACCTGCACATGTTTGGATTTGGTCTTTGAATTTGGGGGCTCTGAATTTTTTTGTTCTTTATATGTTCTATATATAAGTCCTTTGTCTGAGGAACAGTTAGGGATAAATTTTTTTTCCACTCTGTGGGTTGTCTTTTCACTCAGTTGGTGGGTTTTTTTTTGATGTGCAAAAGCTTTTTAATAAAATAAGATCCTAGCTGTTGATTCCTTGAAGTAGTTCCCATGGAATTTGGGTTTTGTTCATGAACTCTCTGCCTATACCTATGTCTTCATGATTTCTACCTAATTTTTCTTCCAGTAGATTTAGTGTTTCTGTTTTAATGTTTAGATATCTGACCCATTTTGACTTTACTGCATGATGATAGACATGGGTCTAGTTTTAGTCTTCAGCATTTAGAGAGCCGGTATTTCCAGCATCATTTATTAAAGAGGCTATCTTTCTTCCAGTGAACATGTTTGGCCCCTTTGTTAAAGATAAGGTGGTTAAGTGTGTTCATAGTTGTGACTGCATCTTCTAATCTGTTCCACTGATCCTCAAGTCTGGTGTTTTTTTTTTTTTTTTTTTTTTGCCAGTACCACACTGATTTTATCACAGTAACTTTGTAGTATAATTTCAAATCAGGGATTGTGGTGCCTTCTGCCTTGCCTTTGTTGCCCAGAATTGCTCTTGTTATTCTAGGTCTCCTCTGGTTCCATTTGAATTTTAGAAATGCTGCTGTGAGGTGTGCTAGTGAATGGTATTTTGATCAGTATTGCATTGTCTATATAGCAATTTAGGTCGTATGGCTATTTTCACAATGTTTCACAATGTTGGCTTTTCCTATCTATGAGCAAGGGATATCTTTTCATTTTCTGATATTCTCTTCAATCTCCTTTTTCAGAGTAGTGTAATTTTTAATGTGTAAATCTTTAACTTCCTTTGTTAAATTGATTCCTAAGTATTTCATTGTTTTGGTTACTATTGTAAAGGGTGTTGTTTCCCTAATTTCTATCTCAGTGCCTTTGTTGTTTGTGTAAAGGAATGCTATTGATTTTTGAGTGATGAATTTGTATCCAGCTACACTACTGAATTTGGTTATTAAATCTAGAAGTTGTTTGGTGAAGTTTTGGGGGCCTTTTATGTGGGGTATCATATTATCTGCAAACAATGATAGTTTAACTTCTTTTTTTCCTATCCTTATTCCATTTTTTACTCTCTTGTCTAATTGCTCTGGCTACCAATTCCAGAGCCATACTGAACAGGAGTGGTGATTGTGTCTCATTCCTTATTTTAGAGTAAAAATTCCTTATTTTAGAGTAAAAATTTCAGTTTTTGTCCAGTTAGTATGATGTTGGCGATTGGGTTGTCATAGATGATTTTTATTAGATTGAGGTAGAGAACAACTATTCCGATTTTTGATAGGATTTTTTAAAATCATGAATTAGTGTTGGAATTTGTCAAAAGCTTTTTCTGCATTATTGAGATGATCATGTGATATTTGTCTTTGCTCTGTTGATGTGATGTATTGCATTTATTGATTTTTGTTTGTTGAAACTTCCTTGGATTCCTGGGGCAAATCTCACTTGGTCATGGTGTATAGTCTTCTTGATGATTTACTGCATTCTGATTACTAGTATTTTATTGAAGATTTTTACATTTATGTTCATTAGGGGGATTGACTAGTACTCTTTTTTTGGTTGGGTTTTTCTCTGGCTTTGGTGTCACTATAATACCTGCCTCCAGGAATCGGTTAGGGAGTATTGCTTTTCTTTCAATTTCATTAAAGAGTTTGAGGAGTACTGACATTAAATACTCTCTAAATTTCTTATGTAATTCATCAATGACTCCATCAGAACCTGGGCTTTTCTTTGTTGGTAGGTTTTTAATTACATATTCAATCTCATTAACTGATATTGATATCAGAATTTTTATATCTTCTTGATTTAGCTTTGCTAATTCATATGTACCTAGGAATTTGTCCATTTCTTCTACATTTTCTAGCTTATTAGAATATACATTCTCAAAGTAGGTATAGATAATCTTCTGGATTTCTGCAGGGCCCATTGTTATTTCACCCTTTTTATTTGTAATTGTGTGGATTTGAGTCTTTTCTTTCCTTTTTTTTTTTTTGAGAAGGTTGTCTAAGGGTTTGTCAATATTTTTTTAAATTTTCAAAGAACCAACTCTTCAATGCACTGATTCTTTTTATTGTTTTCTTAGTCTCCAATGCACTAACTTCTGCTTGATCTTTATAATTTCCTGACTTAAATGGGCTTTGGGCTTGTCTTGCTCCTTTTCTAGAAGCTTGAGGTACAACAATACATAGTTTATTTGTACTTGTTCTGTTTTCCTGATGTGAGAATTCAGTGCTATATGTTTCCCTTTTAGGACTGCTTTCGTCGTGTCACACAAGTTCCTGTATGTTGTACCTGCATTGTTGTTGACTTGTAGATAATTGTTTAATTTCTTCTTTAATTTTATCTGTGACCCATTGGTTGTTTAGGAGGGTGTTATTTAATTTTCTTGTGTTTATGGAATTTTTTGAAGTTTCTTTTGCCATTAATTTCAATTTCATTGCATTATGTTCAGATAATATGCATGGGATAATTTCAGCTCCTTTGCATTTACTTAAGCATGTTCTGTGGTCTAGTATATGGTCTATTTTAGAAAATGTGTAGCTGAGAAGAATGTGTATTTTGACATTGGGTGGAACACTCTGTTAACATCTACTAAATTCATTTCTTTACAGGTTTGGTTCAGTTCTGCTATTTCTTTGCTAATTTTTTTTCCTGGTTGGTCTATCTCTTTTGTGATAATGGAATATTAAGTCTCTTGTTACAACTGTGTTATTGCTTATTTGATTTTTCATATCTAATTAATATTTGTCTCATAGTTGGATGCTCCCATATTTGGTGCATACATGTTTATAATTGTTGTCTCTTCCTCTTGAAGTTTTCCCCTGACAAGTATGTAGTGACCTGCTTTATCCCTTTGACCATTGTAGATTTGAAATTCACATTGTCTGCAAACAGAATGTCCTGTATCTAATTTTTGTAGACTGAAAGAAATACAAAATTAGAGACAATCGTTATGCTGGCTTGAGTCAAAATAGTCCCATCAGTTTTCAGTGTCTTGATATTTTGAACCAAGTTGTCTTAAATACTGGGAGAGTTTCTCATTTCTGGGCTGTTTTTTGTACGTAAAGTTTCTGTTTTTGTTTTTGTGTTCTTGTAGGTACCCCAGAGTATCACAGTATACATAGGGAATTGACAATTATTTTTAATGAGAGGTGTGTGTGTAGCAGTTTCTCACTCTGAGTTTTTTACACTGCTCTTCAGTGCAATCAGAGGGTATTTCTGATGCTGTTTGTATTGACACTGACTTGTGTAATCACTTTCTGGGAGGACCAAGTGGGCCCTGCTTTTCAGTTTTATGTCAGGAGCTTTCCTTATTTTGCTTAAAAACCCGCTAGTTCTGACATTTGAGGTAAATATTGCCCTCTAACACTTGTGTTTAATTTTAATGAAGGTGAACAACACAGTTCAGTGTAAAAGAATTTTTAAATTTGATTTTTAAAGTCAAACAACTTCCACTTTCTCCTTTCCTGAAACTCATAATCATGAGCTTGAAGATGTTCTGGAGTTAGTAATACTAATGCCTTAGAAAACGTTTAGGAAACCCCAGAGGGCTTTCTTTTTCAGCCATGTATCTGTGCCATTTTGATATCAATACCAGAAATAAAAGTAATACTCAAATCAGTATATATTGAAAATTTAGAGCTGGTCCCTCATAATGTTAACAGTGTAACAGTCATAAGGTAAGTAATTGCCCATGTGGTAATAATGTTATATAAGCAGAGTGAAGTGTATCTTTGCATATGAAATGCAACTGTCAAAAACTCAGGTACTATTGAGGGTCAGAACCAAAGCCTAGGAGTTTGTTACTGTTGTTTTTCATTAAACATTACTACATCAGTTGTTGGATGGGGCATGCCACCAGGCAGATTACAATTTTAATCATTAGGGTATCTGATAAACATAGAGGGGGTGTTCTTTCAAAACTATTACATTGTAAACATCAAACAAGGTTCACTTTTGTTATATTTCTGAGTGGCAGTAGGTAACAGCCATTACAAATGAGAGAAAGGTTAGCTAAGTCACTTGGTAGCCAACACATACCATCTTTTCAACGTGACAGTATTATAATGACTTGCCAAATGCTCCATTTTTATATTTTCTTTGTCAGGGCAACAGTGATCCAGAAGAATTAATGGAAAGGTGCATTTTGTTGGCAAAACCTCATCTAATCATAGTATCATTGTACCAAACATACAGGTAGCACATGATGGTGAGATTATGTAGTTCATTAGATGTTGGTTTATTCTACAAAACATTTTCAAGATTTCCTGTAAGGTTAATGGTCTAAAACACACATTTATTATGATGTTTAAAATTATTCTAACCTGTAGAACTAGAAAACACACACCTATAATTACTGAAATAGAAAGTTACAGAACTCACTGAAGAAAATGCATATAAATGAGCAGAACAAATCGTGGATTCTTCTGGCAGCATTTCACACACATCAGAATTAGTGTGCTGCAATAGGATTAAGATTTTGAAAGGAAGCATAAAATGTATGTGAAGGACCGAACATAGTCTGAATGGGACGAATCTATTTTTTATTTCTATATAGATCAAGGAAAATAAGTTCACCAAGATGATGCTTGTTAAATATTCAAATGAGAACTACATCTCAGGCAGTGCTGGAAGGAAAGCACATTAGCTGGATTAGTGAAGACCTTTCATATTACTTTGAGGTAGATTTCAAGAGTCTGTTCATGATTAATGTAATTCCTCTGTTTCCTTCTATCATCTTAAAAAAAGAAGCAAAGGATGTGACAGACATCTAGAAAATGAATGCATTGTAAAAAAAGCACTCCCATAGTATTGGATTTACCCCTGCTAAGGCTGAAACATGAGTTGGAGGCAACATTGGAAATGTGTATCCCAAGAAATTAATTCTAAATTTTTGCATTGTGAGGAGTGCTTGAGATAAGCAGAGATGGGATGCTCAAGCATGCATTTTTACCTCAGAGATGATCTATAAATTAAAGCAAGGGTGCTATTCTGATTTAAGATAAGAATCAAAGAAAGAAAACAGACATAGCTTCATAAAGATTTGCGAATCTTGAGCAGAGTGGATCTGTTCTTGAACTGGCTGAGGATAGGAACTATGGTTGGCTTCTTAGAAGTGGATCTGCTACCCTGAAACTGAGTGTCTTTGAACAGGAGCATGCTGTGGTCATTCTTGCCTTGGAGAGTTGAATCTGGCATGGTTTGGCAGGGTAGATGAGCCATAAAAGAGTTTGAAGAGGAGAGACTTGGAGAGAGGAAAAGCACATGGTATTGATGGGCAATAAGACATGGATGCAATAAAAAAATAGAATTGATAATACCTGGCAGCTTTTCAATGGAGAGGGCTGGCGAATCTGAGTATTGGAGAAGACATTGGTGCCATCGTTAAGATAGAATGATCAGGGTGGGGGAAGCTGAATGCTGTTATGAAATATGGACCTCAACATTATCTATGTAATTTTTAAGGCACACCATGAGATTAAAATGCAAGGCTTCTTATTAAATTAGGAATTTCAAAGTGGCAAAGAGAGCATGACTCCTCTGAGCACGGGGCCTTGTGTGAATGCACAGATGTGACATTTAGCTCAGATTGGGCTGAGGTGCTAAATACACCTGTACCTCACACATATCCTGAGCACCTGCTCCACACTTTGGAAAGCCTAGGCAACTGTGCAGAGGAGATTTTCATGAGTTAGTACAGGATGCCAGAGTCAAACCCAGACTTAAAAAGACAAGAATCACAACAATCCCTAACACCTCACTCTCCCATAGGCATAGCTTACAATTCTTTGGGTTGTTTTGCATTAAGAAAAGAAGATACTACCATTTTTGGGTCAGACTCAGTCTTGTAGAGCATTTTAATGAAAGGTAGCATATATAATCCTTAGAATTTTTTACACATGAGGCATCTGGGGTTTAGAGAGACTAGAATCTCTAGGCTAACTTTTGGCTTGTCTGACTATACTCAATGAAGAGGAATTGTCTTGAGCCACATATAAAATATATAGTTAATGTATGTAAGTAGCAAGATTTGCTTTATTTTTAAATAGTTTTATTTTACCATAAAGAGGGCCAGTAGCCTGTGAGCTGCAGGTTGGATAAGTCTAGAGGCCCTTACAGTACCCATTTGGCAGAGCCTGAGTCTGAAGCTGCCTCCTGCTGGCCACAGGAATGCATAATTAGAGCTGCACAGATTTCATTTTTTAAATTGTAGTATGGCTGATGTTTAAAAAAGGAGAGGGGAGGAGGTGAGGAGAAAAGAATGAAAAAATAGGATGAGTTACATACCTGTGCCAAGTCCTTAAGAAGAATGCAATCGTTACATCCTGCAGATAATTACTAATAACAAAACTTGCAAAAAAAGAATGAAGAACTGACTGGCTGTCATGTTGAGGCTTAGCAGAGAGTTAAGGCAAGGCTGAGAATGCTCGTTGGGAATTACAGTTAAGGTGCGGGTGGTGATCAGCCCTGTCACGTGGCCCAGAAGTGCCAGTGTCCACTAGAGGAGGTGGCTCCCTGTTTTCCTCACTGGGTAGAAGGTAACAGGTCCTTGGATTCATTGAAATGATGTCATTTTTCAAATTTATTATTGTGACCTGCCAGCATGTTGGAAAGAGATCGGTGCACCTGTCCTATAGACATGTGGCAGGGAAACAAGGGCAGAGAAGAAAGGACCAGAGGAAAGAGGCCAGGGGCGATACAGATGGCAGTACTTAAGTTCATAAGTGTGGTTTACTAATCTAGTAGGCATCTGTTAATCCAATGAAGGTGACATATCAGGAATAATGGTCACAATATCATATTCCACTGGGGTGGTCAATGTTTCTGGCTGGCCTTATGTAACAGAGTGACTCTTATAAGTGTCACCATATTGCTACACTCCTGTTTATAGCACCATTATTCACAGTAGTCTAGAGGTGTAATTAACCCAAGTGTCCATCATGTATCAACAGATTAACAAAATTTGATTTATATCTAAAATGGAATATTACTCAGCCTTAAAAAGACAGGAAATGATATCACATGCTATAATGTGTATGAATGTTGAAAATATTATGCTAGTTCACTGACTTTAGTCATAAAAAGACAATTACTGTGAGATTCTGCTTTCTGAGCTGCTAAAGTGGTTAAATCCATAGAAACAAAAAGTGGAATGGTGTTTCCAAGAGCTTAGGGAAGAGGCAGTGAGGATTTGCTGAATAAGTGTAGTTCGTTCAGAAGGATGAAAACATTCTGGAGACTGTACAGTAATGCGAGTGTAGCACTGCTGAAATATACACTTAAATGGTTAAGATGGTAAGCTATGCTATTTTTAAAACAACAGTTAAGAAATGAATCACCATATTCTTAGTACCCACAGCATGTTGACTTGTGCCTATCTTTTCTCTGATGTTTGGTACTTTCTCAGTTTCTCTTACTGTGCCCTTTACATACCTTTATCCTGTGGGAATTCCTCAAAATCCAGGTTAGATTTGTTTTGGAATTTCTGACCTGTGGGATCCTGCAGAGACCAAAGGGTAGGCTGCCTTCACTCTGGACTCCTGCTGTGGTAGGTTTCCACTCTTCGTGTCTGGGTAGCATCTATGATCTCTTTCTTCCTGGCCCAACTGCTCTCCTGAGAGCTAAACATGGCGTCATTTTCTGCAGCTGCATTGATTAGTTGCTTCATTAGGTTTGGTTTAATTGCAGTAACTCTGCTGTTAACAAATTTACACAGGATACAACAGGAAAAAAGTCTGTGGGTACTTCCATCTCCTCCAAAGATAAAATGTAACCATTTTTCTGCATCGTTTGAATTCCTACTGCTAATAAATGCCTGGCACTGCTTTTTGGTATGATATTTAAGTCCAAAGGGATGTTGTGGAGCCTGCGTATACATAATTTAATGTAGAACATAGAATTTTAGTGCCGGAGGGATCTCTGAGAGCTTTTATTTCAGCTTCCTTTTTGGGATCCTTATTAGGGACGCAGTTAATGGCAGAGCCAGAACTAGGCATAGCTCCCAGTTTGAATTGTGAGCTCTTTCCTTTCCTTGATGCATCCTCTTGGGATTTATAGAATGGTATTTAGTGCCAAAGATCTGAAAAGTACTCATTTCAGAAGATAATGTATTTATTAGCTCAAAGTGATTGTGTCTCCAGTCTGTTAGCTGGAGGTAACGGCTGCTCACCATGTTTGAAGTCCTGTGTGGGTTGCCCTCACTTTATTCAGATGTGCTTCTGATGCCATGGGCAAAAGCTTTTGGACTTAATGCTTCCAAGGAGGTATTCTAAAACTGCCGGATTAAATCATTTTGAAAATGGAAAAGTTCTTCTCAAACATGAAAAAACAAGTCACCCTTGAATTAACCTTTCTTGAAAAGCACTGTTACATCTGTCTTTGACTCCCTCATTCCTCTCCTTCCCCCTGTATGGTATTCCTCCCGGATCTTGTAGGTTACTTCTTACATGGTTATAAAGCATCCAGAGGCCCTCCTGTATTCTCTATCTCAGTACCCAGTTCCCAAGAGGAGTAGTTTCAATTCATCTGCACTGAATTTAAGTAGACAGTTGGCAAGGTTGAAGGAACGAAATAAAATGCACTGTCCTAAAGTAGTGTGGATAGTGTTTTGTAGAGTGAGCCCCACAAGTCTTAATGGGTGAGGGGTGAAATTTTGTTTCAGTCCTAAAGAATGGGCAATATTTTTTTTTGGAGAAAAATGGCATATTCAGATAAAACTTAATAGAAAGAGGCAGAAGGCAACCAGTCCAGGCTCACTCCATCACATTCTCCCCCTGTAATACTAAACTTTCCCTTTGCTGGGACTGTATTCCCAACACCCACCACTTAAAGGAGAAAGTGGTTTATTAAGGTGCAGTCCCTGGTTAGTTGGCTCCACGGCAGAAGGGCGTGGCAGAAGGCTGTTAAGTTTATGGTACCAAAAAGCAGAGCAGAGGAGCAGCACCAGAGAGGAAGGGACTGGAGGCCAGATATAGTACCTAAGGCAGAGGTAGCAGGATGTGCCAGGCTGAGAAAAGTATGGCAATAGGAAGGTAGAGAAAGGTCCATGAAGCCTGATAGTGCTGGAGAGAAAGGAAAATTTACACTGCAGGCAGGAGCCAGAGGCTCACCCTCCAGTTAAAGGATGACTGTATGTTTTCCTGGGACAGCCCCGGTTCATTTCAGTAATCTTGGTATAATGATTAGCAGTGTCCCCTTTCATTCATAAAAGTGTCTAGGTTTGGTTATAAATGATACCTTCCCCTTTCTTTTTGATGACAGAACCTGCTCCAGGAGTTTGAGGGAGATTACACACTAGGCAGAGGGGACAATAGTGGAGTATGAATGAATAATAGGTTAGAAAAAGGGCCTGGGGTAGGTAGTGGTCATGGGAGGAGAGAAGAGAGCAGTAATATGGCACACCAAAGTGCTTTATGAAGCCATGGCTGTCTGGTGAAGGTTGCTAAGAGTAGGCTTTGTTGGAATGGAATTGAAATTTTAGATATATGGTTTAGGACCATGGGGAATCCAGATAAAGAAGTCAAGTATGGAGATAGAAATAGTTGTCTAGGGTCTAGGAGAGTTGACCGGATGGAGATAACCACTTGGGAGTCATTTTGCTGTGGGTGATATTTGAAACCACCATAAGGATTTCATTGTCCAAGGAATGTGTGTATCCAAGAAGAGATGAAAATTAAAGACCAAGTCACGAGGACACAAGCATTTAAGGGAAGGCAAGAAAAAAAGAGTGCTCACAAAGGGCACTGAGAAGAGCTAACCAGAGTGAGGAGGAATCTCAGGGCATGGCAGGAATAGTTCTTATCTTGAAATGAAAGTATGACACGATTCAGGGAGTGTGATGGGGGCTTCATGTCCCTCACTTTTTTTAGCCTGAGCTACCTGGTAAATAGGAGGTGTTTGTCGTGATTTATGTGCTCAGAGTTTACATAATATGTTCAAGATTACCTGTGCAATCAAAATGGCTGAGTTGTCATTTTTTCAAAGCTCACGTTCTTTCCCACCCCATGGAATTGGTAGTTGCAGCTAAGATGGAGAATCTGGAGTCCAGAAAACCTTCCTCCCTCAGGCCACTTTAACAACTTCATCAAATGTCAAATTTGAAGAGCTTGACCACTGCACATGCAAGTCTAAGGGTGCTACTGATCTCCTTTCCTGCTGACTCTACTGAGTAGCCACTATTATGGTTTATATTTAGACTTCCCCCAGAAGCTTCTTGGCTCATAGGTGGAGCTTTTGGGGGAGAGACTGAATCATGGGTATGTGATACTGGTGGATCAAAGAGGTGTGATACTGGGAGTAGTCCTCTAGTAGATTTATGGTTGGATGCAATGTTGGGAGGTGAAGCCTGGTGGCAAGAGGTGGGTCATTGTGGGTATGGCCTGGAACACAGTATCTCAACCCCTCCCCTAGTAACTCTCTACTTCCTGCCTGCCATGCCATGAGCTCTTTCTCCTCTGCCATGCCACCTTGCCTTGGAGCCAGTTGACTATGGACTGAAACCTTTACAAACTGTGACCTAAGTTAATCTTTTCTTCTTTAAGCTGTGGATGTATGTTTCAATAGTGACACCATAACTAAGATGGTCACATAATGAAGACCTGCACAAGGAGTCTGTTTCAAATGGAACATGGAAAGCAATGCCAGTGGTTTGATGAAACCATGAATTATAACCCCCAAAGGAGCCTAGTAACAAATTCACTTTATGTTGGGCACAAGGCACAGAGGACCAACTGTAGTAATTAGTTCTGGGTTTTGTTTTTACTTGTTGGCAAATGCTTCTCTATTTTTTCTTCCTTGGGTGCTCATGATGGATCACCTCTTACCTAAGATACTGGTGCTAAAGCTTTGTAGGTGCATTGTGAGGTGTGTAGTAGCCTTCAGTTTGTATAATTGTGGGTACAGCACATCTAACATTTACTGACCATCTACTGTGTGCATGGTAACGCATTTGAGGGTTGTTCATGCATTATCTTAGTTCTTAGCACAGAGCTGTGAGTTAGGTAATATTACTATTTGTTTTGCTATCATAGTTTTTCTGCTAATTAGGAAAATTAATTTGCCAAGATCTTGTGGCTAATTATGGATTTAAACCTACCCTTTCTCTGACCTTCCCATTTATTCTCTGTATCTTTGCTCATTAGCTCTGAGCTGGCATTTTATCCAAGTCAGAAGTTTGCTGACCTGAACCTGTTTTGCTTTTCCTTTCTTTTATAAAAAGCTAACTGATCATTAGTTTTGATGATTTTGAGGGGCTAGCGAGCTTGATTTTAAGAAGTGGATGAATGACCAAAAGAGTTATTCAGAACTTGAGCAGAGGCCCATTATGCAACTGGAACAACTGAGGTCTAGAACTTATCTGAAATCCTAGGAATACTGAGTCAGGATTTTCAGGAATGTCATTAGTATGTGAATACTCCAGGTCTATTACTAGCAGACTTCATTCTTTTGTGTTGGAAAGGTAGAATGTGGCTGTTTTTGAGATGCAGGCAATTATCATGCCATAAAATACTGTGCGGCCTTTAGGGGCAGCTCTGGGCCCTTCATTCTTGCACAGAGCATGCTTTCTACCTCTGTTAGGGCCCTCTACTGCTTAGTTGTGGATAGGTAACTGCTCGTTCCCAAGACCTGAAATTAGTGTTCTTTTAAAAGTAGTGTATTAACATTAGACAGAAATATTTCCTTTGTTCGAGGCCTCTTGCTTATGGATTTTCTTTTGTCACCAGGCTGGCTCTGTGCTCTTTTGCTAATGAATTACCCAGGAGTCAATGGCCCGTGCACAATGGATTGGTATTGTGGCCCATGCAACATAAGACACAGCGGCCAACCCTGTGTGATTGGGACCTGGGGTCAGAGCTCCCACGTGATGACAGAGCTGTGCCATTAACCACTTTTCCATTCACTTCCTGTGTGCTGGGTTATCCTGCAAATATTAATTTGCTCATTTGCCTGTGGTGAAACAGTGGTTTAAGCCTGGCAAGTGTCTAAAACTGCTGTTTTGATTTATCTTGCTAAGTGGTGTGATTTGAAAAAAGTTAAAATTCCAGACTTTGGGAGTTGGGAGGACAAAGAACATTGGTTTGTTCTTTGTTTTACTGCTGAGAAAACAAAGGCTGGAGAAAAGAGTAATTTCCTTGGCTTTGCCTTGAGACTCAAGGGAAAGCAGTAGCAACCCTATTCCTGTACCTCAGTGATTTCTGATGTCTCAGTGGCTAAATGCCCAAGAACACTGGAGAAAAGAAGATTATCAAGAAATTTCAGAGATCTCATTGTTCTTACTGCTGCTATTGGGTTGCTCCCTCCTCAGACACACATATGTTGAACAGTTTGTGGTGTCTCACTCATTTCTATCTAGGATCACAGGAATTGGGACAAATGGTTAACCACTTTCAGTCAAGTGAGTGGAGATCAGGTGTCATGTTAGAAAACGCCTTTGCTCTTTAGATTATTAAAGAAGTATTAGTGGTCCTGACAGTCATCTAACAAATGAAGCCTCTTGAGGCTGAATGGTAGTAGTAAATGCCTCGTTTACACCCAAGGAATATCTTGCTCACTCAGCAGGATCTGGGTCAATAGACATCATTTTCCTAAGACATTTAACTTTCTCTTCCATAGTAAATGAGCTGCTTTTTTTTTTTTTTTCCCGGGGTTTCCTTTTGGAGCAGTAGGCTTTGGGGAAAAAATAAAGCTAGTGGATTATAAAAATAAAAACTTGAATCAAATGTAGGTATAAAAAATAGAATGTAACTTCCAGGGAGCCAAGTTGCTACACTGTTTCCATTCATGTAACACTTCAGTATAATGTGTTTTAGATTTAAAATTCAGTTCTGAGTTCTGTAAGATGATTGAAAACTGCAAAGATGCAGTTATGCTTGTTAGACGGTACTCAGGTAAGTTCAAGAGCTCATTTAAAAGAAGACTGTGCACAGCAAGTAGCGGGGGAAGCCATGACATAATCAGAAGGTTCCACTTATGGGAGTCTGTTACAACCGTTCTGAGCTTGGCTTTACTCTTTAACGAGTGTCCCCCCAAAGCTAGCAGGACATACTCTGCCTTACAGTTACATTCTTTGGCCATGAAAACTTACTTCTCTCTCCCCTCTTTTCTTCTTCCCTCTTTCACTTAGTGTATGTCTTCTTCCTTCGCTACATTTCAAGCTTTTCACCAGTTCATATCCCAACTGTCTTCTGTTGTTTCCCATTTCCATAAATATATACAAATACATAAATTTAACTTATTTAATTTTCCAAGATTTCTCTCTCTGCCTCTTTGTCTCTGTCTTTCTCCAAATTCTTTCCTTTTCTTTTTTTTGGTACTGGGGATTGAACTCATGACAGCATGCTTGCAAAGCAGGCACTTATGCCGTTGAGCTAAATGCCCATCTCTCCAAATTCTTTTTTTTTTTATAACATACTAATCTTTTTTTGGGGGGTGGGGATTGAATTTACAACCTCGTGCTTGCCAGCAGGCACTTACACTGCTGAGCTAAACCCCCAGCCACTACTCTTATTTCATAGGTACAATATCCTTTTTTAATCTCTCTGATAGTATTAATGGTAATTAAGTTTTCTTCTCCATTTAGAGTCTATTTCCTGCAAATTAAAAAAAATACCCCTCCTCTCAATCCATTTCTCTGTGAAAGGTTTTCCTCTAATGTCCCATTATGTGGAGTTAGTCCCTCTATAAGGCAGGGGCAATATTTGTGGGTGGGTGGGAGGGTGGATTGTGGGATTTTCAACTGTAAGTGCCCTGGAAGGGTAGCACTGATATTGGCATCTGCAGATCTATGCTGGGATGCTCAGACTCCAGAGAAGACACTGACCATCTTGTGTCTGGAGAGTGAAGGTAACTGTCAGTGTTCCTGGGAGCTGGCGTGTATGGCTGGGGGACTTGTGGGGTTCACTCAACAGCCCCCTTTCTTTGCTTAACCTGTGTAGTTCAAATGAGGTACCCCAGTCCTAATCCTTTGTCTTAACTGACTTAATCCTTTGTCTTAACTGTTAAGACTTAACAGTAGGTCTCTTAACTGAGAATACACAGTTAAGAGACCTACTGTGGTATCTGTGGGTTTGGCTGTGGTAGAGAAGGAGTAGGTGGCTTAGCTATGCAGTATGGCAGAGGGGACCTTGATGCTTGATATTTCTCAGTGAAAGTTTCAGTGAAGCTTCCTTACTTCAGCTGCCTCACCCTCCATACCTAGAAGAACCAGGAGCTTGTGTTTTTCAGCCTTCAAAGATTTTTAGAGTTAGATGAGTTGGTTCTTAGCTTTCTCTGTTGCTCCTTTGCAATCCAGTTCACTCCAGTGAGCTGAGACTTTAGTGAGCAAGGGATGAGGGGAAGAGAAAGGAGGTGACTTGTTTACTATCATGTGACTAGTTAATGCAGGATCTGGAGTAGAAGACAGATCACTGAAGTTCTCCTCCTACACTGAAACATCCTATGTAATACACCTCTCTCTGGAACGCATGCATGAGTGCACACACAGTCCATCCATCTTTCTTTCTTTCTCTCTCCCCTTCTTCCCTCTGTTTCATGAAATCCTCCCATGAATTCCTTGCACTATGTTTGATTATGTTGACTTTGGTAAGGTAACTGAGACTCAGATGATAAAATTTGCCTCAGCCATGGTGCTGTTCGTGGTAGAGCCGATATCTGATTCTGAAGTGCATACTTCAGCTTCTACCCTGTACCCCCTTGGGTCATGTGTTGGACTGTTAGGCCTTGCTGGAAAAACCAATTGTTTGTTTCCTTCACCTACTTTTATGGTGGCTTTTTGCAGCTAGCTTTGGCTTGGGAACCCTAAGCGATGGCTGTTTTACTTCTCCTTGGGGTGCTGCAACCTGCTCTGTGATTCACTTTGCCACAGAATGGACTCTTCACATTCATCTTTTACCTACTGGTGAGAATTCAGACAAATCATCAGGTTCAGCTTTATGGTTTTCATGTTTGTACCTGTGTGTCCACATGGAAATACCTCAAAATGAAACCTAGAAAAAGTTTTCTTACACATGTGAGTAGAAGGGGAAAATTGTTTAGCACATTCTAAGAGGGACAGGATAGACATTTTCCATGGCATCGCTGAGCTCATTCTTGTGAGATGCTTCTATTTCAAGTTATTTAGAGTCTGAAACAGCATCAGGAGCTCCTGGACCCTTGACTTCTCCCTCCCTTCTGTGTCTGTCCCCTGCGGGCTTTGTGTTTACCACTGGGCTGTTTTTGGGTGTCCTTCCTTCCTTCCTTCCTTCCTTCCTTCCTTCCTTCCTTCCTTCCTTCCTTCCTTCTTTCCTTCCTCCCTCTCTCCCTCCCTCCCTCCCTCCCTCCCTGATCAAATTCACCAGCAAGTCCTATCATTGTATATTTAATTGTATTCTATTAATGCAGAAGATATCTTGAAAGTGCCTGCTGTCCCTGCCCCCATCTCTGCTCAGGGCTGGTCATTGTCATCTCCTGTGTGGTCAACACGGGAAGCTCCCAACTTCTTACTCCCTTTATCTTCCTCACTTTTTCTTTACGATGCTCTCTTTCCTTTAAAAATATTTATAATGCAATTTCTATGCTTTTTTCTGTTTTTCTTTTTAAAAATAAAACAAAAAATATTTACAATGTATTCAGTCTTTAAAAAGGCAAGAAATTCTAACATGTGACAACATTTGTGAACCTTGAGGACACTATGCTAAGTGAAAGCTAATTGCACACTTGAAAAAATAATATTATATAATTTCACTTATATGAGGTACTAAGGTCAGACAAAAAGTAGAATATTGGATGTCCAGAGATAGAGAGAGGGGAAATTAGTTGTTTAATGAATCCAAAGTTTTAGTTTCACAAGATGAGAGAATTCTGAAGGTTATTTGTACAACAATGTAATTAGACCTACAACTTCAAACTGTAGACTTAGCACTGGGGATTTAGCTCAGTGGTATAAGCACCTGCCTGGCAAGTGTGAGATCATGAGTTTGATCTCTGGTACCAAAAAACAAAAAGAAAAATATAGACCTAAAAAGTGGTTAAGATGGTACAAATTTGTGCGTTTTACCATTTTAAAAAATCCTCTAGTAGGTTTCTTTTTGAAGTGATAAAAATATTCTAAAATTCATTTTTCGTGACAGTTGTGAACTTCTTACTAAAAACTATTGATTTTTTAAAAAATGGGTGAATTGTATTCTACCTGGATGATTTCTCAATAAAATAGCCTAAAAGCTTTTCCCTTATTCTGGACGCCCTGTTAATGTCCCGTTTCCTTTTTCCCATCTCTGGGAACTCAGAGGTGGTTTTCACGTGGAGATACCTCTTGGCTGTGTCTTTCTGTTCAGAGCTAAAGTTCCTTAAAAATACACTGCATCAAATTGTGCCCACCCTCAGGATGGGATGGAGCATCAAGAGAGGTGGGAGAGTATGCTGGGATGGTAGGATATCTAGATGTAGTTGTGTGATTATTTTTAAATGATCTGTCTTTGAAAAAACATAGTTACTTGAGTATAACAGAACCATCATGATTTTGCTACATGGGATTACCCAATCCAGCTCTCCACTGACACTGGGGCTGTAAGTCCCATTTGTCATTAATTAATTGATTCATTCAGGAAAGGTTGAACCATTTCTTTCAGGTCCTGAAAGACAGTATACCTTTCATCATATGGCACTGAAATATAGGCATACAACCTCAGACCTCCATTGCATGGGGAAGTTTGCCTGGAAATAAAAATATATAATAACAGGAATAACATAGCAAGAAATGTTACAGAATCCATTTGAGGAAAATCACAAAAATTTACTGACTGACATAAGAGATGTCTTGAATAAATGGAGATGTGTGCTGCCAGCTTCTCTCAGCATGAAAAAGATGTCAGTTATTTCCCTAAGTATCATTTTACCCCATTCTAATCCACATCTAAGCTGGGGTGGGTGAGTGGGCCTGCCTGCCTTCCTGCCTTCCTGCCTTCCTTCCTTCCTTCCTTCCTTCCTTCCTTCCTTCCTTCCTTCCTTCCTTCCTTCCTTTTTGGAATGTGTCAAATTGTTCTGAGACAGTTGAAGAGTAAACTAGCTGAAATTGCCAAGAAAACTTTGAAAAATGATGTATAAGCACAGGAGATTTGTAGTTCCAGATATAAAATCCCCTCAAATGATGCTAATTAAGACCATGTGGCTGTCAGTGCAGGAACATAACCATTCATGGGACAGAGTGGTCCAGAAACACAGCCTAACACCAGTGAGGGCTGGGTGCACTATGAAGGAATAATAGTAATTCCTTATTTTACTCTACAGTAGTTACTTGGAAAAAATATTTTTATCATCTATGTTTACACAGTATACCAAAATAAATTGTGGTTGGATTTAAAGGTAAAATTTATTCTGGCTGGATGCAAAAGTTGCAATCATAAAATATAAAACCTAGGAAATGTCATACATGATTCTGATATTAGGGAAGTCAACAGAAACAAGATGTCAGTGGAGGAAAATGACTCATTGCTTCTCATAAAGTTAACATTTTTAGAAGTCAAAAACTTCCTAAGACATTAAAAATAAGGTGCTGATACAATCATGGAGAAACAAACACAAAAAAAGATTAATTTTGTTAATGACTAAATAGGAATAACACTAATATCCTAGTAGGAAAAGTAGTAAAGGACGTAAGCTGACATTTAACACAACAAACGGAAAAAGCCAACCAATGTAAAAAAAGTTTTGAACCTTTCAATATCTTTTACCTTATTTAAGAAATGCATTTTATTTGTTGGCCTGTATGTGTTCATTAAGAGAATTATGTTTTCAAACAACTCATTTCCATAATCCTATGGAAATGAACATAATATTAAGTGGAAACAACAAGAGACAGAACAGTATATCTAAAATATACGCAACAATAAGAAATAGAAAACAAGTGGTAAGACGTTCACTGAAAGTTTAATAATGCGGTTGGGAAGAAAAAGTATTTTTCAATTTGGACTATTCATTACTCTGTTGGTAGAAGTGTCGATTGGTATAACTTTTAGTTAAAGCAGTTTGGCATATCTTATTAGGATCCTGAAAAAGTCAATGACTATTGTCCCAAGAATTGCTTTCTGAGAATCCCTCTTAAGGAATTAATCAGATTGCCAGCCCTAGGTTTTGCTTACATGGATTATGAGTCAGTTGATTGGGGAAAGTTTAACAATTGGGAGCAAGCTATAAATCTAACAACAGAGAATTGCTTAATGAAATCATGTTAAATGTATTTAATATACTTTAGTGTTTAATGAAAGAAAAACTATAGGATTATGTACGCATTGTAATAAAAAATATGGAAACTTAGGAAGTACATAGGAAAGACAGAGACCACATTGTAAATTGTGGTTATATAAGCCTTGTGAGTTGGCAACTTTAATTGTTTCTTTGGACTTTTATGGCTTTTCTGTTCTTCCCAATAAAAAATCATATCTTCATGGAATACTCAGCATTTAAGCCAATGGTTCATTGATATTTCAGGAATTATACAAGTGTAGACTATTAATATGTAACAGTCAACCTTCTTAAAACCACTTAAGGACCACACTTGTTTTCCTAAGGTCTGGTGCACTTAGGTTGCAAGACCAGAAAGGTAAAAAGTATAAGAGTTTCCCTATATCCTGGAGATCTATTGGAGATCATTGGAATGGGGGATGCGTTTTAGGAGTTGAAGTAAATTCTATTGTGAAGGACTGAAGATCAATATCGAAATGTCTCTTTTTTCCCCCAAATGACAGTAGAGGAAGAAAGATAGATCATTACTCACTGCCTATTTGGAGGCTGTTCACGAACTGCTTTTAAAAACCAGTGCATGGTTCAGCAACTCTGCCATTTTTTCAGCTGGCCAGTTTCAGTGGATCTATTTAATTAGATTTCAACATGGCATCTGTAGCCCCAGTAAATTCAAATAATTAAGCTTCATGATTTCTTGTGTGTTATAAATGTCACTAAAATTGCTGTTGCAGAACCGATCATTTCTTTGGTAATTGCAATTTCTGTCATGAACTGCTTCATCACTTATAGCGATTAGAACTTTGAAATAATTTCTTAAAAATTGGACTCAATAGAATACATTTTTTTTAAAGATTGGGTCTTCTTGTGCATTATCTCCCCCCCCCCAATTATTTGAACTGGTTTACTTGTCTTTCATATATAGAAGGGCATAAGTGAATGCTGTTATGGAGCTCAGATTTGGGGTTGGAGGACTGGCTCAGGGAAACCTTGCTCTAGTTGTTTAACCCCACTGGGACATGCATGATAACGAGTTTCAGGTGATTAGGATTAGGGCCAGCCTGCAGTATTCTCCAATAAAGAAAGGCCTTTTGAGATATTTTCATGTTTGCTGTAGTCTGTCTCCTTGGAAGAAGCCTACATCCCAGTGTTTTGTAAACAGTCATCTTGGCAGCTGAGTGAGACCTCCTTTACCAATAATCAATGCTAGTTATTTGGAGTACTTTCCAGATGCTGCAGGCTATTGGAAATGCTGACTGTTTCTGAGCACTTAAAGTGTGCTTTGAAGAGTTTCAGGTGCTATGAATCCCCCACCCCTTTATCTCCCTTAGATAATTTCTTGTCATGGAGACAAAACACCTGACACCCACAACTTAAAGGAAGAGAGATTTGTTTCACAGTTTTAGTCTGTAGTTGGGAAATTCCAAGGCAGAGGGACATAGTGGGAGAAAACTGCTTATATCATGGTGGCCAGGAGGCAGACAGAGAAGGAGGAGACAAGAAGGCAGATGTCATAACCTCACTGACCACCTGCACCCAGATCACACTTTAATCCACTGATGAGTATAGAACCCCCATGATCTGATTACTTTCCAGAAGCTGCACCCTCTGAACATATGAGGTTTGGGGGGGGGCACTACTGACCTAAACCTTAACAGCATCTGTATATCTGTCTCTTGAGTATCTCCCATCCTTGGGTGTGACACATAGGTATAACTTTCTTCTCTGGTGTCCAGCCGTCGTGTTTTTTGTTCATCTTCATTCACAATTATGTATGTCCAGCCAAATGAGATGTTTTGCCGTCTCTGCTTACATTGTCGTTATTTCTACCTTGAAATATCTTTAAAGCCCTTTCCGCTTCAGCAGGAAAGGCACTCATTCTTCAAGTTCAACTCTGGTTATCTCTCTTCTTTATAACTATTCTAAAACCTCAGAGGCAGGAGCAGTGGCCCTGCCCTCTGAAGTCACCTCACTTGTCCCCAGCTCCCTTTATAGCAGGTGAGAAACCCTGCCTTGCACTATGGCTATTTGTGAACATGCTTTGCTTTCTTCCTGGAAAGGGAATTGACTCACCTTTGATTTCCTAGAGAGACAAATGAATGCACTGCTTTGTTGCATTTTAGATATGTTGATTCGTGAATGTCTGGAATAGGATAAACATTGGAGGACATGACCCGGTGTGGGCATTTAGCTAATGGTATTGCCTCAGAGCCTTTAAGTTTGTTAAAATTTGTTAATGATTTGTTAATATTAGTATCAGGATTACACTTACTTTAATTTTACATTTAATTTTACAGTCATTTTTATTATAAATTATTTGGGAAATAATTGGTAAAATCTCATTGGTATAATAAAATACAACATAATTAACATTTTAACCATTTTTAATGTAAGTTCAGTAGGATCAGGTGCATTCCATTGTTATTCAAGTTTCACTGTCAGCCATCTTCAGGACTGTGTTTATCTCACAAAATATTCATCTTACACTGTTCATCTTTCTTCTCAGCTCCAGCCAACCACTATTCTGTGTCTATATAATTTTGACTACTTGGAGTTCTTCATATGAGTAGAATCTTACAGTATTTGTCGGTTTTTTTTTTTTGTGTGTGTGATTAGCTTATTTCACTTAGCATAGTGTCTCCAAGTTTCATCCATATTGTGGCATAGGTCAGAATTTACTTCTTTTTTAAAGGCTGAGTAATATTGCATTGTGTGTATATACCACATTTTTCTTATTCATCCATTGATGGGCACTTGGGTTGCTTTTCTCCTCTGGCTGCTGTGAAAATGAGTGTATAAATATATTTTCAAGTGCCTGTTTTTAAGTCTTTTGAATAAGAAGTAGAGTTGCTAAAACATATACTGATTTCATGCGTGGTTTTTGGAAGAAAATCCTTACTATTTTCCATGGTGCCTGTGCCATTTTATGTTTCCACCAATAATACACAAAGGTTCCAGTTTCTCCAAATCTTTGCCAATGATGATGATGATTCTTCTTCTTCTTTTTCTTTCTTCTTCTTCTTCTTCTTCTTCTTCTTCTTCTTCTTCTTCTTCTTCTTCTTCTTCTTCTTCTTCTTCTTTCTTCTTCTTCTTCTTCTTCTTCTTCTTCTTCTTCTTCTTCTTCTTCTTCTTCTTCTTCTTCTTCCTGTTCCTCCTCTTCTCCTCCTCTTCTTCCTCCTCCTCTTTGTTCTTCTCTTTCTTCTTTTCCTCCTTCTTCTTCTCCTCCTCCTTCTCCTCCTTTTTCTTCTTCTGTACCAGAGATCAAACTCATGACCTCATACTTGCCAGGCAGAACTTATACTGCTTAGCTAAATCCCCAGCCTATATTATTGTTTTGTAATAGCCATCTTCTTAAAAAAAATTATTTTGAAAAGAACAAAACCAAATGAGAAAGAAAACGAAACAGGGTCATTCAAAACAAAAGGATGGACATAGCACATGATTGAAACCACAGTATAATAATGGTTACTATGATGTCTCTTGTTATCTTCAATAGAATTGTCTGTATCATCAGGCATAGTAAAATTGAACATAACAGTACAGAACAATATCAATAAAAACAAAACATTGGAGACATTATAGGACTTCTAAAGCAGGTAATAGTCAAACCAGAATGGGTATCCTAGTGAATCTTATCATCTTCAGAGTAGTTGCCTATACTCTCAGACTTGATACTATCAAATATAACAGATTCGAATAAAATCAGTCAAGACAAGACAGTGATCTAACAAACCAGATTCAAATAAGATCAGTCATAATATGACAGTGTAAGTAATACAGGGCTTCAGTTTAAGTTAATAGGAAATTAAGGATGGTTACCATAGTATATCCTGCTATTTTGGGAACTGTGCCCTCAAATCTATTACAAGTAGACAGATTGGAACAGAATATAACCAAACTAAACAGAGCAATGAGGACAGTGTGTTTTTTAAATCATGATACATGTTAATAACAATGTCCTCTGCCTTCCTTTTTTAGACAATGCCTCGCTTTCACTTTCACATGGTGCATTGTACATTTTGGGTCCCTTTAGTTTTTAGATTAGGGAGGCAACCCATTATTTACCTAAGTGGTTCAGAACCTCTTCATCCCTGAGCCTGATCTTAAGTTGTATTCCTTTACCTACAAAAGCTTTAAGATTTTCCCTCCGTATAGCTGTATAGTTTTCCACTACACAAAAGTGCCATGTCTTTCCAGCCTATCTACAGCTGCTGGATCAGCTACCCCAATTTCTCTCTGGTTCTCTGTCACATAGAACATTATTTTCTCATCTTTGACTTCCAGTCCATAAACCCTCTTTCAGGTTGATTATATTTCTTATACAGAGCATCCTGATGGACCCTATCTCCTGATCTACTCTGCCTGTGTTTCTTTTTGTTAGTGTATCAAGGCCATCTATGTTGGAGATTATAGCCAACCTTCTCTGCCTCATCTCTCCTATGTTATTTCTCTGCCCTTGGTTGTCTACTTTTGCCCGTCATTCCACTGTCTGCCCTGTTCATTGAGGCCTCTTTGCCACTATCCCTGAAACCTTGGTTTTTTTTTCTTTCTCTCTAGAATGTCCTTCAGTATTTTTTGTAGGGTTGGATTGGTGGTCACAGTCTCCCCCAGTTCCTCTTTGTCATGGAAGCATCTTTTTTCTCCATTAATTTTGAGAGACAGTTTTGCAGGGTACATCAATCTGGGTTGGAGGTTATTTTCTTTCAGGGCTTGGAATACTTCGCTCCAAGCTCTTCTTGATTTGATGGTTTGTGTCGAGAAGTCTGTTGTGATTTTGATGGGTTTTCCTTTATAGGTGATCTGTTTTTTTTCTCTGACAGCTTTTAATATTCTGTTCTTGTGATGAATTTCTGGGATTTTGATTATTATATGTCTGGGTGTAGATCTGTTTTGGTTGTATCTGGCTGTAGTTCTGTATCCCTCATATATCTGAATATCATTTCCTTTTCCTGTTTGAGAAGTTTTCCTTGATTATTTCTGTGAATAGCCTTTGTATTTCATTTGTGCTTACCCATGCTTCTTCACTCACATTTTTTATTCTTAGGTTATAGATCCTCTTGTCATCTTTTAGCCTTTCTGTTGTTACTTCCTGTTTCCTTGTTACTTTTAAGAGATCTTTTTTTTCACAATCACACATTGCAAACCTGTCTTTAGTTTCTTTCAAGCATTTTTGCCAGCTTTCAATGGAGTTTTTAATTTCCTGGTAATCTCTTTGAATCTGTTTTGTGTATTCTAGATTTTTTTTTTGTATTCTTCATCAAAGGTTTCCCTCCTTTTTCTGTGCTCCTCCATTCTTCCATCTGTGTTTTCTTGAGAGGTGCTTAGCATTTATGAATCTTCTTATATCTTGCTTTACTTGTATTACTGTTTTGAGTTCTAAATGTCATGAAGATATTTCTTTATGTCAGCTGATGCTGTTTCCAATACTGCAGGTTTGTTGCTCTTGATCTCTTCTGTGTTTACCTCTCCTGGACCCACATTGTTTGGGCTGGTAGTTGGAGACTTTTTTGTTTCTTTCTCATCATGTTTCTGGTTAATTCCAGACAAGTGTATAGTGGAGGTCCCAGTATTGGTTACAGTTACTCTGAAGCATGCTGGCTAGAGATTGCTGCCCTCTCCAGTTTGCTGTTGATCACTGAGGTACAAGCAGTGGTGGTGCAGGCTGGCCCCTCCCTCTGAGCCAGTGAACCAGCACGGGTTTTCACCACATTAGTGTGCGTCACGTGAATGGAACTGGTTCAGGACAGCTTCAGGGGCAACCTTGTCCCTGGTCTAAGCATTTCCCATCAATCTGCTCTGCACCAGGAGTGGCCAACTGAAGCCTCTACAATTCTGGGTTCAGGCCTGTCCTGCCTGATTCCAATATGTTGCAGCTGGTCACCCCCTCCCATGGGGGGATCAAATTCCAAGCACTCACTGTAGGCCAGTGCAGATCTCCATGCCAGCTCTGTTCTCCATTGCAACACATCCTTCTGCTAAGGTCCTCAGGCTCATCAACCCCTGACTTCACGACTATGAGTTGTGGGATTCCAGCAGTGACGCCTCACACACTGTGGGACTGGCTGAGGTGAGAGCTTGTCTGGCTCCAGCCTTCTGTCCATGTTTTTCTTTTCCTTTTTTTTTCTATTTCTTTTTCCTTAGTTTCTTCCTGGGTCATGAGAATCCTTCTCCCTTCATCTGGTCTTCTCCATGGTGTTAAATTTCAGGGTCTGAGCTGTTTCTCTCAGAGAGGCTCTCCACCCTGCTACTTATTGATCCGCCATCTTCATGTCTCTTGTAATAGCCATCTTGATAGGTATGAACTGGTGTTTAACTGTGGTTTTTGATGGGTATTTCTTTAACTATAAATGATACCAAGCATCTTTTCATGGGTTTCTTGTTCATAGTTTCCCTCTGGAATGTTTATTTTAGCTTGACATTGCACAAAACCCCCTAATATACATCATCTTACATATTCCCAGTCATAGATCAGTAAAATAGTTATAGTGTTTTCATTTCATAGATGATGGACACTGAACGCTGAGGAGTTGGATAATTTTCCAGACTCATGTACACAATAAGTGACTGAGCTGGTAAACCTGAGTGTATCTGGCTTAAAGTTCATGTGCTTACTGATGCCCTGAGCTATACATTTCAAAACTGTTTGCCTGCCCTATGTTGTATATTCCAGGACTCTGGCTTCAGGTAATAGAAAGTTTTCCAGGGATTTGTTTTTCTTACCTAATAAGTAGTACAAAGGGATTTGGTTGCTGCTGTCATCTCAGTGTACAATAACATTAGGGTTAACATCTCTCATTCTCAGGCATTTTCTTTTATGACTTTCTAATGGCTTCTTGTCTGTACAGTGGCTGTTACACCTCCAGAAATCACATCCCTGATCAGAGGCAAAAAAAGAGGAGCAAGGGACAAGCCAGCTGGGCCCATATCTTCTTAAAGCAGAAGTAACATTTCCTAAAAGCCTTGAACAGATTCCTACTGATGTTTCAGTGTCTGGAACTTGATCATATCGTGACCCCTCCATAGCAGTTTAGCTGGCAAATAGGTGTCTGACTGCTCAAGCTCTGTAATGAAAGGCTGCGAGGGGCATGGGGGCTTGCAACAGTTTTGGAGCAACCAGACAGCAGCCCGCCATCATATATATTTCAGAAGAATTCAAGAGCTGCTTCTCTTCACTTAGAATTCTGAAGCCAAAATGAGGATAATTTAAGCACCTCTGCATAATTTTAACTGAGAAAATTTTTACAAAGATCCTTCTCAGATCCAGGATGGCATATATAATAATAACAAAAGTACTTGGAGATGGATACAAAGTTTATGTAAAATTATTTAGTTGATTGTAAAGGGCTATATTTTCACTAGGCTAGGATCCTCTTAGGGCATAGATTGTCTCTGATCATTGCTAATTCCCAGGGCCTTCCTCAAGCTTGAAACATCCCAAGAAAAATAATAGGTGATTACAGAATGGGCTAAACCATCATTTTAATATGTTTCCCAGTGGAGGGAATGCTTCCAAGACACCCAGCTTTCCCTGTTGAGGCAGGAAAAAGCTCTCTGTGAACCGACTGAGTATGAGCTAGGGTGATGGATTATCTTTTTGCCCAAACATGAATAGAGCCTTTGGTATATTCAATAATAATGCTATAGGTACATTTAAATCAAAATATAATTTCTAGTGAATACAACTGCTGGCAGAAATCAGTTAACCAGCAGTGCTGTCTCCTTAAGATGGATCACCTGCCACATGGCTGTGCTGGGATATTGAACACAGCTCTGTGTGGTTAGATCAGTATCATGTGTTTATCAACCTTATCAAACACTAGTTGCTGTCTGCCTGGGGGGAATGGTGACTTGCCACTAGGAAATGCTTTTCTGCCTTTCTAAAGACTTAGCTATTCTGGCCAGGGTGGAAATAGACACACGGAACCTAAATAGGGATGATGAAGGGTGCATAGGGGTCAAGAGAGAAAAGTGACAGGCGGGGGTCACAAATTCATTCTGAGAGACAGAATAGCCTGAAACAGTTAGAATCCTCTGTATTTCAGAAACTGAGAGGAGGCCAATTTGACTGAACAGAATGGGTAAATAAGAGAGATGAAAGTTGCTGTAAAGTGTTAGACCAGCTCATTATGTGCTGGAGACTTGGGTACTGATCCTAAGAATAAAGGAAATTACTCAAAGTAGGGAATACTGGGATCAGATGTCCTTCTATGTCTTGGGATTGCGACCACTGAAATGTCTCCAGTCCCTGTGAGAGCTGGGCTGGATGACAGCAGTGGGAGGGCTTGAGAGAGACTCAGCAGAGAGAATCGATAGGATGTTGGGTTTTACTACAGTGTGGGCAAAGCAGGAAGCAGAAATGGTGAGGACAACTCTAGTAAGTTTGGCCATCTGTCTTTTGAGAGTGGGGTGGACTAGGCATGAACTTAAGAGTGTGGAGCCCAGATGTGGGCAGCTGGTATAACTTGCTGAGTAACCTGAGTGTAACTGATTGGTGAGATAAGAGATTTCTCAATTCGGAGCCTCATGTAGGTAGTAGTGAGACTGTGCACAGCTCTGGTACCCTTTGTGTTGTTCGTGGTCATCATTCATGGAAGCATCTGTGACCAGATGCACTTGTGTGAGGAATGCACTTGTGTGAGGCAACTCAAGACTCTGTGAAGAACTTGGCCCTCACCTCTATCCCTTGCTTCTCTGTAACCTTAGTACTGCTTTAAGTGCTTCTTACAGAATGAAAGGATTCAGCTTGTTTTTATGGGAGTCTTGGTGAGGTATGTGTGCACAAACCACAATGATTGGAAATCCAAGTGTCAAAGAATCAGGTAGTGTTGGGGAGTAGGGACATCTCTCTACTGCAACACAGAACATAGTTTTGTTTTATTACTTCCTTGCAGGAGAATGATTTTAGCATCTCAGTGGGTTAGAAAAAACTCTGATCCTTGGCATTATCAGGAATTTAGGGTATTGAAGAGCCTGCCATCACTAGCATGTGTCTGGCAAATATGGAAGGGATCAGCGTGGAGAAGTCATAGCTATTCTGCAATGCTTTAAATCAAGAATTGACATGCATTATTTCTACTCACTGTGTTAGTGAGGGTGAGTCACAAGCTTCTACCTAGATGGAAGGGCATCAGAGAAATTAAGTTCTTGGCTTGTCAGCTGTTTCCCAGAAACACCTCTATTCTATAGAAGGGTGACATGAATCTTTGGTGGGCCACTTGCTCTCTGTGCCACCCACAGCAGTATTGTATACACCTTCTGGGAATTTCCTTGGGAACTGGACTGGCAGAAATGTCAGCCTTCCTGAGGTATCGCTTGGGTAGGACATAGCAATAAGAGGAGCCAGAAAGGGAAGGATTCTTGGTGAGTTAATGTATCTCCTTTCCAGTCACTCCTGGAAATAGTAGGATTAGATTTCTGGAAACGGAAAATCTTATATCATAGAGACTCAGGCCACAAGTAGTAAGAATTTCCCAATGTTGTGCTTGGGTAGAGGATCCAAATTCTTTTGGTGAAACATCTTTGATATATGTAGGCTACCATTGTTAGAAATATCTTTTGAAAATGTGCAAGTGCCTCAACTTTCATTCAGTAGTCATAAGCAAATTTTTGGTCTGGGCTGAGTCCAGTACAAAGGGCCCTCCTTGGGTACATGCCTGGCCCTTGATCATAAATATTTGTGTTATATTTTAATATGTGACTGTTACATTCTGAATTTTAAATTGGTCTTATATTTGTTCAAAAGGAATGTATCAGTTCTAAGCTCATCTCTACTGTAAAACTGAGCAGCTTGCATTAGGTCACTTTTTGAAGCACAGCTAAATAGCCCTTATTTCTTTTGCTAATGTTAGTTGACATCCAGGAGCCACATATATACCTGAGTTAGAGTTCCTGAAATGTTATTCTGGTTGGGTGTGCAGAATTCTCATTACCTCTCTCTACATTTGACAGGAAGTAGCCAATCATAACCAAGTAGATTATTATTGATATGTTAAAAAGTTGTGCTAAGGTATATATCTACTAAAAACAATACTTGATCTCAATACATGTATCCCAAAGGGACATAAGGATTTTAGGGTTTCAGCTCCTTCAGCTTCTCACACTAAGGTAACAATGCAATGCTTACACATGTGTGTCTGGTTTATTTCACTTGTGATCTCAAAACGATAGTGACAATAATAGGCAACTAACACTCGGGGATCACTTATTGGCCAGGAATCTGAACTGAATGTGCATTACGATATAGCCACTGTTGTCATTTTTACTTTTTGGATACAGAAACAAGGTAGTTTTTTCCAAGGTGGTACTGTAGAGATGTGGTCAAAGCAGGTTTAAAGTTGACTTCTGGGCCTGGCAACTGACTTCCAAAGAGGTGCTAGGCCAGATAAGTTGGGGGAGGCTTGGGACATGCTGGTATCTGGCTATTTGAGCTCCTAGTAGTTGAGTGGTTTGATCAGATGCTGGGTCTTCAGACAACTTCTTTTTCTTGTTTTCTGAAATACATCCTTAACAATGTAGAGAGGGCACATGTATCCCAAAGGGACATAGGATTTTAGGGTTTAACTTGAAGCATTTATAGGAGGTAGAAAATGTCTTTGAAATATATTTTTTAAAAAATTTTAACAAATTATGTGAATTTGTTTTTTGTTCTATAATATAGCATGACTATGTTAAGTGCGACTATATGATTTGGTAAACCAGAGGTAATAAATATGTTACCTGTTCAGGAACTGGGGTGCCAACAGGAATAACCGAACAGACTTCAGTTCTTTGCAGAGCTGTATTGTATTGTTATTCATCAGCATTATTAGACTTGCTGTTTGCTTCCACAAAGGCTTTTCTTTCATTTGCTTAGATGAATTTGGTAGGAGAATTCTCTTTTCAATTCTTTTTTGTTATTGTTGTTTTAAAGAGAAAAAAAAAGAAAAAATTTCAAAATAAGATAGTAGGAGAATAACAACGGTTAATACATTGCGTATTGTTATCTTTAAATTGGTCACACAGAGTACAAGATATAGACATTTAATTGTCCAAATAATAACACAAACTTTTCTTTGTAATGAATTAAGAGAAATTAGTAGTGTAACTATCTTAACTATTTTTGTGTGCTTATATATATATATATATATATATATATATATATACACACACACACATACATACTATTTTTTTTTTATTTTCTCTTTTCTCCTTTCTCCAATTTATTTCTTTCCTTTTGAATGATTTCTTCTCATTTTATAATATCTATTGTACATTTTGAATCTTATTTACTCTTTCAGCTTCTCACACTAAGGTAACAATACAATGTTTACACGTGTGTGTCTGGTTTATTTCACTTATGAGTATGGTCTCAAGTTGCATCCATTTACCTATAAAAGCCTCGAGTTTATCCTTCTTTGTGGCTAAATAGTACTCCATTGTCTAAAAAGACCATATCTTTTGTTTATCCATTCCTCAGTTGATGGGCATTTGGGTTGTTTCCTAGATCTAGCTATTATAAATTGTGCTGCTATAAACATGGGTGCACATATATTGCTGTGGCATGATTTCGGTTCTTCTGGGAAAATACCCAGAAGGAGAATAGCTGGATTGAATGGGACATCTAATCTTAGTTTTTTGAGGATTTTCCACACTCATTCCCACAGTGGTTTCACCAGTCTACACTCTCACCAACAGTGGAGAAGGGTTCCTTTTTCTTCACAGCCTCTCCAGCATTTGTTATTTGTTGATTTCTTGATGACAGCCACTATTTCTGGGGTGATATGGGATCTCAGTGTTGTTTTATTTTGCACCTCTCAAGTGACCAATGATGTTGATCATCTTTTCATATATTTATTTGCAGTTTGTATTTCTTTATCTGAGAAGCAAGTATTCATCTCAGATGTCCATTTTTGGACTGGATCTTTAAATTTGGGAGGACTTATTATTTTGAATTCTTTGTATGTTCTTGATAGTAATCCTCTTTGTCTAAGGAACAGCTGGCAAATATTTTTTCCCACACTGCAGCTTGTCTGTTCACTCTGCTGAGGGTTTCTCTTGCTGTGCAAAAGCTTTTTAATAAGGTGAGATTCCAGTTGTTGATTCTTTGTGATAGTTCCTGTACAATTGGGGTTTTATTCATGAAGTCTTTGCCTACACTGATGTCTTCAAGAGTTTTATCTTTTGTATCTTCCAGCAAATTTAATATGTCCATTTTAATATGTAGATCTTTGATCCATTTTAAATTTAGTTTAGTGCATAGTGAAAGATATGGGTCCAATTTTAATCTTTGGCATGTGAAAAGCCAGTTTTTCTAGCACTGTTTATTAAAGAGGCTATCTTTCTTCTAGGGAATATGTTTGGTACCTTTGTCAAAGATAAGGTGGCTGAGTATGTCTAGAGTTGTTTGTGCATCTTCTAATCCATTCCACTGATCTTTGATTCTGTTTTTTGGCTAGTACCTGGTTTCTTTCTTTCTTTCTTTCTTTCTTTCTTTCTTTCTTTCTTTCTTTCTTTCTTTCTTAACACAGCAACTTTGTAGTATAATTTCAAGTCAGGATTGTGATGCCCCCTGCCTTTCCTTTGTTGCCCAGAACTGCCTTTGCTATTCAAGGTCTTTTCTGGTTCCAAACCAGAAATTCTGGTTTCTGAATTTTAAGATTGTTTTCTTTACTTCTGTAAGATAGGCTGTTGGAATTTTTTTTTTGTCTGGCTTCTTTCTCTTAGCATGATCTTTGCATTTGTCAGTGTTTTCCTGTGTGTCAGTAATTCTTTTATGTTGCTGACAGGTTTTAATGTAATTTGTTTATCTGTTTTCCTGTTAATAAACATTTGGTCTGTTTCCAGGTTGAGACTATTCTGAATAGGGGTGTCAGGGGTATTCATGTTCAAAGTTTTAAATTTATTTTGAGCAAATAGGAGTGGAAATGTTGTTATATTTTCAGATCAGTGAGATTAACTAAAGAGTCCATAAATAGCATCATAAATAGATTTATGATCATTTAACTGTTTAAAAACAACGATATCAAACTTATTTTCTAGGAGGATAGTCTTTTTGCAACAAATGGTGCTAGAACAACCAGATATCTGTATGGAAAACAATGAATCTTGTATATCACAGCATATACAAAAATAAACTAAGTGAATTACACACCTGAACTTAACATGTAAGACCATAAATCATCTAGAAGAAAATCTTCATTACCTTGGAATAGACAAAAGCAATTTTTAGATAAGATATAAAATACATTATCTTACAAGAAAAAAAAAATGAACTTATCCAGCATTCAAAACATATTCTTTGAAGGGTCCTATTAAGAAAATGAAAATACAGGACACTAGCTAGGAAATATTTTATGTAATATATGCATACCAATGTTTATGGCAACACAATTCATAATAACAAAATCCTAAATACAACCTGTATACTTTCAATAAATGATTGAATATGGAAAATATGTTATCTTTATATTTTGGAATACTCCAATGTAAAGTACACATTTGAGACATTTGTAAGAAAATTAATGAACCTCAAAAATACAATGTTGAATGAAATAAATCAGAGACACAAATTTGTATACTTTATGGTGTCTCTCATCTGGGTAGGGCAAAGTATAAACTAAGAGAAAAATAAAGAAGGGGAGAACTAGACAAGAGACTGGGTCTCTTGCAGATGGGAAGAGGTTCAGAGGACCAAGGGCAAGGAGTGGGGGTGGGGTGGGGAAATAGAGTAGAAATATGTCATGTACTAGGTCCTAATAACCATAATTAACATGGACATTATATACCATCAACATGGACTAGGGCTAATAATATAAACAAGAATGCAAAGGAGGAAAGGGGAACTAGAGGAGGAGGGAGGGAGAGAGAGGGAAGGGGATAAAAAACATAAACTGTTGTGCATACATGTATCAGCTCTTCAGGATGACTGTAAAATGTATATATTGCAATATGTACTGATAAAAAACATTTTATATACACAATGATACATATGCAGATATATGTGTGTATATGTGTATCCGTATATATGAGTGAGTCATATCTGGAGTATATAAAGAAATATTGCAGTGTTATAAAACAGTCCAATGAAGAAATAAGCAAAATATTTGAATAAAAATATTACTAAAGGAAAATTCTAGGTAGCCAATGAGTACAGGAAAAGATAATCAAAATTATTAATCAGGGAATTGCAAATTTCAACCATAAGATATAACCTCACCTCTACAAGTGGTTAGTATTTAAAAAATCCAACATTGCTCAGTGTTGGTGAGAATATGGAGCACCTGGAATCTGTGGACTGTTGCTAAGAGTATAAAATGGTACTTGCACTTTGGAATAATGTCTGGTATTTTTTATATCATTTTTGGTAGCTTTCTGTTATTTCTTAATGAGTTATAGGTTATCTTATTTTTATTTACCTATATTATAGCTTTTTATTGAAATGAATACATTTTCTAAGCCCTGAGCATTATTTTCTTTGAGCAGTACAGTATTTGGCTAAATCAAGGGATTATTTTTGTTCTGCTTAACTTAAAGAAGGCGATAAGTCTATTTCAACAAGAGTTACCATGAATGCAATTATTATGAGAAAAGCCATGAACAATGTTGATTTAGAGAAATCAGTTATGAGTAATAGAGCTTTTTATATCTTTGTGCAGATCTATTTAGTATGATACTTTTTCTACCTGAAGATTTTAAGTTAACATCTGTTGGTGACAAATTCTTTCACTTTTTATGTGTCTATCAGCATTGTTTCAACATCATTTTCAAAAGGTTTTTTTTTTTTAAGAATTTTTATTTATTTTTTGGTCAGGCATAGAATTTTCAGTTGAATGTTTTCTCTTTTAGTACTTTAAAAGCTATTACTCTCCTGTCTTCCTTTTTGTATTGTTTCTACCAAGAACTTTGTTCCTTTTCTTTTCAGTGGTTCCTGGCATGTAATAAATCTACATTTCCTTTGGCTGCTGCTAAGATTTTCTCTTTTCCACTGGTTTTAGCAATATAATTATGATTTATCTTCGTATTGTTTTTTTCATGTTTCTTTGCTTAAGGTTCATTGAGATTCTTGGCTCTGTGGGTTTAAAGTTTTTGTATTCTTCAGTTTCAGAGAACTAACAAGGTGACCTGAGAATTTGGGATATTTAGACATGTGCGATTTGTCAGAGTTGCCAAGGTAACAGTTAAGAGTGCTAGCTACTGTAGTCTTATTTAATTGAGTTAGCAGAAAAGTGAGTGGTGGTTATATGTCAGCTACTTTTTCTGTTCTCCAAAGTTGTAAGTGGCTTGCTGCCAGGCTGTGGTTATGGAAATTGAGGACCTTTATTTTAATTTTGATGCATCAGAGCAGTTGACCAGTCAGAGATTCCCCATTTGTGGTCTTCTGGCTTAGTGATCATTGAGGTTGAGCTTCTGGGATTGGTGAAGAACTCGTGTAAACTGCCTGTTCACCGGTGCTGGGTATGGAGGCAGTTTACACTGTTCCTAATACTGGACAGAGAAGGCGAGACCTGGATATTATCTTGACTCCATACCTTCACTCTGCTCTGGGCCTGAGGCTTTCGCAGTGTATCCCTTGCCATTGGCCTGCTAAAGCCACAGAACCTCCTGGCTTGAATTTGTCTTTCTCATTCATAAATCCTACTGTACAATTAGCCCAAAGGGTCATCAGGAGCACTGACTCAATTTTTCAAATGTGCCTATCAGAGAAAGGGACTCTCTTTTATGATAGGAACCTCAAAACATTTGGGACTTTGTCTGTTTTGCCTTCTGTGCTAGTCCAAGAATTATTCATCAATCTTTCTTATATTTATGTCACGAAACACCTTTTTCGCTAATCTATTTGGAATTTAACTCCCCAAATGGCTTATATCCTCTACGTAGGACTTAGAAATATCATCCTGTATCTTCTCTTCTGGCTTAGTTATAATTGCAGTAGTTGCCAAATTTGAATGCTTTCCTGGTCCTAATTGAGCACTCATTTGTGGATTCAGGCCAAATTCAGAATCAAGGAGTTCTGTGATGAACAGGCTTTGATCAGCAAAGACTCGGTTTATGAGGACAGGATGGAAAATCTTCCTGTTAGGACAGGAGCTGGGGACATACTGGGAATCACTTGTCCCTCTGTTTAGCATGAGAATATCAAGCTTTTGAAATTCTAGACATTAGGATTGAATTATGAAGTCTTAAAATTGTTTTTTAAATACTGCCCAGGAATATAGAGCATTTATTGTAAGAATTACTGAAAATGTAAATCTCTGGTATTTTCTTTTCCCAGTGATGTAGTTGATAGGGTAGACACATGGTCACATTCCAATTTAATATAATTTCCTTAGTAATCACTGTAAGAATATTTCCAATGTTTTTCTACCAGCAAGCGAATGTTTTCCACTTAATGTAGGGAAATGTAAACAGAACAAGCATTTCTGTTTCTTCAGGCTTTAAAATCGTTAATAAAGATATCTTTACTTTTGAAGGGAAGGGTGGTGAGCAGTCACATTTTTATTATTCTATTGAATAAGTGAATTCACCCAGCACATAAATTAGGAAATATATTTTTTCCCTGCAGCACATGTTGACATTTTCCAGCAGATGGCTTGGCAGAAGGGGAAACTCTAAAGGTGATTAGTGGCAGAGGACAAGCATGTCTGGTCACTGGCTCTCACCACTCAGAGACACTGGCCAGCTCTATCCTCCACCCAGCCAGTGTGCTTATTGGGAGGGAAGGGTTTTTAACTGTAAACACTTTTATGGTGGAGGAAAGGGGGCTCGAGAGGAAGTAAAATCTGCTTGATCCCTTAAAATTTTTGCTCCTCTGTATATCATTTTATGTTGAACAAAGCATTTTTGTGTGTTCTTTCCATTTGGAATAATTTTCTAGGCATATTTTGTCTACAGATGTTCTTTTCTTGACCTACTAGCTGGGGTACAGGCTGTTTGACTTAGAAGTACTCAAATTTTAGTTTAGGAAAATTGAAGGCATGGGGAGAGCTTTAAAAAATAATAGATACAGAGCCAAGTGCAGTGTCTTATCCCTATACAGGGTGAACTCTTGCTTTCAATAAACTAGCTGTTGGTGGGAATAGAGGTTCAGTATAATCCAAATAATCAGGTGTCCGGGGTGGAGATTGCTGGCCAGGGTTATGAGGGCTGGGCATGTGATAGTAGCTCCTTCAAAAAGTCATGGCTTCAACATGTGGGCTGGGTCTTGATTGGAGGTCTGTGATTTCCATTTATGTGGGAGATCATTCCAGGACCTTCGTGTAGCCATGGTCACAGGAAGTCAGGGCAAGATCATTTGGAAATTACTCAATTATTCCATTAACCCCATCATCTATCTAGTCATTGCCAAATATCTATTCATTAAAACTGTTCAATAAAAGCCAATGTTGAAGTAATAAAAGTTAGTAAAGTCATGGATTGTAGTGTCTGTAAGGGTCTCTGTTTTGCTTGTGACCAGCAAAGAAAATTAGTGTTTATATATGCATTTCTATACATTGTGTTGATTCTTTATATTGAATATAATATAGTTCTGGAAAGAAAAATTCAAGGTAGACTAAGTGTACTATTTAGTGAGAGGTGAAGTACAGTTCTTCATTCAGCAGAATTGACCAAAGAGAAAAAAATTTGAGTTGATGTCCACACTTATAAAGTGAATTAATGGTAGTTCCTACCTCTTAGGGGATCTATTGAGTTGATTATTGTACAGATGTTCTTGGTGCCATGCCCAAAAATGTTCCCTGAAGATTGTATCAAAGTGGGATTGTAGTCTATACATTGTTTTTAAAAGTACCTGTTTTCCCACTTACTATTAGATATTGGACAACTTTTTAGGTCACAACATCTAGTCAGATGATCAGAGGATCCTATATTTCCAGTCTTCTGCTGAAGGAAATTTAGGTCCTTTGCTCTGCTAGTTTGGTAGAAAACATTCTTACACACTTAAATCACCATGCTCTCTGAAGCAGAGTGTTGCTAGCACTTATGGCTGGCTTGGGAAGGGCAATACCCCTCCTTGCTTTGGGTTGCAGGCCCTGCTTGAGACTCCACTGACAGTCCTAGGTTTCTTCTGCTGAGGGAACCAGACTCCGTTCTATTATTTTTCTGTCCTGAGCACTGATTGTTTCTTTGAGCCTTAGGGTCCCTGAGTGAATCAAGGTGGTTCTTCCAGTTTTCCTAGGGGTGACATTTGCCAGACTGACATGTAGTACTTCTCTTGTGTCCCTTTCTAAAGCAGTGGGCATGGTGGCAAAGCTGGGGGAACTTACATACTTATCCATCTCCCATGAGTTGTTTCCAGGCTAGGCAGCTGCAGCATGGAAATCCTAAGAGCTAATTTTTCACTTTAGCCCAGCTTCTCTAGGGCTGCCAGATGTTTAGTTTGTGCAACACATTCCAGCCTGCAGACATTAGATGGCAATATCAGTGCTACATCAGCCTTTTTACAGTGAGGTCTTGGAGCAGAATGGACCTTCAGGGTACAAACCTGTGTTCTAAAAAAATTAGAGATTGTCCCTGAGCTCAGAGGGGCTTTGTGGTCCTGGAAAATGATTGTCTGGTAAGTGAAGTAATATACGAGGTCGCTACTGCACTGGGCTTGTACACTCCATCTTCATGACATGTGATTATTTCCCTCAACTCTGTGTAGTTTGGGTAGACTGTTTGTCTTGGGGGCTCATCTGAGTTCAAGGTTCTGCATCACAGGGTCCTTTTTTCCCATAGCCGCTGTGATAACCACCCGAAACTCTTTTATTTTTTTTCCCCTGTAGGAGTGAGGGCTATAAGGAGCTTTGGAAAAGCACATTTAATCTTGTTTTTAGGTTCAAATAGAGTTTTTCTTTCTGGAGAGGGTGAAAGCTGTGAGTTGAAATGAAAATTTGATATTGAGGAGTTGTCATTATTTATTGCATGGATGGAAGATGTTATGCTTTGTAGTGCCCCTGTTTGCATAACTGGAGCCTTCTAATGCCTTGGTTAATGTGACGGGGCCCAGTTGTTGCTCTGTTTCATAGATAATGAAGTGAGGCTCATGAGGGGAGGGGATTGATCCAAAATAAGTAGCTCAGAAATGGCAGAGTAGAATGAAACCCTGATTCTCTTAGATATGAATCCATAATGTATTCCAGAACATCTTCCTGGTTACTTAGAGGGATTGTCTTTAAACGTGAGTCCTATCATAACTTTCTTGTCTTTGAAATCTTTTGGGACTCCTTGTCAATGTCAACCCTTAACAGGCCAAACAAGGCCTATTGTGATTTGACCCTGCCTCCCTTTCCATCTCCATTCCCTGCACATCCCACGGTCTTTCCTCCCAGCTGTGGAGAGGATGCTCCATTTTCCCTCTTGCTCTGTGAACATGTTCTTCTTTCATCCACCCTCTTGATATGAACAAACGTAGCCCACCCTCCAGGTCTTAGGTCAGGGCAGCCTTTGTCTGGCAGCCTTGACTTATCCTGGCCTCAGTTTAATGTGTGTTCTAGCAGCTCACATAGCACCTTCTCTGTAGTGCAGTGGCATGTGTCTATGTGTCCATCCCTGGGGCTGTGAGGGTAGGAACAGCAGCTGTCTTTAGTAGGGCCCAGTACATATCCAGCCTATCAGAAGATGCTAGGAGAAGACCTGGCTGAGGTCCATTCTGTCACTGGCACTGAGAATCTTAGAAATTTATGACTTGACTCTGGATTTTATCCAAAGCAGTGTGCTAGGAGATATGCTTGTCTGAGGTACCAGTATTGATGTACTCATCCGTGAGGCTTGGTGTTCTTCTCAGTATGTAATTTCCTTTCTTCCTACCTCATGCACTCCCTCTTCCTCCTTCTCCACCGCTGCCTTCCTCTCCATCTGGACCTCCTAGGAGAAAACAGCCCTTACTGCCGGGATGCCTCTGACTGTGCCTTGGGTGTTACCTGTGACAGGGCTTCATGGCACACTTTACTCTTCCCTGGGGCTTTTGCTCTGAAGGTGTGAGCCCTGTGTTCCACGCCTACCTCACATGCCTGCTCCTTGTGATGTGCCTACTGTTTGTGACATAACACAGCTGCCCTGCTGAGTGGGGTGGAATTTCTATTTAATGCTTGTTGACTCCATTAAAATTTAGAGACGTCTTCTGAGCCAATTATCCAGTAGGCACAAAACAGAACTTTTTTGGAACAATGAAGCTAATAACAAAAGCCAGCAGCAATGATCCGTGCAGCCACCACAGCGACTGTCACCAAGCTCCCTTTCCCCTCTTTCTGCAGCCAGCCTGCTGGGAATATCTTTAAAAGTCCCTGTTGTCATGATAAATCTACCCAGCCATCAATTCTCAAAGGCTAGTTCCCCTAACATCTTGATCAGTTCTTAAAATTAATTATCACCAGAAACAAGTCAAATGATACCTGGAAAAGATTTTTTTAAACACTCACAAGTGCACTGGTGGAGTTCCCAGATAAGGGAAAATATATCAGTGAAAGATGTAATAAACCAGCAGAGCACCTTGATTAAGTGCCTGTGAATGCTGAATATCAGGAGCATGAAAATAAGGATCTAAAGCAGAAGACTTGAAAAGATAATAAAGTCTGTATTAGGATGATTTGGGCTTTTGTGGAGGTGAGGGTAGAAGTAAAGTTTTCCAGGAAAGCAAGAGCAGCTGGGGCCGGGCAAGCTATGTGGTAGCACTAGAAGTGGCTCATGGTGCTCCATTCCCAGAGAACACTGATGTACCTTAGCATTCCTTTTCCCCACCCCAGTCCATAGCTCTGATTGAAAGATATTGAATACTTGGTAAATGCTAAACTGAACTCAATTGAGTTTCCACTCAACCATAAATTCCCCAAGGGTCAGATGTCTGGTTTGGTCAGCACGTATTACTGAGCTATGCCCTTAATAGTTGTCCAGTGATGGAATGAAATGTGTGTGTGTGTGTATCTTTTAACCTAGTAGAAGCATCAAAAATATCAAATAAAACTAACTGGATCAATCTAGTAATTGTGACCACAACAGCTGATCTTCAGTGGGCAGCGGTTGCTCTCTGTGTCTTCCCCACAGAGTCTTCACCATCTGCTAACTGTTGTCAGTTCACTGTGCGTGGAAGTGCTGCTAAGGTTAATTTCATTTAACCCTTACTGACAACCTGTGAGTTGGTATGATGATCCCATTTTGCAGAATGAGAAACAGAGGGTTACAGAGCCAGCATGTGGTAGATGTGGGCTGTGAGCTCCAGCTTTGATTCTAGATCCTACCTCCTGACTTGTGAGGCAAACTGTGACCTTCAGATTTCCTTCCCACCCTGTCCCATGGGAGCTTCCCTCTCCATGAGCACACTGGCCATGGATCTAGCTTTTCCCAAACCATAGCTTCTGTTTAACCACCTGCCTAGGGTTACAGAGAGAATAACATGGGCTACGGTACCCTTTTAGTGTTACTTTCTTCAGCTTTTTTTTTTTTAAATTTTAAAGAGACTAAAACAAAACAAAATAAAATGGATTAAAGCCAATGAGAACAAAACAATGAAAGTGATATAGAACTTCAAAATAAGAAAATAGGGAATAAGATATATCACAATATATCTTGGTATCTTCAAAATAGCTGCCCATCACATCAGACATAATAAAGTCCAACAAAACAAGACAAAATGAAACCAAACAAACCAAACAATGAAAATGATACAAGAATTCAAAACAAGATAATAAGAAATTAACATTGGCTAACCTTCCTTTCTTAGGTATTTCCTTCCCTTTCACTTTCACAATATCTATTACACATTTTGGATTCCACTAACTCCTTCAGTTTTTTATTCTAGGGAGATAATATGATGTTCACCTGTATGAATCCAAACCATTTTACCCATGAGTATGATCTCAAGTTGCATCTATTTACCTACAAGAGCCTTGAGATTGTTGTTCTTTATAGCTGAGTAACTTTCCATTATATAAAAATACCATATCTTATCCATTCTGTGGTTGATTGACAAGCTACCCCTGTTTTTTTCTGGTTTCCTGTCTCATGGAGCATTGTTTTCTCTCCTTTAACTTTCAGTCTATGAATTTGCTTTCAAGTAAAATGTGTTTCTTGTATACAACATATTGATGGATCTTGTTTCTTGGTCCACTCTCCCATTGTTTCTTTTTACTGGTGAATTGAGGCCATCTACATGAATGGATACAGTCAGCATGCATTGACTTCTCTCTGCCATGCTAATCCTTCTGCCATTGGTTCTCCACTTTCCCCCTTCATTTAATTGCCTGCCCTGCTCAGCAATCCCCATTTGCCACTGTTCCTGGAGTCATGGTCATCTTTATCTTTCTGTACTCTTTTAGGGTTAGTTTGGTGGTCATGAATTCTTTCAGTTGTTCTTTATCATGGAAGTACTTTATTTCTCCATTAATTTTGAAAGATAGTTTTTTAGGGTATATCAATCTGAGTTGGAAGTTGTTTTCTTTCAGGACTTGAAACATTTCAATTCAAGCTTTACTTGACTTGATGGTTTGTGTGTGAGACATCCGTCATGGTTCTGATGGGTTTCCCTTTATAGATGATCTGTTTCTTTTCTCTAACAGCTTTTGATATTCTGTTCTTGTGCTAAATTTTTGGAATCTTGATTATTATATGTCTGACTGTAGATTTATTTTTATTGTGGCTAGTTTGAGTTCTATGTGCCTCACTAATCTCCATGTCAGGTCCTTTCCCCATGTATGGAAAATTTTCTGCAATTACTTTCTGAAAATAGTCTTTTTACATTACTTGTGTTGACCTCTGCTTTTTCTTACTGACATCTGTCAGTCTTAAATTATTTTTCTTTACATTTTCTTGCAACCTTTGAATTATTCACTTCCTCATTCCTGGTTATTTTAAAGAGATTATTTTTTCACAGTCATTACTTGCCATCCTGTATTAAAGGTCTGAAAGTCTAGCTTCAGTTTCTTTCAGTGGTTTTTTCCAGCTTTCAGTAGAATTTTAAATTTTCTGAATATCTCTTTGAATCTGTTTCATGCATTGTAATTACTTCCTATATTGTTCATTCAAGATTTCCATCATTTTACTATGCTCCTCATTTTTTATCTTTATCTTCCTTGGATATGATCAGCAATTCTTTCATTACTTTTGTGACTTTTTCTTTTATTTGAGATATTATGTTTGTTCTGATTACTTTTAAAGCTTCATGAAGTTGTTCCTGTACTTCAGTTGCTATCCTTTCAGAAGTTTCAGATGTGTGACTTCCATTTTCTTCCATGACTGTATTCCCAGACTTGTTCTGTGTGGGCTGGTGGTCTGAGATTGCCTTTTGCTCCTTCTTCTTGACATTTTCCTGGGTTTCTCCCAACAAACCAGTTGTGGGGTCACAGATGCTTTCCACATTGGCTGCCCCTCCATGTGGTCAAGGAATGGGCCAGCCACCTGGATTTCTCTGATTTTAGGTTCCCAAGGTGGCAGTGAGTGTAGTGAGGGCTTCTTGAGACCTGAGAGGCTACACTGAGGCTTCCCCAAAGGCCATGGGTGCATGGTGGCAGGGATGTTTTTTCTTTTGGTCTCTGTGACTACACCTGGAATTCCCTAATGGCAGCAGGCATTTAGGAGTAGGTCTGGCTATTTCTCCTGGCTCATACTTGCTGCTCACAGGAGGCAAGAGTCCTAATCTCTTCTTCTTTTAATGGAGAAGGGGAAATCCTCGTGGAGGATAGGGAGGTTGTCGGGGGCATCAGATGACATTTCCAGGGTGGAGTGAGGGGTGGGTTGAAGATTAAATGGGGCCCTGGCAATGTCCCAGCTTCTCTCAGCCCCAGCAATTCCTACTCAGGAAGCCAGAGATTGTTCTGAGGTTTGGGAAGAAGATGGGAGTGACTTCATGGATTATAAATTATACATGACAATCCTCTCTTCCACCCAGTGAGGAAGTTGATATTGTCCTATTTTTTTAATTAAGGAAGCTGAAGCTTGGGATTGATAAGAAAATTGCCCATAGCTAGTATGAGACCAAGGAGAAATGCCCTAGTGTGTCTTGGCAGGAGTCCACATTCTTTCTTTGACCTCTTTCTTAGCTTTCCAGAAGTATCAGTTCTTGGTGGAGGCTGGTATCCTTTGCCACGACGTGAAATATTTCTGAAAATATTCAAAGTATGAGTGACCTTAAAAAGTTACACAGTGTATGAAATAAGGCAAATGGAATCCATAGAGGGTAACTTCTTTCTATTTTGGTCACAGTTAGGAGCTTAAGGCCCTTTCTTGTTCCCCTTACTTTTATTGCAGGACAAGTTGTGGTCAAAGACAAAGTTAAGATTGATATCATTCAAAAGGAGGAAGAGGCGTTCTGTATTGTGTTTCAAGGTTAAGAGCACTTAGGGAACACTGCGTTCTAGAGCTGGATTGTACAAAGTGGTCACAGCACTTTGACCTGTCTTTTCTTTCCTTTACATAGTTGGTGGTGGATCATGGTTGAGCCCATGTGAAAGTAAGCCCATGTAACCATCATGTATCTGTCCTCCAACCCACACTACTGTTTTCAGTTGTCAAACACACTATGCTCACTCACAGTGGAGTTGGGGGAGATCCAGCAGCTTGTGCCTGCTATGATTCACAGAGAGTGCTGAGGACATGGCACCGAGTTACACAGTTCGGACCTTTGTCCTCATGGGCTTTTTGGTTGAGTAGATCAAACTGACAGACAATGAGCCAGAAGACAAATAAATCATCTATTTCTAGATAGTGGTAAGTGCTATGAAGGATATAAATCACACCACAGTGAAATAACCTGCCAGAGAGATGAAATAGCATCTGCAAAGACTTGTGGGTGGTTCAGAGGTTGGCCTGTGGCAGGGGCTGCACAGGGACCCATGTGGCTGGAGTCCACAAATCAGGAGAGACTATGGTGACTTGTGGCTCTACAGCAGGACTTTGGATGTCATTGTTAGTGATAGGGGACCACTGAGCCTGGGGGGATGTGAGCTGATAGGAGTTTCTGATGTTCTCTGGCTCTGGGACTCCATTTTCTCTGAGCTGGTCAGTGTACAAAGACATGTGCCTTCGCACATTGCAGAGGGACTTGGGATCCAGTTTTGTGTCTGGGAAAAATGAGGTCTTTTGTATTAACCTGGGAGATTGGTGCTGGCTGTGTGGTGTGGCCAGAGTCATGGGTGTTTTCCATTGGGCTGTGGGCTCCAGAAAGTGGTATTTAATACTTCAGTCATATTTTCTACAGGAACCTTGCGAGGGATGGGTATGTGCATAGACAGGATGCAGGCCTCCCTGGGGACCAGTCTAATGCTACTATTCATTTCTCATCTAATCCCTACTTCCCTTTGTCAGGTGTACCCAGCTCATAACTGCAAGAACCTCATTGTCCTGTGTCCCGAGCAGGAATAGTTTTTACATGATCCTGACCTCTGTGTGAAGCCTCTCATTGCTTCCCTTTCTCTGTCTCCTGTCTCTTCCCAAGTTTGTCCCCAATTGTAAAGTAGCTTTATGTAAAAATATCACAGTGTTGTTACCTTTTCTTAGAGAAAGAAGATCAATTGCTCTAAAATTGTTCATTCGGCTCAGACAGCAGCTGGTTCAAAGTGACGGCTATGGAATTGAAATAAAAATCTTATATCTGTTTTTCCACATCATAAAATTATATTGTGATCCTGTATATATTACCCTGGTATAATGAAGCTGTTAATTCTTCCTGAGTTTATTTCAACCACATTTTAGCCATATCCCAGGATACTGTTGATATATGATAGTGGCTAAGGGCAAGAGCTCAATTCAAGAACTAACTGCCATTTATTAGAGTTTGGCTTTAGGCAAATTTCTTTATTCTCTAAGCATTAGTGTCCTCAATATAAAATGGGTATAATCGCAGAAGCTAATGAAACATATAGACTATTGAAGCAATTCATTTATTCCTCTTAAAATCCTACCTATTAGTCCTATTTATTCTTCCCATTTTACAGATATGAAAACCAGGGCACAGTGACCCAAGGCCATTGGCCAGGAAAGTAGAAGATCTGGGAAAAAAACAGATTTGAGCTCTCAGCATCCAACTAAACTTATTTATAGAATGTTTTTCTGAGGTTGCCGGGAGACTGAAATAGGAAAATGTGTGCCTGCCGTGTAGACAGTGCCCTCCTCCTCTGTCTTCCTTGGATTTTCAGAAGCCTCCAGAGTAGCAGGGTGGAAGCTTTGAATCCATATGGGCTCTCTGCTGATGGTGACAGCCCTCTGGCACCCAGAGGTTCAGATGCTGAGCCATTGGTGAAGCAAAGCTGCCCGAGAGTGGCATTCTGCCTCCAGCCCCAGCCCATGATCTTAGTGTCAAGGACGCGTGTCTGCCCTTGCTGGGATACTTGCTTGTTGAATGCACCTCAGTGCCACCATTAGTATTTTCCTTTGAGTGACTTTGTGGGTACAGGGTTTAGTACCACCATCAAGCACGGGGGGCTGACACTGCTTTCACCTGTCATTAGGTGTGACTGTCCTGGCACGAGGCCACCTTCAGCAGCAGGCCTGGCCCCTGGGCTGCAAACTTTAGGCAGTGAGTCTGCTCTGTAGAAGTTTGTCTCCTCGAGGGAGAAGTATATGTCTTCTCATTTCCTCTCTCAGCATTGAGAGAATCCTTTCAGTTAGATGGTGACAAGAGTCTAGAGAACAGCAACTCCCCTGGGACACAGGATTCAGAGGTGACAGAAGGAGGTCACTGCCTGCCCATAAGCTCTTCTGTCTTCACTTTCTTCTCAGGTGGCTGGGCCGGATTTATGAGCAGGCTGGAGCTGGGAACTTGGCCATTTCAGGAAGCCTGTGGGATGATTTAGTGTGCTGGGTTCAGGATCCTCGATTTATGTTGGGGCTGCACACTTGATCCACACACAGAAGGGCACTTTGGCCCTCACTTCTTTTTCTGACTGCAAGTAAAGACATATCCTCTTAAATTAGGAATTTAAATATTTGGTTAGTTTGGGAGAGGAATGAACACACTTTCTCTTTTTCTTGCACTCTCTTGTTTGGATTTTGTTAATGGGCTTGTGCCTCTTAGTCCATCTTTATCTGGACCCTCAGAATGATCTGGAAAAATGATACAAGAAGAGCCTCCCTTGGGCAGTGGGAATCAGGATTGCTTCATGACTGACTCATGGCAAGAGGGGTAGAGCTGGAGGGCAGTTGTCTCCAGTTGACACTAGACCCTGGCCTTCCCCCAGGAGGACCCTTGGGGGAAAGGGCTGTCATCTTTACCTTCTGCCTCCCACCTCTGGCCTCTCAGGAATTGCATCTTGGACTGTCTGCCACCAGTGACCAAATAACTTGCAATTTAGCTGATTTATGGGGCTAAGATAAGCTCATTATGCAAGTTGTCGGTAATTATATGAATTGATGAAGGGATGTCCCACTTTCTTCCATTGGATGCTTGCAAAATCATTTCAGGTTGATTTCCCTTTCTTGACCTAAAGAGTGATGAATTTAGATATGAGCCTATTTTAGTTCAGGATAACTTGTGATTGCATCCTTTCCTTTGTAATAGGCTTGTCTTAGATGTGGGCTCTGAGAGAATTTTCCAGCACCATGGATGACCAAAGAGTCCCTGTATTTTTGACATAGTCATGTTGTCTTTATTTTGTAATTGTTAAATATTAAGTGGGAGGAACCTCAGCCTGTTGGCTTCTCAGAAATGTTTGCTGTGTTGGTGTCCACACTCAAGTGAGCAGTAGAGTGTTCTTGAAGATAAAAGTCACAATCACCCAGAAGTGTGATTTTGTTGGGAGTGCTGATGGTGTGTGACTTTTCCTCTATTAGCAGGCCAGGTTTTCCGTGACTAATAAGACTAGCAATACAGAAGCAGCAGAGGTAACAAGCCCTCAGGTTAAATCTGGCATTGAGACGTGTTTTGTTTGTTCTCCAGAGTATATTGAAAAATATATTTTGCATTTGTCATGGACCTTAAAAATTAGAAAATACAAAAACTCATACCTGTGAATTTCTTATTTCTCCGAGATGATCCAATGGTCCCTAGAGAGTCAAACTGTCATTGCTGGGAGTGGCTGCCCCTTCGCAGTCCAGGTTTTGCTTGCACCTGCTCTGCTTTTCTCTTTAAAGATATCAGTTGGGCATGATGTGGCACTTGAATTTGGCACTCCAGGGCCAGACTTGTGAGTGTAGGTGTGCTTAGTGACCTATGCTTACCTGCTCAGTGAGGCCCATTCTTACTCAGGTGAAGTTCTGTTGTCTGGATTAGTGCAGATCTTCCAACAGGTCTGCTGGCTTCTACCTCTGTCTTTAGGGCTCCCCAGCCACTGTTTATACTCAGCACACCAATCAAAATTGTTCTTTTAAAACATGCTGTGACATATCACTCCTCTGCTATCAACCTTTCTGTGGCTCCCCATTTCTCTCAGAGGAAAAGCCAAAGCACTCATACTATCCCCAGGACTCTCAGGATTGGGCCTTTTGTTGTTTCTCCCAGCTAGTCTCCTTCTCACTTTATTCCCGCCATGCTTGTCACCTTGCTGTTCTTTGACTATGGCAGCCCTTAGGGGATGTGTAGTAGACTAGGGTGGCAGCACATGTGTTAAACAGAGCAAAGAAGAAATGGAGAGGAGAGGAGTGAGGGGCTCCAGCTCTGAAGTTGTCGGGCCATGTAACCTAAGGCACATTCTGGGCTTTGGCATTATTATCCGTGAGACAAACATCATTTAGAGCGTCTGTGAGGTCCCCCGTAGCTCTGTGATGCTGCTGGTCACTATTTCTAACAAGGTCCTGATCCATGTGGGCTGTATCTCACAGGAGGAGAGCCTCTGAGAGAACTATTGGTACCTCTTGCCTGCACTATATAATTCACAGCTGTTCTCCAAATCTGAATCAATGGTATTAAAAATATACTTTTGCTGATTTTTCAGATTTCCAGTAAAAGTTTCCTTTCGGGTCCACATATTTTCATCCCATTCCATGAAATGCAACATGATTCCAAAGTGTTCAAAATGCTGCCTTAGCTTCAGTTTTATCTTCTTTATTACAGGGACTGGGGATAGGTTAAAGTCTGACCCCTGCGACTGGTTCTGGGAGCCAGCAGCGATACTGTGGTGTCATATGTGGTGTAGATTTCCACCTTCATTTCTACTTACTAATAGAGAATTAATTCAATCAAACATGAAATAATACAGAACAACCATCATCTTGGTGAGCAGCATAAAACACACCTCATTCCTACTCCAGATGGTTGTCAATAAAAAGTGCTGACTAAATTCAAGTCTGTGCAATGCTTTCTCCCATAAATTCATTTTGCAAGTCTGTTTTGTTCTAATGCCTATAAGGATATTAATTTCACATGAACTAGAGTATCTACAGTGGTCATACATTTTCTTAAAAGCTTTTTCAAGAGAGACCTAACAGCTTCTACTGAAACAAATGAAAACCTTTCTGACTCAGGGGAACTGAAATAAATGTACCTATTTTCTCCAAGACAAGACAGCTTTGCACTTGTAACCTATCTTCCCTGGCTTTTCAGCGCTGGCCTCAAGGTGAAATCTTTATGAACAGATGGGGCTTCTCATGATTCCTTGGGAGGAAGATAGAAATGCCTCTGAGATAACACTAATAAATGTGCCATTTCAAAGTGCCCTCTTCCCCCCTCAAGATGTCTGAGGCTCAAATCTTGCGATCTCAGAAGGAATGGAAACTTTCCTTGAGTGAAGACATCTTTAACTTTTTACTACAAGAAAGAGGTTCAGGGACCTGTGGGGAGGGGCAGGCAAGAGAGAAGTGCACAGGGAGTTTGCATGCATGTGCTCACACAAGCAGAGTTCTTTTGGTGCTATGGTAGTTGTGTGACCTCAGGTAAATTGTATAATTTCTCTGATACTCCATTTCTCTAGTTCAAGATGAGAATGTTCATAGTGTCTGATGGATAAGGTACATAAAGCTGGCACATGACTAGCATTTAAACATTGTCTTGTCTTAACTGTCATATTCTCCCACCTGCCTCTACCCTGCTAACCCTTGTCTCTGCTGGAACAGAGATTCTGTTTCCATGAGTGGGACCCAATGACCAGCTCGTCTGGTGCTGGTCTGCTGTTGTCCCATCTCCTGGAACCCTTAGGCAGGTCCCTGGTTCTCAGCTCCAGCCGTAATTTGGAGTTGGATCAAGGATGCTGTGTAGCCTCTGTAGAGAGATTGGCCTTTACTTTGTCCTGCCCTCGAACCTGTCCACTGACTCATTCAGCAAAGGCAGGACATGGGCTGGGACAGGGCTTCCAGCAGGCACTCTGTGGGCAGGCCTGATAGGGCTGTGAAGGGCTCTCCCTGTGTGTGTTGAACTGGGATTTTTCTTCTCTCTGTTGCACATATACTCTCATCCTCACCAGCTGTTTGGACCACCTGTTTGTGGGTGTTTGCACCTGCAATGCTCAGCTCATTGACTTAAATCCCCTCGAGAGCCCTCTAACATTGAGTGTCCTGTGTACTACAGGCTCTGTGAAGACTATTTTGAAGGCCACTATGACTATCAGCCTGGCACAGCTCTCTGTACAACTCAAAGACCAGTAATGCTGAAAGTTCTTCCTCAAAGCAGGGGTAATTGTTAAATTCAAGGCTCTTTCTCTAGGAAATGTAGTATGTCTTGCAGATTTGCTATTTTGGCTGGGTGGGGTGGATGAGGAAGAAACAGACAGCTCTCGGGCACAGGGGTGGAGAGGGACTCTGTGTAGCTTTCTGGCTATCTTCAGTGGTTTCCTTGTCCATTTATGACTCTTCCCATACAATTCTGACCTGAACCCCTTCTCTGTGAAGACACTAATAAGTGACAAGGCGTTTGCCAATGCACTTGTCCTGGGAACCTTCAGGGTCTGCATCAGCTGGTGAGGTATGTTTGCTGGCTGTAGGGACAGGCAGCACAGCTGTACATGGGACACGCTCATGCTCCATTATGTGGCCTGATGCTCAGCTAAGCTGGTCAGACACTGCAGGGCCCATACCCACAGTCCTGTAATAATGGTCTAGCTGCCTCAGAAGGCAGGGAGACAGCAGCCCATCTGTGGAAACCAGGCTTACAAAAGAGAGTTTATTTGCAGATAAATGGATGAGACCTGCTTCAGGGACAGGAAACATGAGAAATCAAAAGGTTTTTCTGTTGATTTTCTGAAAATACTTATTTTAGAGAAGGTGAAAGATGTCAAATGCTTCAAGAGTTAGCAAACTTGATGGTTTCTTTAGTATCTGTTAAAAACTAATTTGATAATAAAGATCTAAATTATATCACTGTTTTATATGCAAATTGAAATGATTACCTTTTAATCACTATCCAGTCTTTTCCTCTGCTGTTGGTGGGGGTCTTCTCTACAGTGTACATGGTGTGGTCGCCACCCCAGGCTAGACCTGATCTTGGGATTCACCTATTCACATGGTTGGAGACTTTGGTAATAGTGATGCAATTTTCAGAGTTCTACAGGGAAAAACTATTTTTCATGATGGAGTCAAAGTCATAGGTCTTTTTTTATACTTTAAGAGGCTGTATACTAATAGTGAATGGTTGGTTTCATGCATATATACTTAACTCTAGACTTATTAAAATGTATGCATTAAAATACCTACAGCTTTTTGTATGCCAATCAGACCACAATAAAATGGTTAAAAACAATGAAGAAGCAAAATAGCCCAGCAGTGAACAGTAAGGGCTGTGGATATCCCTGGGAAATGTGTTAGAATTAAGTGAGGGCATGCTCACAAAAACTGGCTACATACTGTGCCTAGTCCTCAGAATTAGTTATCATTCATGGTTACATTTTAGTCTTTCCTTGATGTTCCCACTTGCTGCATATTTCAAACCTTTTCAGGCATTGCTTTTACCACGATTTTTGGGCTGTTATGACTCAGAAAAATAGAACCTTCGGGAAGACTAAAGACTGACTAAAATGTAAATGTCAAGTGCATATCTCTGAGGTGGTTTGCATTATTTCTGTCTTTCATTGTGCACACTTTTAGATAGTGTCATTGCTTTGCAGCTGGTTCACCTTCATCTCATTCTTTTTGGCTAAAATCTCTGGCCCTTTCTGTTTTCCCAGGCTGCCTGCACTGTGAGGATTTTGGAAAATCCAATAGCTTAATGCATATTACACCTATTGGGTTGGTTTTTCTACCCTATCAGCAGACTACAGGTTATCACATAGTGGTCCACTTGGAGTCCTTCATAAAGTAATTTGCATACTGTTTGATCATTTTTAGGAATAAACAGATGCTACAGTATTAGATTTATTGATCAGTTAACTAGGAGGAAATTATGGAAATATCCATAAAATTGCCATAAAAAAACTGGTTAATCTGCCAGATTTTCAAATTAGAGAATCAATTAGATTTGTTGAATATTTGTTTAGCTGTGGTCTCTGGGTGACTCCTGCTTTATTTACTTTCATAATTTCCCCAAAGATTTGTTCCTGTCTTCCTGAGAGAAGAATGTGTTCTGCATATCCTATCAGTAGCTGCTTGAAGGGATTGGGGTAGGGAGATAAATTAAGCAAATCTTTCAGATTTGTTACTGTATTTTTGTGAGCCATATAAGTTAATGATCCAAGGCCAGATACATTGCTTAATGCCAGATACAATCACATTAAATTCTGCTTTTCCTAAGGGACATGGGCTGGATTGCAGTTTGGGTTTCTCTGGCCCATCTCCTGGGCTGATAGGAACCTGCCTCAGGTGCTTTATCTTGGACCAAATAGTCTCCAGGTACCAATTATTTTAAAGGCATGAATTATTGTCATAGTGCTACCTTGTTGCAACCTATCAGCTAATGAGGCTGCCTCACTGAGGTTGCACATGCCCAGAAATGGCAGGCAGGCTGGCAAGTCAGACTCCCTGAAAGTCTTTTCAGCTAGAAGAATGGATTTACACATTGCAATATGTGCAGCCACCTGCATAGTGTGAGCTGATTCTGAGAGGGCCCAGAGCAGGCTCTCTAAACTACACAAGACAGATCTACCATCACCATTCCAGTAGTTTGTCTTTCTTCTTTTAAATTCTGATGATGATTCTCTTTGCTTTGGGAAATTCTCATCAAATAGGCACTTGATACATATTTACTAAGCATTTAGAATAAAGTACTATCCTCTGTGGGCATGAGGGTAGGTGCATTGAAGAAGGGTTTCTGGAGAAGGTGATGTCTGAGCTGAGCCTTGAAGGATGTGTAGGAGAGCTAGTTGAAAGATTCACATAGGTGATCTTAATTGGACCCATCACAGCTTTGAGTGGTAGCTGTTAATATATTCTCATTTTATGAAGGAGAAACAGAACATAAAAGAAGGTAAGCAACTTATCCAAGGTTGAGTAATAGAAGTGATCTTAGGAAGTCTCTCTTCAGAGCCTATATGGTCAACTTGTCAAACTTAGAAGTAGATGGATGGAGAGAATATACAATTTGACCCAGTGCTGGCAGGAGAAAAGGGAAGATATTTGTAAGATGTGAGAGGACAGAGAATAAATCTGACTTCCCTTAGAGCTGACTGAGGAAGGAGAGAAGCTAAGAGTAGACAGATAAGTACAGCCCTGTGTTAGTCAGGGTTTTACTAGAGAAAAGATATAACGTGAGATATACAAATGTATAAGAAATTACATGATTGGCTTACAGTGGTCAGCCAAAGAGTTGGATAAGGAAGCATGCGGAGGGTGTCTGTATGCCAGAGGCCAAAGGATTCAATCCCAGGTCTAGAGTTCACCCCAGTGTCCCGTGCAAATCTGCACTAGCAGGCTGATGGCTCTATACCAGAAGGCTAAAGAGTCCATGTCAAAAAGCTGAAAAGTCTACAGTGGAAGCCAGAGATGATGTCCAAGCTCTTCCAAAGAATAGAAATCATTTGTCCTTCCCCCTTCCCTTTTATACCATCCAGGTGATGAGCCACCCTAGGGTGTAGAATTGCTAAGCAAATTTAGTCTCAAGTTGACACAGTCACTCAACCACTACAAGCCTATGAACAGCTCAGAGGTGAATCTCTAGGAGATGGCAGTGAGCAGTTCATAACCCCCTAGCATTAGGACATGTGTCATGTGGTGATGTCACAACACAGAGGAGGGTGGGCTTGGCTTCCTTCAATTCTTGGACTGCTTCGCCTATCAGGTATGCAGTTGCAAAACCTCATAGGAGTCAACTGGACCTCACTGGATGTGATACCACTGCTCTTCTAGGTCTTAAGACATACATGTAGCTTCCTGCACCCCATTTTCTGAAGTAACTTCTTATGAGAGCTCTGGATCTTTGACCTAGCACAATAAAAGAATTACAGAGCAGAGCTTTAAGCTTCTGAACCAAGAATCTAGAAATCTCAGTTCTGATTCTGCCTTTTCTTCTCTTACTGGGACAATTTGCTCCATATCTGTAGATTCCGTTTTCTTCATTTGTCAAGTGAAAGTAATACTTAACATAAGTAGATATTGATGGATGTGAAAGCATTTTGAAGAATCCACTGTATTTGCAGTGTGAGGCTCCAGACAGAGAAAATTCTTAATGTTATAATACATTCTAAGTCTGCTGATGGAAGGATGACAACTGGCCTCCGAAAGATCCAGTTTTGGATGAATTTGTCCAGCCACGTTTGAGAACCAGATGATTCACTTAACATACACACATGATTAATAAGTGTGTTAAACAATGTCTATACACCTTTGATTATAAAATGAAGAGACTGAGTTCTGCCTTATAGGGTCATTATGAAAATGAAATGAGATGATACATGAAAGCTTCCTAAAGCAGTGTGGGTGCCTAAAGACTGTTAGCTTTCCCACTTTACAACCTAGATGTGTGTGGTTCAGATGGCAGCTGAAGATGCAGCAGTTGTGTGTCTCCCATTTCATGTCAATCCTGTTGTCTTCCAGGCTTGTGAATACCACTGTCCTCATTCTAAAATATTATCAAGACACTTGAGTTTATTTTTAAAAATGTTTTTCATTACATAACTCCCCTTTACCACAAATTTAGTCTTAGGTGATACTGTCTATGAAGCCACAGGTTTTATGTACACTAACCTGTTATTTAAACAAATCTTTAGTATATGTATTACACTTTTAGTAATGCCATGCTAACTGAATGAATCCCTTTGAAATACTTTCATGCTTGGTGGAAGTATTTTCTGTGTTAATTTTCATTAAGAAATATATTCCAGGCATTTTGGTGGAGGAAGTCTGATGAACAGTTTTCCCAGTTGCTGTGAGAAATCCTAAATCCATTTTGGAATCTGGACCTTGATGTTTGAAAGCTTTGAATCCTTAGTCATGGAGCCCAAAAGTGTCCACTGTAATAGTCCTTGACATAACTGCAAAAATTAAGAAGTATCACTAGCTGTAGAGAAATGTGACTTTTTAAAGGGAGATATTCAGAGTTACAAACAGATGTCACTAACATGTAACTTTACTATTAGTATTGGGGCAGTTGGGATCTTTTAGGAGAAAACTGTGTGTGATATTATATTAACTATTTGCTGTCTAAACTTTTCTCTAGGAACATGTACCATCTTAGTTACTTTTCTCACTGCTCAAACAAAATACCCAGCACCCAAAGTTAAAGGAGAAAAGATTTATTATATCACACTTTGTAGAGGCTTCTGTTCATAGTTGGCTGGCTCCAAGGAAGGGTGGCACACGTGGAGGAGAAACAGTTCATGGCAGGTAGAAGGCAGCAAGCAGCAAAGTATCAAAGCAGTAAGTGACTATCAGCAAGCAAGAAATAACAGCAGCCCTATTTCTGTCTTTTATATTCTATCCAGCTTCCCTGGATAGGTAGATGGGTAGCATCCATATCCAGAGTAGGACATTAATATACAAGCCATAATATCCCACCCTTTGTCTCAAAAAAACTCATGCATATGCCTTTGTAAAAGGTATTTAGTTCATCTCTAAGAGTTGCCAAAGTTCTAATGCAACACAATTGTCTCAGGAAGAGGCAGGATGCCGAGGCTTTATCCAGGAAGTAGAATTTTATTTGTGCTGGCACAAGGCTTGGTGGGTTAATACCTGAAAATCTGAGCCCCAAACGTGGTATGGTTTTGCTTTGTATACCATCTTTCTGTCTTTGTCTTCCATAGATGGTAACACACTAACATAATACAGCTTGATTGGATACAACCTATGTTATAGGGCAGTGTCAGAAATACATGTTGGCACTGAGCCGTGTTGTCTTTCTTGGTTTGGATTAGGTTCTCTCATCTACAGTATTCCTTTTAGAGAAGCTGACCACACTCCTCTGGGGAAGGGACCTGCCACACTAACAGTTTCAGCATTGCTGAAAAGTCAAATGCAAAATTTCCTCTGAGATTTAAGGCAAACTCTTAGCTGACACACCTTAAAAATGAAATAAATGTGAAAGATTTTCAACATACAATGGAATAGTGCAACATTACCATTTCAAAAGGTACAAATAGGGTGATAGGAATGGAATTAAAGTAAGTCCAAAGTACAACAGGGCAACGTTAAGTCACTCAGCTCCATATCTAACATCTGAGGCAGAATGTGGCAAGATATGAACTCCAAAGGGCTTGAGTGACTCTATCCCTTTGAACTGCATGTGGTTGCAGCTCTCAGAGCTTCTGTTTCAGGCTGACTTTGCTCACTCCTTACAACTTTTCTCAAATAGTCCACATTCCTGGTATCCTCCTATCTTCTGAGGTCTCCACTGTGCCTTTGGCTTCACACAGTTTCACAAACTACCCTCTTGGGCATGCTACCTGGCTTCCGAGGCCTTCTTACAAAATCTGGGTACAAGTATTCCTGATTTTACAACTCTTACATTCTTCATGCTCCTAAAACAAGCACCACATGGAAGATGCCAAGGTCCATCACTAGCTGGAGCAGTTACCAGGCTTCCTTCTCTCTTGGATGGAGGCTATGAGTGCCTGGACCACTGAGCCCTCTGAAAAAAAATCCTAAATCTCTAGGCCACCGCAATTCTGGAACATGGTGTTCATGGTTTTTATGGTGCCTTTGAGGCTGCAAAGGCTGAAGTCCTGCTGTTTCTTATGATGTCCTCAGGGCATCTTTTCTAGTCTCCTGTTCCTTCTCAGTCATCAAGATCTCCTCTACTGTAACTTTCCAGTTCACGGCTTTACTGAAGCTTTCTTTCTTACCAAACTCACATTTTAAATCATTCTTCTGGGCTCTTTGCTCTTGATTTTCAACATAGGTCTGGCTACAAGCCCCAAACAGTAGCTGTTCCACTGACTCAACATTAGACTGTCTTGAATTTCCTTCTGCAAGATTAATTAGACTGCCACCCTTAGTGTCAGTCTCAGGAAAAGACTCTGGACATGAGCAAAATGAAGACAAACTTTCTGCCAAGGCATAACACACATTGTCTGGAGTTTAACACCCAATGCAGTCTATCTTCCCAGCAGAAACCTTCACCAACAGGATTTCTATCAACATTCTGGCCTTCCACAATCTGACCAGAATCTCTCATGAAGTACATTTTAAGGCATTCCATGGCTGCTTCTTTAGCTAATACCTCCAAACCTTTTCAAAATCTTCACATAAGCCAGTTCCAAAGGCTCCTGAACTGTGTGGTCAGATACAGTTACAGGAATGACCCCACTTGCTGTACCAAATGCTGTCTCAGTTACTTTTTCTCATTTCTGAAACAAAATACTTGTCAACCAAAGTTAAAGCAGGAAATGTTTATTTCAGCTCACAATCTGTAGAGGTTTCAGTCTATAGTCTGCTGGCTCCAAGGCTAGGTGGCTCTGTGGCAAACAGGCATCACAGAGGAGAAACAATTCATGGCAGACAGAAGGCAACAAAAGCAGCATGCAGCAAGAACCAACAGAACAGTCCTCTTTCTGTGCTTTATAGGCTATCCAGGCTACATGCTCTTAGGGCAGTATCACTTATTCCTAGGAAGGGCCTTCTCAATATCTACACCCAGACTCCAAACCATTCAGTGGACTAATGTAGCAACCACACACCCTTAAAGCATCATATACTTAATCCTAGTTTCACACACTCTAAAATCAGCCACCTCTAAAAAGTCCCACCTATGAGTGCATGAGGCTTTGTAGGGGGCAACTAAACACAAGCCATAACAAATGCACATTCTGGGTACAATCCCACAAAGAATGGCAGCATTTTTGAAATCGGCCCCTGGGTTTACCTTCTCATTTCCCTAAAATGCAGCTCTAAGGCCTTGCAGGAGTGACTTGTATATTTTACAAGCTGCACTGCAGGAACATTATTTCTATACCATCAATCACCACCTCTCCCCATAGCCCTGTGTTCTCCTTTGTTCCAGTGCATGCACAGTGTAGCAGTTTGGCAGGTAGATGGGTGATTGTTTTAGTTATTAAACATGGCCAGTTGAGAATGAGTCACCAGGGAGAGAGTGTCAGATTTGGTGTTGGCGAGATGGGGGGAAGATGCACATGCTTGAATAGCTCATCTTTTGTATGACTGCTGGGTGATGGAGACTAGCTCAACCAGGAGCAGAAAAAAAAAGATGCATACTTTTTGTCAAAACTGCATTTTTATTCTCTTTTGAAGAGAAATGTGCTTTTAATTCCAGAGATCAGGTGGGGTGACTGGTGTTCATATGGCTGATATATCACTTTAAGGAGCATTACTTTGGGATGCCTGACATTTGTATGGATTGCCAGTGAATTAAAGGAATGGATCCGGATCATGTCAGAGATATTTCACCATTACAAAATATTGTGGTCTGCAGAAAACAAAATCCAATAGAGCTATAAAGCTATGTGACCATCCTTCTAACTTACAGAAATGCACTGTGCTGGGATCCTGTCATTGGCATAAGTATGCTGCAGTGTAGGCAGTTTCCCAGGAAGAGGTCTGTGCTTGACTCTGTTTCTGCCCATTGACCATCATTCACTATTGGACAGAAGTTACTTCATTGTATTGGACCTCAACTTTGCTGGGTTATTTACTGCACTTGAGTAACTGATTTAAAAATTCCCCTCTATGGAAAACATGTACATATCCAACAAGTATTTTTCACACAGTTCTAAGACTTGGTGGACCTCCTGGGCCCATTCATTGCCCCTCAGATGAAAGGCTTTGTGACCTATAAGCTTTACTGTGTCTCTTGCTCTAGAAATCATCTCCAAACCAGATTTAACTTGGTAATACATATCTCTAGTGAAGAGATAAGAAGAATTGGCCCCAGAGTTGACCTCATCCCTGTGGGCTCCATCACCTAGCTCAGCTCAGTGAACATACATTGAATCATGGTCAGATGAGAATAGCAAAAGTGAATGTGGAATATGCCCTGAATTGGAGGGTTTATCCTGGGGCGGCTGTTCATGTGGCAACCAGTGTCAAGGATTGAAGAAGGCTTTAAATGGTGGGGAAGCAACGTTGGACAAAGAGCTGAGATTTGGGGTGTAATTCTACTCTCATGCTGAGATATAATTTGGTATGACCCATGTAGCTTCTGAGGTTCTTGGGGTTAAGGACTGTGAGAGGATGAGAAAAATAAAAGACAAAGCTGGCATCAGGCGGAGTCCTTATCCTCCTGATGGGAGGAAAGGTACTGCTCAACAGCTCAGCATGTTTTTTATATACTGGGAAAGATGATGTCAGTTTCAGCCCCTCTGCCTAGCAACCCATGGCTTGGATTGTCTAGGGGCATTTTCCTGGACTGTAGCAGCTTCTTCACTGGCTAACCCAGGCGCTGTTTGCTTTCTGGTAGGATCACCTCTGGGTCATGCCCTAGGGAAATTTCCTGCTTCCAAAGCTCCCAACAGTAATTCTGCCATTGAGCTCCTAGGCAATTCACTGTGCCTCATTTTCTTTAAGTGTACAATAGGTCACTAATTCTAGCACTGTGTGGCTTTCCAGATTATCATGAGAAATGGGTATGCTCATGTATGAATTTTTTTTTTTTTAAAATGCTCATTAACCACTATGGCACAGTTTAGTACATACAAAGCTTAAAAGACAAAATTCCTGTAATTGAGTTTCACAATCAAATAAAAGTGGGGCCGTGATGAGGTAACAGTTGACCCCCAAGCAGCAAGTGGTGACAAGTTTTAGCCAAAAGCACACTTCAGGCTGACCCACTGCCATGAACCTTGCGAGTCAGAGTGCGAAGCTGCTGCTATCCAGCTGCTGTTCACCACCTTCAACCAGGATAACACACATATCCTACAGTCAGAACTGACAGGCTTTGGAAACTATTTCCAAATCCAAGCTTCAGCAGGCTGGGGTCTGTCACATGGAAGACACCTGATGAGTGTGGTGAAGCAAGGACTATGGCAATATTTCTGGGGCTCAGAAGAGGCAATTCATGCTTCAGGGTGGAAGTGGGAAATGAGATCAGCAAAGACTTTTAAGAAAAGGGACTTCATTATTCTTACTTCAAGACCATTGTTGAAGAACCTTCATTTTTGGAATGCCTGTGGATGATTATGCATGGCAGACTCACTGAATATCCACTTGTAATTAATATAGTGAAACCATTCCATCTGTGTCCAGAGGCTCACCTTCTTTCCACAAGATACCTTGCTGTAAATACGTGTGGATTCACCTGATCCATTTTCAGGCACGGTTTGCCATGTTTTAAGTCCACATAGATGCTTTCATACTGAACATGCTACTCTACAACATTTTCCTCAGCATTATAATTTTGAACTCTATGTATGACTATTTAGTCTTAACCATTTAATGAATGATAAATTCTATTTCTACATTTTATTATTGGTAGACACCAAGTTATTTCTAATTTTCCTATTAGCAGCAGTTCTAAATGAAGGCTCCTATAGGTGCTTCCTCCTGCGCATGAGCAGGATTTTTTTTTGGCCAAGTACCCAGAGGTGTGGTTGTGTAGTGAGTGCCTTGTCAGCTTCAATGATGGTAAATTGGTGTCTCCGGCAAGTGTCACGACCCACACTACCATGTAGGAGAATTCTCTTTTCTCATATCCTTACTAGCCCTGAAACCAGAGGATCCTACAATTTAATTTTTATTCTTCTGGTATTTGAGTTATGCTTTCTGTTTTGATTTGTACTTCTTTCATTATTTGTACAGTTAAACATTCTGTCATGTTGAGGAAACATTTGGATTTTTTTCTGCCAATAACTTACATAAATCTTTGTCATGGGTGGTAGCTTTCTTATTGATTTATTGGCATAATTACTGTATTTTGTGAAATTATCTATAGTAATGTGTACTGAACATGTCTTTTCACTCTGACTGCTTCCTTTTCACTCATTCTGCTTTTTGTGGTATAACTTACATGAAGTAAAATGTGCTCATTTAGATTGTGCAGTTCTTTGAGTTTTGACAATATATGACAGTGTAAACTATCACTACAGTCTGGTTACAAAACATTGTGTTTTTTTAATGCAAAACATTCCTGTGTGTTCTGTTGTGGTAACTGTTTTTTCCTTTTGAACTATCTTAGCACATTTGTTGAAAATTGATCAACCATACTATGTGTGGCTCCATTTTAGAACTTTTTATAGTCATGTAGTGGTCTCTGTATATGCTTATATCCAAAATATGCTTTCTTGATTACTATAAATGTTAAAAGTATTTCTCCAATTTTGTTTTTCCCTTCTCAAAATTGAATTTTTCTATAAATATTAATCATCTTGTCAATTTGTCTAAAAATTGGCTAGAATGTTAAGATTATGTTGGACTTATAAATGTTTTTGAGAAGACTTGACATCTTAATGATATTGAACTTTATAATCCACATCATGGTATAGATCTTCATTTTATTAATTATTTTAGTTTATCTCAGGAATGTTTTGTATTTTTCAGTGTACAATTGTACCCTAAATACATTTTAAAAAATTCTTTAAAAAGAGTTTCACAATCTACTAATGGAGACAAGATGTTTGCCAATAAAAGCAAATAACATTGTAAAAAGAAATGACAGCACATACTGAGAATTTGGAGAAGGAAGGCATTTCTTGATGTTTGGCTGACTAAGGAAGCTTTGTCAGGGACCTTAATCTTGATGGCTTTACTGTAACTCATTATTTTATTATGTGATTTGTCCATGTTATAGGAAAATAGAAAATGCTATTTACTGAAAAACAATTCTGAGGGGCTGGGGATTTAGCTCAGCGGCATAAGCACCTGCCTGGCAAGTGCAAGATCATGAGTTCAATCCCCAGTACCCAAAAACAAAAAACAAAACAAAACAAAACAACACAACAATTCTAAAACACATATCATGAATTATTTAAGCATCTAGAAATAACTATTTTTTGATCATTTTGTATAAAAACTGTAGATCTTGGGATGCATCCATACATGTGGAAATTCTTTCATTTATATTATTCATTTGATGGAATTCATTTAGAATACATAATGTTTCTGGCCTTTAGATAGTCACTTAAGTCCCTTGTAATAAAGGAAGCAGATATGGTTCTTCAAGGAAATTATCATATAGGCTTGGAGAAAGTGTTAGATGAATAGTTATTAATCTGTAATTGCAGCAGTATTATCTAATGTTCATGCAAGCATACATAGAGCAGAGCTGAGGCCATGTTTTGTGTCATTACTTGGCTGTCTGTAAATTTCTCTCTGTATTGTCAGTCATTTATTGTATGTATCAGCCACAGAATCTCACTGACATACCACAACAGGCATTTATGTCTGAGGTTAACTAGAGTCGCATGATCTGGCTGGTTTTGTGGCATATCTGAGGGTCCATTAGCCATCACCTGATGTAGAATGGCCTCTGCTGGGACAGCTCCATGTGGCTCATTTCCTGGCTGCTGGCTCCAGCATGTTCTCATGGCAATGGGTGAGGCACAAGAACAGAATCGGAAACGCTCAGGTGCTTTTCAAGCCTCTGTGTTAGGTCTGCTAACAAGTCACATAGCTAGCTAGGCCAGAGGTAGAATAGACCATCGCGCTGCAAAGTGGTGTGGTAAAGGAATATACGGAGAAGGATGAAGAATTGGGCCCTTTAATGCAGTTGATCCATGTCTTACTCACTTTACTCATCATAATACCAGACACACACAACTTAAGAGAGGGAAGGTTTATTTTGGATCATATTTTGTAAAAGTTTCAATCTGTAGTCAGCTGGTTTTAAGACAGGGTGACATGGCAAAATGGCATAGCAGAGGAAAATCTGCTCGTGGCATGGAAGCTGAGCTATAGAGAGAGAATGAAGGGAAAAGCTGGAGCAGAAGATAAGCCCTTTCAGGCTCTGCTCCAGTGACCAGCCTTTTCTGATCAAGCACCAGCTCCTAACAGCTAGTCAGCTATAAACCCCTGTGACCCAGTCATTTTCAAAAAGCTCTACTTCCAAGCACATGAGGCTTTGGGGAGACATGCAGATGTAAACCGTAACAATCAGTTTCAGTGTGCATTCTAATTTCCTTACTTTGTCACTGTCCAGGATTCTGTTATATGCCTGTGGAGGGTGGTGCTTTAAGCACAGAGTATGTTTTCACAAAGTTATGAGGCAGTGCTGGACTTTTGAGTTGGGTCAACCCATCTGCCAGAAGCAAAGCATGTAATGAAAGGCATTATATGCCAGGTGAGGGGCTTTATCTTGTCAGTCATGAGGGATGATATAGTAAGAGCAGGGCCTTGAAATGTAATTCCAAAAGTGATACATGAGATGCATTTAATTAGAGGCTGGGGAGAGGGGACAAGTCACCATGTACTGAAGTAGCCCAAACATAGGCCTAGAAGTAAAAAGAAATGGGAGGAATGGGTCAGGACAAATGGACTGATTTTTATGACTTTAGTGCATTAAATTTTTACTGGATGCTAGGTACTCTGTCAAACATTTTGTGCTAGCATTTATAATCCTCAGAACAATACTCATTCTGTTTTACAGACTGGTAAACTGAGGCATGATAAGAGGCTTGTCCAAGGTCACATAGCAGTCCAGTGACAGTCACTCTCTGGATCCTGCATGCTTCCTTGTGTCTTAATTACTTTTGTTGTTATTGAGACAAATATGCAACACTCACAAGTTAAGGGAGGAAAGATTTATTCACCTCACAACTTGTAGAGGTTTCAGTCTATAGTCAACTGGGTCCAAGGCAAGATGGCATGGCAGACAAGTATCAAAGAGGAAAAACCGTTCATGGCAGGCAGAAGGTAACAAAAGAAATAAGCATGTCTCTTTCCCTTATATTTTATCCAGGTTATTTAGGGTGGGAAGCACTCATACCCATAATCTTAGTGCCCTTAATCCTAGCATTGCACCATGAATCAGTCCCACTTTCACACACTAGATTTAGCCATCTCTGAAAAAGCTCACCTATGACCACATGAAGTTTTGGAGGGACATCTAGACACAAGCCATAACTCCAGTAGTCATTCCAATAGGCACAAGATATCACTGACGGAATATTCTAAGAATTGATAAGTTTATAGGAATAAAGTGAAAAAGGTAAGTTTAAAAAGTGACTCAGCATCCTACTCATCTGAGTAGTACTTTTGACAGGATTAGCAGGATTAGTAGCAGTTATTTTGAGTGTTGGGTTTTAAAGATCTGAGCTGGGGTGGAAGTTGCACACTGGGCAGTTGGATGTCTGTGAACTGTGGGAAAGCCCTGGGCTGGGGGAGGGGTTCTGCCCCAGGGAAAGGAAACTATGAAGAACAGGGAAGGCTGGTAATGTACCCAGGGACCAGTGAAAAGAAAGCAGAGCCAGGGTAGGAGTGACTTGAAAGGTAGAAAACGTGCATGGAATTGAGTTATTTTTCTAGGCTCAAGAAAAATTGTTTCAAGATGGAGTAATGGAGCAGGGTCAAGAGAGGGAGAAGCCATGAGGAAGTGAGCTGAGAAGTCTCAGGGTTGGGCAGTGGGAGGTCAGTGGGGCTTTGAAGAAGAGCTTCAAGGGAGCTGAGGAAAGAAAAGCTGTAGGGTCAGGTGGAGGGGAGCAGGTGACAGTCTCTAAGGCTGCACTCAGTGAGTTTGTCACCTGAGGTCAGGACCTTGTGGGGCAGCAGGGCAAGAGAGAGGGCCCTGTGTGCATGTGTGAGTAGAGTAAGAGAATGACCGAGGGCATGACTGAGAATGCTCAGAGAGGGGACAATTGAAGGGCCCAGTCATGGGAGGAAAACATAAGGGACCAGGATTTAGAGCCAGAAGAGGAATTAACCAGAGGAGAGACGGGAGAAAGGCACAGGAGTTCCCCATGGACATCTTGAGTGATTCTGAGGTTAGAAAGGTTAGGATGAAGGATAAGCTACTTCAGATGCAGGTTAGCGCCATGATTACTGTGATGCAGTTACCTGCTGCTGACCTGGGAACTAGAGAATCTTCTGGAAATAAAACTATCTCTATTCCCTGAGGGTAATCTGCTCTTCCTCAATGGCCAGAAACACTGGTTTACCTGTCATGTTGGGGTTCCTACTGGTGCTTCAGCCTCACCCAGCCTCACCCTCCTCCTGTTTTCGTAACTTTTCCTTTGACCTGGAAGACTCATTTGAATCCACAGTTGGCTCCTTCAACTTCTGGCCTTGGTGCAGATTGTTGGCTCTGACTTCTCTTCTGCACCTCTCCTTGGGGAAGTGCCTTGAAGTTGCTAAATTCCAATCTTGACATCATTGCTGGCACATAGCTGGGACTCGGCACAGACTTTCTGAAGGAAATTGAGCCAGGCAGCATAGCTCACACAGAAGCCCTGTTGTATGTGGAAGTTGAGGATATCTGTAGAGGTGGGGAGTCCCCTGCAATGTTCCTCAGCTTCTTCATAGTGTTCACTAAGACAGCCACTGTATGTTTTATGAAGCTTGATCAGCCGTCCTGTGCCCTACTGTCTCCTTTGCTCTTCTTAAAAATGGAAATGGAAATGAGATAGAAGACGCAAAGCAGACCTCACAAAGACCTTTTTCCTTTAGACAAATAGCAAGTATTCCTATTAAAATGGTAATTTCCTTTGTTTAAAAAGGCAGATGTGGTCAAATTAAGCTAATCTAATTTGCAATTTTTCATTAAAATATATATGAGTTAGGCTAGGAGGCTGTTCAGGTCCCAGGGGTCATCACGTTAACAGCCACAGGAACCAATGTCCTTTATCTGCTTATAGTTACATACAGTTTCCAGGCAAGCATCATCTTCTCACACTGACTTCTCTGTGACCTTGTTTTAGGCCACAGGGGATTTTTATCTGCCAACTTGTCTTGTATTTTGCCCTTTTTATTAAATGGAAAATCCCTAAGTATCTAGGTTGCAGAATCGCTTGTAGAGAGAAGAGGAGAAAGGGTCTTTTCTAATTAATAGGGGAGAGAGGACAAAGGCATGGAAAATTTTATATGAAAGCAAGGAGGATGCAAAACTGTGCATGCAGTGGGATGGGTAGAGAGATGCCTCACTCGTGGACATGGGCAGACAGTAGTATACTGATGTGTGGAAGGGGACAGAGCAATAGTGTCCCTGTGTATTAAGGTGACTCTAAACTCTCACACAATAGAAATCACTGGTATCACTTTCAGGCTAGCATTTTCCTCACTAAATCCCATCAAACCTGAAACCCATCAGTCCCTATTCAAACTTTACAAGAATTCAAATGCTCTTGGCAAGTAGAGCATTATAACTAAGCAGCATTGAGCCCAAGATTATGTGACTAACTTCTGTATTCCTGCTATAAGAACTTGATTTGCATTCATTTCTTAGAAGTTTTGGTATCATCTCTACCTTTTGCAACTTTTTGAGCTCCAAATCTGTGGAATGGGCTTGCTGTTGTGCCAAGCAAGGACTAACCATTTGTGCTCTGCAAGAATTATGCACACAGTATTAGCTGGGAAACAGGGAGTCTTAATGATCATCTTAGGATTTGCAATTGTTTGTTATGTGTCAGGATCATCCATACTAAATCTACATTATAAGGGCTCGCTCCTGCTTTGGGCTAACCTCAGCATTCACACCATGAGCCTTGGTGAAGAGCAGTAAGTTAAATGATTCATTGTGGTGCCTGAAACTTAAGTAAGACCAAGATTAGAAGGTGAATATACAACTTTAGGAGCCACAGAGGCAGGCAGCACTCACCAGAAGAGAGGGTGTGTACATCTCTGACAGATAGGACCTGGGAAAAGTATTCTTGGAATTTTAGAAAGCTCCTGGTTTTTGTAGTCAGTCCTCTGTGGCTCTAGAGTTATACCATTTTAAAGAAGGTTGATATACTTGGAATTCTGTGTATTTGGATTATTTATGAGTATGTGACAAAACCATCTCCCAGGAAGTGTGTGCTTTATCTGTATATCTTGCATCCTGTCTTGATTGGTTTTTGGAATGAGCCTTAGGTATTTTGCCGAAGTTGCCCTATTGTCTTGCCCACATAAATTATGCCACCTTGTGTGAAGTGATGTGTGTGACCATGAGCCCTTGGTCAATGGTGGATTCTTTCTTCTGCAGTCCCTTTCCCATCAGTGTCAAAGCTGAAAGTCCTGGCAATTCTAAGATTAATTTTGACTGTTTTAAAGAGGTTGCTGAGCAGACGTGGGATTTCGCAGAACAGAATCTGTAGTCCTGGCAGAGGTACTGAAAACTTCGAGTTCAGTTTGATGTGTGAGGACTGCATCCAGATGGAGGCTGGGACAGCATCCATGTAGGGCTAGAGTGCGAGAGGACCACATATGCCCCTGAGCAGACCCAGCTGAGCCCTTAAGTACTATCACACTGTGTGCAGTCAAGGTCAAGAGATGCCACAGGTCACCCTAGAACCACATACCTTTGATATTTGGCTACTTATAGTGATACTTATTTAGGACTATAGTTTGTGGCCTTGATTTTTCTGTACAATATCTTGTGAGTTCAACAGCAACTTTCCCCATCCCCTTTACTCTTAGAGAGCACAGTAAGCACTTAGCTCAGTATCTGAAAGAGCCTGGGTATTTGATGGTGTTTCTTTGTGTGCCACCTGGCTGCCTCATTTGAGTACTATTAGCACCTAGCAGGGTGCTGTCACAAGAAGATGAAACTCTCACCCACTGGGCTATAGGCTCTATGAAAGGCTAGGTCTGTTTAGCTTTCTGTCAGGTCCCTACTGCCTTGCAGAGGCCTGGGACATAGTAGGAACTTAATAAATAGTTGTTAATTGTGGATATGAACAGACTATTCGTAGTTGTTATTTGGACTTTATATTGTAACTACTATATTTCCTTTGTGCCACCTGACAATAGTTTTACTATCATTATCCCTGATACTTCCTTCAGTCATACTTCTGATTGCTCCTAGATAGACTAGGAAGGACATAATTCAGTGCCTGATGTGGATATGGAAGACTTGGGTCCTATTCTCAGCAATGTCTCCTCTTCTCTGGGAGTCTTGCCTATCATTGTGAGAATGCTGAGTCTCATTTGTAGGTCATTCTCAAAAGCAATGTCACAAACTATTTATAAACTACCACTTATTTTTGGTAGACTTTTTAAAAGCAGTTTAAACTAATGGAGACATTTTCCATAGACCTGTTATTCTACACATGCACAGCTCAGCAACCCCTCCCTGGAGTGGTACATATTTTTTACAACTGATGAACCTACACTGACATATCATTATCACTCAAAGTGCATAGTTTGCTTGGTGTTGTGCATTTTATGAGTTTAGGTGAAGATATAATAGCATTTAGCTATCATTATAGTACCACACCAAATAGTTTCACTTGCCTAAAAATAAATTCTGTGTTCTGCCAGTTCATTCTTGTTTGCCCTGGAAATACCTGTACATCTTACTCTCCCCATAGTTTTGACTTTTTCAGAGTGTTATATGGTTAGAATGATCATATGGTATGTAGCCATATGATTGGTTTCTTTCACTTAGATTCACATGCATTTAAGTTTCCTCCATGTCTTTTCATAACTGAATAGCTCATTTCTTTTTAGTGCTGGATAATTTTCCATTCTTTGGATCTAGCACAATTTATTCACTCACCTACTGAAAGATCTTGATCACTTTAAAGCTTTGAAAAGTATGAGTAAAACTGTTGTACTTATGTGTTATTTTGTGTGAATATACATTTTCTATTCCTTTGAGAAAGCAACAAGGAAGGAAATTGGTAGATGGTGTGATAAAATTGTATTTAGTTTTGAAACTACCAAACTGTCAAAGTGGCTGTGCTATTTTGCAATCCCACCAGCAACAAATGACAGTTTCTGATCCTTATGTCTTTACCAGTATTTGATATTGTCACTGTTCTGGATTTTGACCATTCTGATGCATGTGTGGTGATATCTCATTGGTGTTTTAATTCATGTAACCCAAATTTAATGACATACAATATGGGATATCTTTTCATTTGCTAATATGCCATGTGTATGTGTTCCTTGGTGGGGCAATGTCTTGTTAGTTTTTTGGGCCTGTTTTTTAAACTAATTGTTTGTTTTCCTGTTGTTGAATGTTATTCCATTTAGGAAGTTTGTACAGTTTGCTTTGTGGTGATGAATGTGTAGAGTCTGAGATACACATAACCATCCTAGAAAGTTGGTAGTATTTATATGCTTTGATGATAATGGTGAGGCCTCAACACTGATTCCAGTGTTCAAGATGGTTTCTAAGCATGGTCTATCTGATGCAGAAGTCCTTGGCATCTCTACACTTTTAGAGACACTTTAGGAAGTATATACTAACAAGCATGGCCCTCTCTCTCTCAAGGTGATTAGAATATATAGAGTGTCTGAATTGTCTCAAATTCTTTTGGGGATGAGGTGTCCAGAAGGTTTCCTTGAAGAAGGTAGAGACAGTGACTGCAGTAATAGTAATATGTAATATTTGTTGTTTAACATGTGTCTGTTGCTATGCAAAGCATCCCATAGCATTTTTCACTTTTAGTCTGAATAATCCCTTGAGATAATGCCATATATACTACTGGATTGAACTGTGTTCCCCATTCCCAATCCCATGATAGTTATGTTCAAGTCCTAGCTCCTGATACTTGTGAATTTGATCTTACCTATTATTTGCAGATGTAATTAAGAAATTTGAGATAAGGTCATCTAGGGAGAATCAGAAATCAAATGTTGTATCCTAGTGAAATGGAAAAGGGAGATGAGACACACAGAAACAAAGAAAAGATGGCCATGTGAAGACATAGCCAGAGACCAGAGGTACACTACCACACCCAAGGAATGCTAGGTGCCACCAGAAGCTGGAAGAATAATTATTTCCTACAGGCTTTGGAGGACACTTATCTACCCTTGCTGGACATTTTGGTTTTGGATTTACAGCCCCCAAAAACTTGAGAAAAAATAAATTTAAGTCACCAGGTCTCTGGTTATTTGCAATGGCTGCTACAATAAACTAATATCATTTATAACAATTATTGCCCTTCTCAGTTGAGACAGTTGCCTGGTATGACACACTTGGTGGGTGATAGAGGTTAGATTCAAATCCCAGTGAGTCTTAGGTGCTGGAACAAAACACCTGACACCCTAAGTCAAAGGAGGAAAAGTTTATTTTAAGCTTACAGTTTGTAGAGTTATCAGTCCATAGTTGGCTGGCTCTAAGGTAGAGTAGCATAGCATAGGGTCATCACAGAGGAGAAATTGTCCATGTTAGGGTAGGCAGGAGGCATACAGCAGTGAGTTTCCCTTTCCCTTTTATTCCATTTGGGATACAATCCTACTGTTATGTGCCACCCACTCCCAGGGTAAGTTTTCCATTGTCTACACTCAGAAGCGTACTAAAACCAGCAGGCTAATTTAGTTCTCACATACTCTTAATCCATATTCAAACATCCTAGATCCAGCCACTTCTGTAAAGTTTCACTGTGAGAGCATGAGGCTTTGGGGGGATATCTAGATATAACCCATAATGCTGCCATACTGTACAATTCTGAGTGAACATTTATGGATTCTCAGAGGCCTTGTTTCACAGCCCCTCTGGTCTCATATCCAGAGACCCAGATGTAATCCCTATGGGGAAATTGTTGGACAAATGCCCCTGCTAGGCTGACCACCCCTGGCCATAGTCCCTGTGCTAGAAACAGAGCCTGTGTGGCTTGTATCAGTCAACAACTCAGAAGGTAGCCCTGAAAAATACAGCATTGAACTGGGCTAGGCCTCTAAAGTATAGTCTGTGGAGATAGCAGCAGGAAAAGGCTGCTCTGATTGTTCTGGGGGATGAGGAGGACAGCATGTAGTTTTGTGATTCTTTAAAGAAGAATGATGGAGCGGGAGCCAGTACTGTTTCAGATGCTCTGTTTAAAATAGCTAATAACTCAGTACTCCTCAGAGGTTAAGAGTAGCATAGAGCCCAAGGCCTGTATAAATGGGTTTGTGTCCTAATGGGAAGTTCCTGGCTGCACTTCTTCCCAGGCAGCCTTTGGAGGCCTATCATGGTACCTGTTGGTACTGAGAATGGGCTGGGCCTCCAAGGGACATCATGGTTAACTGTAGCCCACACTCTGCCATCAGGCCATTCCTCTCTCAGTCAGTGGATTCTCCATTGGCCCCAAGACTATTGTCTTCATTCTTAGTGTCCTTCGTTATTGCAGGTACTGAGACTGCATTGTGTGTGTGTGTGTGTGTGTGTGTGGTACTGGTACTGGCACATTCAAAGCAAGTGATTTGCTATGAAGCTACATTCCTAGCTCTGGGACTGCATGTTAACTGGCCAGAGGCAAAGGAAGCTCACCCTGACTAGGCTACCCTTTATAGCCAGCCTTTCCCACAGGTTGGCTGGGTCCTTACCTGTATTCATGCAGTTAGGAGGTCAGAGAGCTGCCAGAGGCTCTGCCACAAAGGTTGCCAGTTAGCTCTTGGTAGTGTCAGAGACATCAGGAGGTTGTATCACTACTGGAGACTGAGTGCTGGGTATGCTGGAAGGTGAGGTGGGGAGAGATGGTCGGAGCAGCTATTTGCTACGTTCTACCACGTGCCAGACAGTTGCGCTGAGATTTTAACATTTTGGCATGTTTGTACCTAAACCAAAGCATCTCAGCGGTTCTTGGATTTAAATTCTCACATTTCCATTTTACAGATGGGAAAAGGAGGCTTGAGGGCTGAGCTCTTCAGTGACTGCCCCAGGGGCACACATCAAGTGACACTGAACCCAGGGATCTTCTAATATCAGTGACCATGATGTACTGCTTTTAGTGCCCAAAGTGCTGCCTGGGAGAGGGTATGGAATGCTTCTCTGGGGGTGTCTCTAGCAGGTTACAGAAAGGGAAGCTTTGCTTATTTTATAATTACAACTGGTTGTGGCCCAGCTAACCAGACTTCGGAACTCTTGTCCCATCACAAGCTGTAGTTAAGGTGAGCTGCTTTGCCACTGGGGAGAGCTGTTAACCTCTCTTTGCTAGCTACCTCTTCTTAAAACCCATATTCTTTCCAAAGCTCACATTCACACGTTAGAAACACACACATTGTTTTGTCACCTGCTATATTTTTCATGTTGCTGGAAAAGTGTACCCGGAAGCTATCACAATGCCACTGCCAATGAGGTAGTTTTGTGAATTTCAATTGAGTTACATCCGTTTTTAGCTTTGGTGGTGTTTAACCTCTGCCATTCCCTACTGCATTCCCTCAGCTCTCTGCTGTTAGTGATTCCTTATGGTGGAGGGCGGGTGTTACATGTGGAGCGTGAGTCACACACATGTTATTGGCTCTGCAGGCCGTTGTTGAGTTTTTTTGGTGTAGGTCTTGGGGTGTTGCTGTCTGAATATCTTAGAGGGGGAAAAAGGAGAATGATGACTGCTTGGAAAACTCTTCTGTAACATTCTAATTCTTGCCCACTAAGTGTTAAAGTGACAGTATTTAGTCTGATGATTCAGGCTATGCAGGGGATTTGTTTTTAGTGTTATCACCATTGGGGCTTGTGAATTGATCCACTGCTAAATTCTGATTTACCTGAGAGATAAGTTTATTTGGACTTTAGAAAGAAAAGACAGTCTTAAGCCCAACTGACCCCATAGCTTCTGTTCTCATCTAGCAGCAGAACTGCCAGGCAAGCCTGGGCTCCTCCAAGGAAAATTTCACATTCCTATCAGATGCTGATTTCATGTATGATTTATGGCTATTAAGCCAAAGAAATAATTAAAGTTTCAAATCATCAGCTTGTCCTGTGTGATTTTTTGAGTAATATCCTAATCCCTGTGGTTAGCAAGGGGTGCTACACAGCAGCACATTCAGCTTGCCTATGAGGTAGTGGGGGTGTAGAAAGAAACCATGTCACTTGAGCTCTTTTTAAAAAACATTAAAACTTTCTTTTTTGTTAAAGCCACGGGGTGGCTTAGAAGTATATTTGCGTATTACTTGGGATCTTCTTTTGCAATAAAGGTAAATCTTTGTATGTTTGATCTTCCTTGAATTTGAAGGAAATTGAAATAGATTCATTATGATAAACTCTTTTTAAAGAGTCATTTTGTTGTGATGAAAATCTGCAATAATGTTTCATTCTAGTGGCTTCAAAACATGATCCTGACATTATCAGTTCTAGAGTGCTGGTGGATTGGCAAGAACTCCTTGCAAACCCATACATATATAGCATCTCTCCATTCCTGCAGACATGCCTTTGAGGTTGATGGTAATGGGTCAGTGTTTGAGTCTCCAGGTCCCTGGGAACAGAGGGAACAGAGGCTTGCTTGGACCCCTGCAAAAAGTCTGGATCTCCTATAGGGCTGCAGGGGAGGTGAAGAACTTACAAAACAACATTGGTGGTACAAAATCCATCCCTTGCCACAAGTCAAGCCCATGGAGCCCTGGAAAGTGACTTGGAATGCAGCAGTGATCTGTCTCTAGGATCTGTTTCCATGGACATCTCAGTTTGTCTCTCTTGTACCTTTGTGTGTGTCTGCTGTTTTTGTCTTTCTTTCACTAGTTTCTGATTTGTTTTGCAAGCTTCATTTAAACTCTCCCAGAGGATACCAAATTACTTTAGTGATCATGTTGCCAGCTAGTTTTAAAAGAGCATTGTTTCAGGCACTCAGTCCTGTTTTGGTCAAGTGTGGTCATGGGGAAGGGCCGTCTGGTATCAAACCCCATTTGGGTGATTTGCTCAAAAAGAACCATCAGACTGTGACTGTTTAGCATTGTAGGCTCTTTTCTGGCTGTCATAGAGATTCCATACCCCATATCCTTGGAGGTCCTTTGGTTTCTTCACTCTTTCCAGCTCATCTATGCATGAAACAAATTGTTACCATTTAGCTCAAACTTTGAGGTGGTTTATGATCATCAAAAAGGCAGTCTGCATGTTAAGTAGTTGATGTGGTTGTAAAAGTTCTACTTGTACCTCTAAAGCCACTTCTCTCTTACCTGCCACTAGACCCATTCTCTCCCTTCCTCCTCCAAGTACAGAGTACCTCAAACCCAGGTAACCCTCTAGGGCAATCAGATACCAGTTGCCATGCAGAACAAAGCTGAGGAATGGAGGAGAAAATGTGATTGCATTGTATTTCTGCCAGCTCTGTCTCACTTAATCACTCCTGATTTCTTTTTAAACTGTCTGATTTCTCTTTAGAACATGGGCTTACTCTCAGTACTGATTTGGTTAATTTGTTGACTTTGGCATATGGCCATTGTTGACAATGTCAGGCAGTTTCTTCTTAACATATTTTAAGAGAATCCTACAGCTGGTGGTCATGTAGGAGCATAAGTAGTAGCCCCCTCCCACGATGAATCTGTCAGCCTGTTTAATTGCTTATGTCTTGTCTTGTTCCAAAAACTTAATTTATTCCACAAGTAATACGTGTTCATTGTAGAAAATTTAGAAAGTAACAGGAACAAATTGTTCCTTGATACTTGGAGAGTAAGACATTGTACATTACAATATTTGTTTTTCCTCAAGTCAAGTCAACTTTAAGCATAACTTGCTGAAATAGATGAGCAGACTAGTGTTAGGCATTCCTCAGGGTCCCTTCCATGGGGAGGAACTGTGGGGCTTTGGAGAGGTAGGGCTAGGAGATGTGAGTCCTCGTTCCTTCCTCATGGGTGCCTGTTGGCCTTGTCCATTGAGTTCCTGCCCGGAGAATGGAGCCCTTCATCCCAGAGGAGTCAGCCCATGAACTTGTCCCTGAGCCCGCAAAACTGCAAGGCCAAACCAGTGCTCAGAGCACCAGCCTTCACCTCTCCTCATTTGGAGGTGCTCTCATTCATTTTTGTCACTGGACCAAGAAATTGAGGACACGGAGTTGGAACAGGGCTTATCCATTGTCTGTTAGTTCTTCCGCACTCATTTTGAAACTCATAAATAATGATGGTTACCGTTTTGTGGAGCAAGAAGAACCCAGGCATCAGGAACCTCAAAGCTGGTCTCGCATAATGGGTTATGGAAGTTTGGCCTCATATTGGTCATTCTTTAGCACAAGCAAACAATGTAAATTTTTAAAAATTTTTTTTTTAGCAACAACAATGACAACAATGAAAAGACACAGATCACCCATAGTCCTGCTACCATGCTTAACAATTGATAATGTCTCGTTTTTGACTTCCTAATTATTTTACTTTATTTTTTTCTTTGCACATCGGTACAGAGGTGCACCAGAAAAGTGGGGACAGCTTATAGCAATTCACTACACAGCAGTATTATAAAGAACCTGATAATGAAAGGAAAATAAAGCCTGAAAATTGGTTTGGATCTAGGAGTCAGTTTTCCCATAAGGCTTTTTTTTGCTGTCCTCTGTGCAAGAAGAGGCTTTTTGTGTCAAAGGCTCCTCTACAAGAAGTTTAGCAGTGAAATCCATTCATACGGCAGGTCTAATTTCCTTTTTAGAAGTCCACCTCCCCTAAACCCTGGGGAGCTCTACTGGCTGAGGACCTTGTAATTGCTGAACTGCAATTCAAATCAGAGTGCGATTGTGATCAAACCAAGTGATTCTCATTACTCTTTTGCCTCTTGTATAAAAACCACTCACGTTGACAGCAAGCAAAGCTGAGCACAAGCAGCCTGTGATTCTTGGCAGGCCAGCTTCACTTTTAATAAGCAGCACAGTGTGGGAAGGAGACGTGGCCAGTGCTCTGCTGGAGTGGGTGGCAGGCAACCTGAGGGGATCTGTGCTGCTTTCTTCCTGGGACCAGAAATACCCAGGGCATTGGGTTGTTGGCTGGGGCTATGGGTTGGGTCCTTGGCCTTTTATTCTAAGCTCAGCTTGCTCCCAATCCTAGAAATAATTAGAAGCAAGTGTGTCTGCAGTGGTCCACTGTGCAGAGTGAGCCTGGTGGGCTGCTGGCTTCCTTGTTTCACTTATGCCCACTTTCCCTCATGTACTTGGTTGTTGAGATGGCCAGAGACAGTTTTATTCCATTCAGTGCTTTTGAGATTGCTTTTGAGTTTCTTGTGGTGCCTTCTTAAAAGGCCTGATGCTCCTAGGTGCAGAGGAAGGGAGTGTTCTTCTAAGCACCTTTGAAGTGGCAGGCATGGGCTTTGTTCTCTGTTCTCTGCAGACACGTCTTTTGAGAATCAAACTGTGGATCTCCTCAGCGGGGTGGGCACAGGGTAGCTGGAGGTCATGCCTAACCTGTGCAGGCCTAGAGCACACAGCTCCTGTGAGCCGATCCATGGCTGGAGCAGCTTATCATTGTTACTCAATTTTTGTTTGGGAGTTTAAGAATCTTACATTAATTATTATTATTATTTACAACCAAAGTAGACCATTGTGTTTTTTCTTAAAAGAATCTAGCCCCATTCTTACCTAAAACTAGATACCCGAAACAAATAATTTCTTGTGCCATTTTTTGAGATTTTATTTTACATTTTTAATGAAGTATAATAAACTCACAGAAATGTGCAAAAATCTTAAGCCTATAGCTCAATAAACGTATACTCCTGCATACTCCGCCATAACCACACACAGATGAAGACACACACATTGCCGTTTCCCCAATGGCCCCGCACGTGCTTCCTCACCAAGACAACCCTTGTAGCTTTTCTTGCCAGCTATTCATTTTGCCTGTTTTTAAATTTACTACAAAATCAATTCATCAGTTTTTCTGACTGCTTTTTTGTATTCCTTTATGTGAACTTATTACCACGGTTCCTCTGTTCCGCTGTTAGATGGGTGTGTTGCTTCATGGCGAGTTTAAAAAAGACTTGGCGTTTAAGCTGTCTTTTGATACTGACCAACATTTACTCCAGTTATTTTAAAAGATTAACAGTGTGTCTTCCTTTTCATCAAAAGGAAATTTGATATGGAATCCATTGGCAGAAAATAGATGAACTATGAACAGTGGCACCTGAGTTAGGCATAGGTGACTTGGAGCCCCTGGTCTCTGCCTTCCTTCCGTGGGTAGCTCTTGGGTGAGGGGAAATAGCTCATTGGTTTGGAACCTGGCATTTGGAACTGCATTACCTGTCTAGTGTCTCCTTGCTGTGCATTCTTAGACAAGTTTCTTACTCACTTTTAGTACCTGTAAAATGGAGATGAAAAACCAGAGTGCTTTATTATAGAATTACAGGAAGCACTAAGGAAGGTGGTACAAGGCAAGCAGAGAACACGCTGTTCACATTCAGCAGTGGTGTAGTAAGTGTAGTAAGTGTAGTAAGTGTCATCACTGTAGTTGTCATTTCTGTCACTGCAGAGCCCTAAAACTCCCTGGGACACTACCAGAAAGCCATGGACCCATGCCAATGACAAGACTGAAGGTGGCCTTCCTAATGCCTCTGCAGACTCATGAGCGTGTGATAGGCCCCAGCCTGTTGGAGTGTCTCTGAGACTTTTCTCCTGCTAGTGCCTGATGTCTTTAGAGACTGACGATTTACTAGGTGTAGCCTGGCAGGAAGCTGACACTCTCGGGGTTAGTGGAGAGTCCTGTGCCTCAGACCCACCTCTCTCTGTGTACCTGGACCTTGTGGGACTTGTTGAGTTTGCTAAATAGAGACAGTCTGGGGGCTCTATCATTGTAGCATGGTGTTCTTATGGCATGAATCCCAGCAATTCAAAAAGATATTAGGATGTGAAGGATGGAGTCTCTTTTGAGGTTTTATTATATGCTGGCTTCCAGCCAAATTGGACTTTTGGAACCAGGCCCAGGCCCAGGTGTAGTGGGAAGAATTAGGTATTAGCATTGTTATTATTTGTAGGAACAACAGGTAGCATTTATTTAGTACATACAGTCTGCATTGAATGTATTATTTAATCTTCACAATAGCCCTGTGACATAGGTACAGTCACTGTATTTGTTTATATGGGTTAATCTATGCACTGGGCACCTTCTTATTCCAACTAGAATTACATTTATGAAGGAGGGATTTCCTTCAGTGTTATTCCCAGAAATCAGAATAGTATGGGAGCAATCACTATTTGTAAAATACATGAATAATTCTCTGTTTAAAATGAAGAAGCTAGGGCCCAGGGCAGGTAAATGACTCACCCAAAGTCAATTACTAGTAAAAGTCAGAGCCAGGCCTCATATATCCTAAGCTCTTCCTGGCAACTGTCCCTGTGCAAGAGTGAGAGGCAATCCTGAAAGGACAGAGACCCAAGGTTGATACCCTGAGCTCAGAGTTTATATGTCCTTATGGCCAAGAGGCTGGTGTACTCTAGGGAGTGAGTGGGGCATGATCCTTGCCCTCTAGGGCACTCATTCTGGACCTTACCTGTGTGTGTGGATAACCTGTAGAACAGACAACTTGTGATGAGCCTTTCTACCAGTTTCTGTGGGTACTGGGTAGATAATACTGTTTTGGACTATTATACTGCAGGTTGTCAGCAGGGCAGAAGACAGAATCACTCTTGTCTACAGGAGCCTGGGTTAGTAAATTGAAGCCCAGTGCTTAGGTCAAGGGTTGTCCACGCTTGAGAATTTTCATCTTCTTTTTCTTTAAGTTCTGTTCCCATCAGGAAACTCTCTGTTAATAGTGTTAATCTCAAGACTTTTAAAGCCAGCTTGATGCTTGGATGCACCTTTACTCATAATAAAATTAGCAGCAAATTCATTACCCCAGTGCCATTACACCACAAATTATAGCTGCAAAAAGTTTCTATCCCTGATCATTTTCCTGTGTTTGAGGAGACAACTCCATGCTGTATGAAGTGAGGCAGGTCAGTGTGTGGCTGCTCACTTGCAGGCTGTCTTTTCCTGGTGCTGATCCATTACTTGCTCTGTCTTCAGTTAAATATTTATTTACCTGTTTTCACTGATGTATCACCTTCTTCTTTTATTCTGTGTTTGCTTGTGGTTAGCATTGTTACTTTTTGATATTTTACATTGGAATCCTCACCCAATCATTATCTGTAACACTCTACCCTTTCTGCAATTTCTGACACAGAATTGGATTTTTTTTTGACATTTTTGAAACTGCCCATCGATTGGACACTGTTTAAAGAGTGCTTGTCTCCTCTTAGTCATTTCTCACCCCAGGGTTTTTTTGTTGTTGTGGGTTTTTTTTTTTTTTTTTAGCACGTTTCAATGGTGCTGCCTCATCAGGAGCTTTTCTTTTAAAGTTAGGTAGCAGGTGTCTTTTTGAGCTTTCCTTTAGCATGCAGGACAGGCATGCCTCCAAGCCTGATAATTAAGGATGAAGCCTCCCTCTATTACTTGAGGAAGGCAGAGTCTCCAGAGTGCAGAATTTAAAAATTCAGCAAATGAGAAGAGAAGCAGGAGAGAACAGCAGTAAGGTGCTCAGCCTGGGACAGAGACTGCCTGAGTCCCTGTTTGGTCTTGGCTAGGATCCTTTCTGTTTTCTTATTCTTTAAAAAAAATTTTATGATTGAGTACCAGCTATTTGTGCCTACTGAACCCTTGAAATAAGGTTGGTCTGAGATGAGATGTGCTGTGACTATAACATATACACTGGGTTTGGGAGCATTAAGATAAAGATCATTTATATTTTAAAATACTGTTGGCATGTTAAAATGATACTTTGGATATGTTGGGCTAAATACTTTTTAAATTTGCCTGTTTATTTCAATCTTTTATGTGCTGACTTGCAAATTTAAATTATATCAAATGTATATTTGATATTTGTAGTCATGATGCAAGTGACTTATAAAGTATTTCTATTGGATAGCATGGATTTTGAAGACAGAAGCTGCTCTTTTGTAGGTTACTATGAGGGTTAAATGGGCAAATAGATGCATAATGCTTAGTTTGGGGCTTGGCATTCACAAATCTTCAAGTATCATCATCATCCTTATTTTTTCAGCCAAGATAGTAATTTAAGGTAGGATAAAAGATCAAAAGTGTGGCCTACCCATAGGACCTTGACAGACCAGTGGGAGTATCTGTGACCTCTGCCCCCACCCAGAAGATGTCAGCAGTCTGGGAAGAAAGTGGGTTAGCTCTCTCTCCACCTGGAGGACATCAGCAGCCAGTGGGAGCCTTGAGGACCCCTCTGTCCACCTGGAAGACCTTGGTTAGAGGACCTCAGTGGGATGACTAGAGGATGGGTGAGTTTTCCTTCCAGCCAGAAGACCACAGGCAGGCCAGCTCGAATGCAGGTGAGCCCTCCCTTTTCCTGGAGGACCCTGAGTGGGCCAGCAAGAGCACAGGTGAGACCTCCTCTCACTTGGAGAATACCAGCTTCAATATCCCCAGTGATATAGTAGAGCCTTAGCGGGGGATACACCATGGACAGGTGGTGTCCTGGTGGCTTAGAAAAGTCTGAAACAGCAGTAACAATATGAACTAAGGGTTGGTTCACATTGGTACTTCTAGGTTAGTCAGCCCAGAAAGAATCCAGGACTCACTCAACTGGTTCCACAGGAGTAAGTCAGGTGACTGGCCCCTGCCCTACACTGTGGGAACTGGCAACTGGATGAATGTGAGCCACACAGTAGAACACTAACTAAGATGCACATGATGGGACAGGTGAGATTAGTGAGACTGAAAAGACTGAAATATGAACCAAGAGGTGAAAATAACAAGACAAAAAAGCAAAATGCAATCTCAAACTCCCGGCCCATCTGAAACAAGTACAGGAGGCATTGACATTGAAGACATTGGAAGAAACTGAAATTTCTGAAAAGATAGCGAGTGAAGTAAAGAAACAAATCCACAAGACTATAGAGGAAATTAGATCATACACAGTCACTCAGAAAAAAAAAAAAAGAAATGACTACTTTAATGAAGGAATTGGCCAGAATAGCTAGAGAAGGCATAGATTGAAAAACAGAGGAGCATAGGAACATGAAAGAATCCTTGAATGAACAATCTAAGCAAGAAATAGAATGCATGAAACAGATTCAGAGAGATATCAAGGAAATTAAAAATTCTATTGAAAACTGGCAAAACCACTTGAACAAAACTGAAGGTAGACATTTAGACATTCATACCTTGAAGACAGGATCACAGCAATGTCAAAAAGAAAAATCTCTTAAAAATAACAAAGGACCATGAAATAACAATTCAACAGCTGCAAGACGATACAAAGAAAAAGAATATGAGGCTGATAGGTATCAATGAAAAAATAGGAGGCAACATAAATCACACACACACACACAACTATTTGCAGAAGTAATAACATTTCCCAAGCATGGGAATAGAATCTGATAAACTGATAAGTGAGGCACATAGAACTCCAAACAACCATAACCAAAATAAATCTACACCCAGACATATAATAATCAAGATTCCAGAAATTCAGCACAAAAACAGGATGTTCAAGACTGTTAGAGAAAAGAAATCACCTATAAAAGAAAGCCCTTAGAATCATGGCTGACTTTTCAACACAAACCCTTAAGTCAAGAAGAACTTGGAGTTAAATATTTTAAGCCCTGAAAGAAAACAACCTCCCAACCATATTGATGTAACCTGCAAAACTATCTTTCAAAATTAGTGGAGAAATAAGATACTTCCATGATAAAGAACAACTGAAGGAATTCATCTCCAACAGAGTAACACTAGAAGCAGTAGTGAAATATTCTCTGTAGAGATAAAAATGACCACAATTCCCAGAACAGCAACTGAAAGAAATTACCAGACAGGGCAAATAATTAAACAGAGGGGAAAAGTAAAGAACCAATATGACAAAGATAAGCCAATACATGTCAGCCATAACCTTCAATATAAATGGCCTCAATTCACCAATCAACAACAGATTGGCAGACTGGATTAAAAAACAGCATCCAACCATATGCTGTATATAAGAAACACATTTAATTCAAAAAGGAACTCAGAGTAAATATCAAAGGATGGAAAACAATACTCCATGAAACAGGAGCCCAGAAAAAAGCAGGGGTAGCTATTCCATTTACAGACAATGTAAACTTAAAACCAAAAATGATCAAAAGAGATAAAGGCCACTATGTATTTGTTAGGGGAAAAATTTAAGAGGAAGAGACAACAGTCATAAATATATGTGCTTCAAATAGATGAGCACCCAACTATATCAGACAAATATTAATAGACATGAAAATTCAAATAAGCAATATCCCAATTGTAACAGGGGACTTTAATAACCCATTGTCACAAAGAGATAGATAAACTAGACAAAAAGTCACCAAGGAAATAACAGATTTGAATTAAACATGTGAACAAATGGACTTAATAGATGTTTACAATGTTACACTCAACAATATCAGCATACACATTCTTCTCAGCTGCACGTGGAACATTGTCTAAAATAGACCATACAAAAGCCCATAGAGCATGCTTAAGTAAATTCAGGGTAATTGAAATTATCCCATGCATATTATCTGACCATAGCACAATTAAATTGGAAATTAATGGCAGAAGGAACTGCAAAAACTCCATAAAAACATGGAAATTAACACCCTACTGAGCAATGAACAGATTACAGGTGAAGTTAAAGAAGAAATTAAACAATATCTACAATCAAATGAAAATTCAGATTACCACATACAGAATCCTGTGGGACACAATGAAAGTAGTCCTAAGAGGGAAATATATTGCAGTGAATTCTTTCATCAGGAAAATAGAATGAGCATGAATAACCTAATGCTGCACCTCAGGCTTCTAGAAAAAGAAGAGCAAGTCATGCGTAAAGCTCAGAAGGGAGAAAATCATAAAGATCAGGGGGAAATTAATGCAAATGAAACTAAGAAAACCATACAAATAATGAATCAAAGAATTGGTTCTTTGAAACAGTAAGCAAAATTGATAAGCCCCTAGCTAACCTTGTCAAGAAAAGGAAAGAAAAATCCTCAAATTCATGCAATGAGGAATGAAAAGGGTGAAATCACTACAGATCCTGTGGAAATTCAGAAAATCATGAATACCTACCTTGAAAATCTTTACTCATATAGGCTAGAAAACACAGAAGAAATGGACAGTTTCCCAGGAACTGAGTCACCAAAGCTGAATCAAGAAGGTATAAAATTTTGAATGACCTAATAGCAGTTAATGAGATTGAAAATATAATTAAAAACTTACCAACAAAGCCCAGGTCTTGATGGATTTTTGGCTGAATTCTATAAGAAATTAAGAACATTTAATGCCAATACTCTTCAAAGTCTTTAATGAAATTGAAAGGGAAGAAGTTCTTCCTAACTCATTCATGGAGGCAAGAATTGCTCTGATACCAAAGCCAGAGAAAGATCTAGCTGAAAAAGAGAACTACAGGCCAGTCTCCTTAATGAACATAGATACAAAAAAATCCTCAGTAAAATACTAATAAACAGAATGCAGTGAATCATCAGAAATATTATATACCAAGTGGGATTCATCCTACAAATGCAGGGATGGTTCAACATATGCAAATCAAACGTAATACACCACATCAACAGAGCCGAAGACAAATATCCATGATCATATCAATAAATGGAGAAAAAGGTTTTGATGAAGACCAACACTCATTCTGGATAAAAACCCTAGAGAAAATTGGAATAGATGGTTTCTACCTCAATCTGATAAAATATATCTATGACAAACCAATGGCCAATATCATACTAAATGTACTAATACTGAAAGCTTTCACTCTAAAATCAGGCAATGTCCACTATCACCTACTCCTACTACTCTTACTCAGTATAGTTCTGGAAACACTAGCCAGAGCAATTAGACAAGACAGAGATCAAAGGAATAAGGTTAGAAAAGAAGAAGTTGAACTATCAATATTGGCAGATGACATGATTCTCCACATAGAAGACCCCAGAAACTCTACTGAAAGATTTTTAGACTTAAGCAAATTCAACAGAGTAGTCAACTACAAACTGAACCCTCAGAAATCAGAAAATTCTTGTAACAAACTCACAGAGAGAGAAATTAGGAAAACAGTACCTTTCACAATTAAAATAAAATAAATTTAGGAATCAGACTAACAAAGGATGTAAAAGGTCTATATATTAAAAATTACAGTACTCTGAAAAAGGAGATTGAAGAGGATATCAGAAAATTGAAAGATATCCCTTGCTCATAGATAGGAAGAGATAATGTAGAGAAAATGGCCATATTCCCAAACTTGTTATACAGATTTAATGTAATACTGATCAAAATACCATTAATATACCTTACAGATTGAGAGAAAACATTCCTAAAATTCATTTGGAAACAGACCTAAAATAACAAAGGTAATCCTGAGAAACAAAACCAAGGCAGGAGGCATCACAATCTCTGAACTTGAAATTATACCACAAAGCTACTGTGATAAAATCAGCATGTTACTGGCAAAAGGCAGACTGGAGGATTAGTGGAACAGAGTAGAAGTCACAGAAACAACCACAAAGACATTCTTCTATCTTGTGGGGCCAAAACATATTCACTGGATGAAAATAAGGCTCTTTAATAAATGGTGCCAGAAAAATAGGCTTTCCACATATTGAAGATTAATACTAGACCCATGGCTATGACCATGGACTAAAATAAAAATGGATTTGAGATCTAAATATTAAAACAGAAACACTGAATCTACCAGAAGAAAAGAAACATGTAAATCTTGAAGACATAAGTATAAGCAGAGAGGTAATGAACAAAACCCAAACTCCATAGGAAGTAGTTCAAAGAATCAACAGCTGGGATCTCATCTTATTAAAAAGTTTTTACACATCAAAAGAAATCACCAACACAGTGAAAAGAAAGCCCACAGATTGGGAAAAAAATTAGCCAACTGTCCTTCAGAAAAAGGACTTGTATCTAGAAAACACAAGGAATTTGAAAAAATTAGGCCCTTCAAATTCAAAGACCAGTCCAAAAATGGGCACTTCTCACATGAAGAAATACAAATGGCAAATAAATATATGAAAAAGTGTTCAACATTACTGGTCATTCAAGAAATGCAAATTAAAATGACACTGAGATTCCATATCATTCCAGAAAGAATGGCTGTCATGAAGAAATCAACCAATAACAAATGTTGAAGGAGCCGTAGGGGAAAAAGAATATTTCTCCCCTGTTGGTGAGGGTATAGATTGTGGAAATCAGTGTGGAGTTTCCTCAAAAAACTAGGTTCGAAGGTCACATTATATCCAGCTACTCGACTTCTGGATATTTTCCTAGAAGAGTTGAAAATATACCACAGCAATATATGTGCACCCATGTTTATAGAAGCACAATGTATAATAGCTAGATCTTGAAAACAACTGAAATGCCCATCAATTGAATAATGAATAAAAAAGATGTATTTTATGCAATGGAGTACTACTCAGCTATAAAGAAGGATAAATTTGAGGCTTTTATTGGTAAATGGATGCAACTTGAGACTATACTCATAAGTGAAATAAATGAGACTCACATGTGCAAACATCATATTGCCTTCCTGGTGTAAAAAACTGGAAGAGTAAATGGTATTCAAAATGTGTAATAGATATTTTGAAAGTGAAAGGGACAGAAACTGCTCAAAGAGAACAAACACTAGGGATGAAGGAAAGGGGAAAAGAAAAAAGATTATATATATAATTATGATAATTATACAAATTATACTACTAATCTGTTAGTTCATCAAAAAGGATGGTTTGTGCTTTCATTGATAATTTTTTTCATGCCTATGTCTTGTGATCTGAGAAACTATTTTGAACATAATCTCCTATTATGTTGTTTTGAAATTCTGTGTCATTGATTTTGTTCTCTGTTTGTTTTAAAATAAAATAATCTGGGTGTGAACATTTGGGGCGTGGCTTGGGGCCAGTCAGTCTCCTTGTTTCTCCTTGTTTCTGAGAGATCAGGTGTTATGAGTAATCCTCCTCCCCTGGACTCTACTTTTGTATTCATAGAGGAAGGTTGTTTACACAGTTCATGGCAAATTCTGTTACCTAAAGCAATGGTTGCTTCCTGAACTCTGTAGGATCCCCTGTGGCTCACTTATTTGCCCAGCTACTTTGACTATTATAATGGAGCAGAAAACATGAGCTTTTATGAAACTATTTACAAATTGCTAACGTCGATGATGTGCTTCTCATAGCACTGTGCAGAGCGCTTTTCACCTGCTACTTTATTTAGTGCTCACACTAGCTACCTCGGAGGATGCTGGCCTCCTAGTTTATAGTGGACCCCAGTGAGAATTTGGATGTGTAATGTGTCCAAGATTTCATAGCCTTGCGTGAGAGAGGTCAGTCTCAAATGTAGGTCTATCTGGTTCTACTAAAATAATAGTTACTACGCTCTTTACTGTAGAACACAAAACATGTCACTTTAATCAGGAAACATCATGCCACAGACTGGCTTTTTGGCATGTCTGATATCTGGGAGACAGATAACTCCAAAGGCATAGAAAGCCCAGAAAATTAGTAGAGCCAAACTGGACTCTGGACGCAGACTCTGATCAGCAGTGACCACACAGTCTAGGCTGCTTTTTGTCTCAGCTGGGCAAATCAGATTTAAGCATGCCCATTGGAAGGGTGTTCCAATACACTAGGGAAATAAAGACATTTGATAAATGTATTATTCACTTTACTACTGCTTCTTAGAGGGCTCATTTCAATAGAACATTTCCCAAGATCCAGTGTTTTCTTGGAGAAATCTCACTAAGCTAACTAAACTCTGATGACTATGTGTATCAGAAAAGGACCATCTCTTCCACTGAGATCTGATGGAAACATGCTGGTGACTTTACCACATTAGCTAAATGCCAGAAAAGATACATGTCACAGAGCTGGGTGTTTCTGCTGCTGTGGGACACTGCATGGCACATCCTTTCATGAATGAGTGTCACTGATTGGAGCAGCTGCCTTTCAGGGAAGCTGCTGCTGTTGAATAAAAGATATCTATTTAGTATCCCAGTTATTTCCTCTTTGACTCCCTTTTAGTCAAAATATACAAGGTTTATTCCTCACCTCTTGACATCCGATGGCTGTTAGAGCCTTATTAGCATTTGTTCTCATTGATGTTCATTGCATTTTAAATCTGGCAGGGACGTGATTAAGAGGTGGAAAATCACTGGACTTGGTTAGTGTGACTGTAGGACTGTGGCATGATGACCAGCTCAGCGTTTAATCACATTTCTTGTGCTTTCATACTCCTGGAGGGAAAAAAGTTCAATTTCAAGTCACGTTTCTGCTCAGCAGGAGGAGGAAGGGGGCAGAAGAGGGTGCAGAATAGGTTCATCCTGTGTGCGCTGAGATGCAGGTTGGGGTCTGAAAGCCAAATTATACTTGCTGTTCATCCAAAATCCCTTGCATCAATCAGTTGCCACAAGAACAAGCAGACTAGCAGGGCATTTACATGGCTAGGCACAGCGTTCAGTGGTGTGCTTGTGGGGTCCCAGGAAATCCCTGCACTAGTCCTGTGAGGATGGTGGTTACCATGGAGTGAATTGTATTTCTCTTCCACCCTGATTCATATGTTGAAGCCCTAACCCATTTGTGACATTTAAGGGTGGGACTTTTAGAGGCACTTGAGAGTTAGATGAGGTCAGGAGGGTGGGTCCCTCTGGATAGGATTAGTGCCTTTCTAAGAAATCATGCCAGAGAACTTATTTCCTCTGTCTCGTGGCCATGTGAGGACACAAGAGGATCCTCACCAGGGAGCCAAATTGGCCAGCACATTGATCTGAGACTTCCAGTCTGCAGATCTGTGAAAAATATTTGCTTGTTGTTTAAGTCAGCCAGTTTGTAACACTCTGTTACAGCAGCCTGAGCTAAGAAAAGTGGTCTGCACTGCTGAGAAACTGACACAGTGTCCCCAGTCAGTAAGAGGCACCCCATGTCTACCTGGGAGGTACTGCCTGTTTTGTGGTCTCCTCAGTTGCTCCCTTCCTCTATGTGGACATTGTCCATGGGGTTTTGCTTGCCTGCATTCCCCTTTGGAGGATCTCTTATCTCTGGGTCTCTTACAAAGTCATATTTAAGGTAGACCCTGCAAAGATGCTTCAGAATGAATAAATGAATGAATGTGATGGCCTCAGATGGAAACCAGGTAAGGACAGCAAGAAAGGATGATGGAGGCCATGAGTCATTCACCTGCTCCCTTCACTCATGTCTTGGATGTGAGTGTGTGAACAAGTGTCCACAGGAAAGTCTCTGCTACAGCTGGCCACTCCAGAGAGACCCACCAGCCAAAGAGCATTGCTGTGGTAACCTGGGACAGCCCTCCTAGGTCTCCTGTTGTTTTCTATTTGTGGGCTCAGCTCTGTCTATTTGTCAGCTCACTTGATATCGCCTTGCTAGTGACCAAACCTCTGTCAGTACCAGGCTGTGTGGCACAGATGGAGTTAAAGCATACAAGTGTGACTCTAATACTGAGCACATCTAGGTCATTCCTGCAACACAAAAGAATGGAATATACTTGCCCAGCTGCTGCTTACTGCACAAACCTAGTTTCTCAATGCAGAATAATACTAAGTGGGCATCAGGCTGTTGGTGCAAAACATAGCAAGATTAATCAGGGAGCAGACTATACAGTCCTCTGGAACACACAGTCCTGTGTGCAGCCCTGAAGAGAGGCAAAAGTAGAGAAGCAGAAGCAGTGGGGACACAAGCTTGTGGGAAAAAGAAGAGGGAGGCAGTGAGGACAGTGACCCCAGATGAAGGTCAGCGCGGGAAGCTTCCTAGGAGGATGGGGGTAGCATTATGACACCCAGTCCTCACCTGGGCCAGGATATGTTTCTAACAGTACACAAAACCCTGAAACTGTGTGCACTTCTGTGTGTGCCCCATGCATACAGTTTTCCAGCCTCGCTGGCTTTGTGTGGGGTTGCACACAGCATTTGCACACAATAGCCCCACTTCCTGGATCATCCTCTCCCATCTCTACATGGTCATTGCTGTCTCATCCTGCAGGTCCCTTGAAGTCTGTTAAGACTCCTGGATGACATCCCTGGTGCCCACTGTTTCCTCTCAGGGTTCCATACTTCCCTCCTTTGTGGTACTACCCAGATGTCATTTTACCTTAAATTGTATTGTAATCCTCTTCTCCTTCCCCTTCTTTTGCTCACCTCGTTGAGTTATTCTCTTGCTTCACTAAGCAAACTGGGTTTCTCTGCTCAATCATTAGTATGTTTTGTCTGAAAAGATTTCCTCCACCCTTGGTCAACACTTTATCATTCCAAAGTCCCTCATTAGCCAATCACAGTCTCTGCGACCATAGGGTACAGATGTTTGAGGGAGAATTTGGTTGGCCTCTTTTAGGTTATTGTGTTTTCTGAGATCAAGTGTTAATCTCAGGTTAAACAATGTGATAGCACAGCTGTCTCTGGACAGTGGTTGGTGTAAGGTAATCTGGGGTCATGGGCTTGGTGGCTGATGTTCCTGATACAGTTTCCTAAGTAGGGGTGAACTCCAGCCTTCTTTGCTTTCTCTTTGGTCACAGCCCTTTTCCTGGTGTGGTAGCAGTGGATTCTCTGACTTTAACAGCAGGGGTTGTTCTTAATCCAAGCATCCCATGAGCTTGTCTTGGGTCCTGGTACTTGGTCAAACAAAACCACACTTGCAGTATGAAAGGAGAGAGGTTGCATATGACAATCTTCTAATGGTTTGCACTGAGAAGATTTGCTTGAATGTGTTGTTGATGTGGGACAGCGTGGAGGACTCTGAACAGGTGAGAACAGAAGTTACAAGAATATACATTCAGGCATCATTTCTCTAATTTATTGCAGGAACAGGAGCTACAAGGAACCTAACATGGGCTGGTTATGGCTTTAAGAGCTCACTTTTCATAGTTTATTCCCTGTGCCTGTTATCTCATTTAATGTTCCCAGGGCATATGTTGAGTATTGTTATTTATATTTTTCCCATTAAGCTATAAACTTCTTAAGAGAAATTGTCACCCCTCTGTCACATCTTGAACTATACTATCCCAAGGCTGCTCTAGAAATACCTAGTAGCTTGATTTCTTCAGACCTCAGCTTTATTTTCTTTCATGCACAGAGATGTTTTTGTTCATGGTGCTGCTTCCCCTGTCTGAATGCTGACAGCAGGGGTGAATGTGCATATCAGGGCTTGTTACAAGGTTAAGGGGGGTCCAGGACACGCCAAGACTCCTCTTAGGGCTCACATTTTATACTAGTTGTTTTCACACAGTGGTTGTCAGCATTTCAGTGAGAATGGCAGAGGCAGGGTTTTCACTCAGGTAGGGAAGCTGTACATGGAGGCAAACAGAGCACTGGGCATACTCCTGTCCCCTGCAGCCAGGGAGGAGACACAGTGTGAGCCAGGTGACTGTGGTCCACATGCTTTATTTTAGAACATGTGACTGAGTGGACAAACAAATGAAGAACACCGAAAGCACAGAATCCTTGCTATTTGAACCAGGTATTTTCTCTCTCCTCTCCCTCTATTGTCCCACTCCTTCCCTTTCCTTCTGTCTCTTCCCCCTCACCCACCTTTCTCGCTCCTCCCTGGCTCAGCAATTGAAGCAATCTAAGCTTCGGTGTTTGAAAATTGCAACTACAATCATTTGCTATTATTCTTATGTGTTTGGTCTGATTTTTTTTTTTTTCTTGTTTGCTGATGTCAGTCCACACTGAGCTGGAGCATCTACTTTTCTTCCTCTCATCTTTCCTTGGAGCCATGCTTGCTCTTTCTGGTCTTACTGGTTTTCACAGCAGAGGCCTGTGATGGACTCCCCTTCCCCACCTGTTTCTAACTAAACTCCTACTCACTCATTTATGTCTCTGCATTAGTCAGCAACCTGCCCATTCACAAGAGCTAAACTGTCTTGATAAACTGTTAGTGTCTGGCGGCATTAGTTCCTTTCATCTGAACTTAGTTCCACACAGTACAGGTGGTATGGGGGCTGGAATGTGGACCTTCTTGGCAAGTACAGTGAAAGGGACTTAGCATACATATTTAGGAGTCTTAACTCTACCCCTGTCATAGGCAAATTTATTAACATCTTTTTCTGTCTCTTATTTGAAAAATGAAGACAGTAACACTGACCTCCTAGGGTCCTTGTAAGGATTAAATGAGATCTTACATCTCTGTACTATTTAGCACAATTCCTGGTGGTAAGTGTTCAATAAATGGTAGTTGCATTATTTCTTAGCTTACAGATTCTAGATGTGGTAGTTTCATGTTTTCTATTTTCAGAATATCATAATTGTCCTGTTTCTCCTGTGACACATTGGACATTAATAAGATAAAAAATGTTCCTAGATCTGAGAGAGAGAGAGGCTTCCATATATTTCTAATTACCATGTAGGAAACCCACATCTGTGTCTTTGCTTGTCTGCACACTGGCCTCAATGTGGAGGTCACTCTTGGGAACTTGTCCCTGTCACCCGTGGCACTGGTTGGGAGCCAATGCCAAGCTGAGTCATGGCAGTTCTCTCTGGGACAGTTCTTGAGGATTTGGTTTTTACTAATGCTGCCAGAAGTTCTGAGGCTGTACTTTTGTGTCAGTGTGTGTCAGCGATGCTGTGGAGGAATATTTAATAAGGTCAACTATAATACATGTTTGAAAACTGTGTAAGTTGAGTTAGGAAAACAGCTTTGATTGCATGAGTAATATTTAAAGTGCCTGCTAAAAATACAGTAACTTTTCTGTCAATAATAGAAAATCTTCTGAGTTCTGGAGAGATTTTTAAAGTGAGATCCAGTGGCTCTTGCCTGTCGTGGTGAAAGTTTTCCATTAAACAGATGATTCATGCTACGAGAGTGGAATGATTAACATGAATTAGGGGAAAATTTTTTTAAAGCTTGAAAGCCTGATTTACTAATGTGTAGGAAGCAAATTTATACACAATTGGTTTCTTTTAAAGGGGGATTTTAACTTATACCCTCAAAAAGAAGGCTTTTCCCTACTATTGGCACTGATTTTAAAGTGACAGCTCAGGGTCCTTGATTTGAAAAGAAAATACTACTTCTAGGAAAGAGAATGACTGCTTTTGTCAGTTCCAGTAAGATTCTAGGTTCCAGGCATGCCTGTAATACTGGTACTTGGGAGGCTGAGGTATGATGTTTGCTGCAAGTTTGAGACCTACCTAGGCTACATAGTGAGTTAAAGGCCATCCTGAACTACATGGTGAGACTGTCTTAAAAAACAAAGAAACAGGGCTGGGGATTTAGCTCAGTGGCATAAGCACCTGCCTGGCAAGTGTGAGGTCATGAGTTCAATCCCTGGTACCACAAAAAGCAAACAAACAAACAAAAAACAAACAAAAAAACAGGCCTCATTCAGTTAAAAAGGTTTAAGGCAATCAGAATTACCCATTTGTGTGTGTGTGTGTGTGTATGTGAGAGAGAGACAGACAGACAGACAGATAGTGAAAGCATCTTAGACTCTAGGTCCTATGCAAAGGATTGGGAAGAAAGCAAGATTAATTCAAGATGACCAGAGACTCTAGTGTTGGTGAAAAGAATGACAGAAGCTGTCCTTACCTCTTCATCTGCCATAGCACTGCCCTCGGGATTGTCTTGGCATACTCCCCACCCCAGAACTGCAGCCTGGGAGGAGGGGCTGCTGGGTGAGGGAGCAGCTGCTGAAAGCTGGGTGCACTCTAAATGCAGCTCCCAAGGTCAACAGCACGCTCTGGTCAAAAGCATGCCCTGAAGCCCTGCTGGTGCCAGGGTCTGTGCTGAGGGCTCTGACAGCTCTTCCTGCATGGATCTCACATTCCATCTGGGACAGCAGATGGCAGGAGGACAGTGCTCCCTGGAGAGCTCTTGTGAGTAGTTTGAGGGCATCTTGTCAAGTGCACCTCATTGGTCCTGTTTCACAGATGCAGTGACTTCAGGCCACATAAATAGTAGTAAGTAATGGAGCTATGGTTGGAACCCAGCTTTGCCTATTTCCAAATCTTGGCTCATAACTTCTGCCTGATCTTAGTATAATAAAATTAGCTAATGCTACTGGGCCTTAGTGCCATAAGCACTAAGTGTGGAGCCATAGTCCTGACAACAGAGGTCCCAGGAGGAAAGGATTCAGATTTGCTGCTATTTTTATGTTCACATTGTAGGTGTTAGATGAGAAAATGGGTGAATTTGCCAATCTGTATCACCGGGGTGGTGGGACTTTTGTGTAAAAGCCCTTCATGTTCTGCAGATTTTACTGGCCCACCCCCACCCAAAGGCTTCATAAAAGTGACTGCATTTTTCTTTGGCTTTGTGTGGATTCTTTCATCAAGTCACTTGGGTAGCAAATGGTTAATAAAACAAAGTGGTGGTGCCATTTAGAAATGAGATGCACAGAGTTTGGTCTGAAGGTGACCGTCAGTTTTCTGGCAGAGCTATACTATAATGTGAAGAGACTATGTGTGATTTCTAATCTTACTTTTTAAAGAACTTAGCAAGGTGGTAGAAGGTGGTAGGTGTGTGTGTGTGTGTGTGTACTTGATTAGAGCTCATGCTAAACATTAGGAAAATCATATTTAGCTCTCCTGAGATGTCTGGTGAACAAGTGTGGGTGATAATTTGTTCATCCATTCATTCATTCATTTGTTCATTTACTCACTCATTCTGTGGATAGAGTTGAATCTGTGAAGAACTCGGGATCGGTGGAATGTAAGTTGGATATAATGTTACTGCCTTGATGGCACTCACTGTCCTGGAAACAACCCATAAAAGAATAATTATCTACCTTATCACTTGACTGCTATTGTGGTGACTACTACTGCATATCTTTCATGGAAACAGGAAAGGAGAGAATGATGGGATTGTGATGGTTGGTATATAGTGCACAAAGGGAAAGTGGGATGAGATGTTCATAGTAAAGGGGACCAGTGGAGCCACCCAGTGCCTTGGGTATCTGGCCAGAGTGGACTGATAGACCTGTACTAGGCACTGTATGAATTTGGACTAGTAACCTAACTTTCCTGAGGTGCAGGCCTGTCTCTAAAATGTGGATGCAAACACCTACCTTTCAGGATTGCCATAAGAATAAAATCACACAGTTTGAACATTTAGTCTCATGGTACCCAGCACACTGCAGGTGCAAAATAGCATTTATCTTGCCCACTCCTTTGCCTTTAGCTTTGGCACTGGTATAGCAGCCACAGGTAGTGCTTTGGCATTACATGAAACTACTTACAAATCTTGGCATGTAACTCCTGTGTTCACCAATTAGCATCTCTCCCTTCCCTCCCAGCAGGCCTGTGAAAGGGAAGGAGTGTAGGGCCAGACCAGGGGTTTACTGCTCTATTTGGTTAAAGTCAGGGTTGCAGGGTGAGAAACTGAGAGTGAACTGCTTGGGGAAATAAACAAGCAGCTAGGGCTGGAGGCTGTACCAGAGCCTGGGAACCTCAGGCTGTTTTGAGATGAGTAAACAGAAGCCTCATCCCCATGCCTTCCAAATACACTTTTACTGCCAGCCACACCTACCTCTGGCAGAGAAAGTCTTCACTGGCTCTCTCTGAGGATGGATGTGTGCATGTCCAGGCTGAATCTGGTGTCTGGACTGGCTCTTCCAGACAGCTGTGCCATGTTTCCAATGCTATGCTTTTTATTACTGGGAAGTTTCCAAAATGAGCCCTATAGTCCTGCTGACTTAGGTTTTTCTGGAAAAATCTCCAATTTATTTTTCTGCCCTTTATTTTGCACCTACTTTGTGTATAGGATGATAGTATGAGAACAAGCCTGGCCCTTGCCTTCCCTACCTCCATATCCTCTGCTAGACACTCTATGAATTCCTAACCCTGGGATGCTGGTGAGATGGCTGAGGCTTAGCGAAAGTTGATCTTTTAACTGAAATCTCAGAGCATGGGAATTCCAAGGCAGGTCCATCTGTCCTAACTGCTTCAGCCATGAAGCTATGCTGTGACCCAGCTCAGCAAATTTCTGGTGGGACCTCCTCATGCGGCAGTTTGTGTATGTTGACTTCTACACTCAGGATTTACTGGGTACAAGCTGCTGTTTATAAAAGCTGCAAGTAAGCTTACTTTTATAAAAGCTGCAAGTAAGCTTACTTTTTAGCTATACCTTTTATATTTAGAGCATAAGATTCCTTTGTGAAGAAATGAGAGGCACTTGCTGCCTATCTTTGCTGTGGGTTTTAGTGTTCCTGGGCCTGTGTAATTCTGTTTAAGAGAAGGCTTTGAGTAGGTTGTCGGAGGGAGTTGCCCATCCTAAATCACGAATTTTGGAGTGTGAAATATGACTCTTATTCATCTTGATTAACAAATTCTGGCCCTCAGGCCAAATCTGACCCTCTTCCTGCTTTTGTATAGAGTATACTATTTGAATACAACATGCTCTTTATTATCTGTGGCTACAGGGGCAGACTTCAGTATTTGTGACAGGGACCATTTGGCCCACAAAGCTCAAAACATTTACTTTTTGAGCTTTTATAGTAAAGGGTTGCATCCCATTGTGTTAAATCTTTAACAAGTGGTGAGTACAGTTATCATTATTGTCATCATCTATAACTTTAACCCCTTCTACTTTATAAATAAGTCTGCTTTAAAACAGTGACCTTCTTTGGAGCTTTTGGATGAGCTTTTCAACTGTTTGGCAAGCACCTCTGTGCTTCTCTTGGTTCCAGTCTTCATGGCTCTGAAGCTTTGGGTGCAGCTCCTATGCAGCCTTTCTCTTCTGGTCTCGTGGCCCCTCATAGTTTTAGTCCTCTCCTCAGAGGTGGCACTTTCTCCCCACCCCATCTCTGAGTGGTTGAGACTGAATGGAGGCTTACTGAGGTCACTTACTGTGTAAAAAGATAAGTAAAGAAGCTTTGGTGTGAGGCTCTCCCCAGCTTCTGGAGGGTTTGAGAGGATGAGCGCTCCTGTGCTCTGGGACCCTGGACACCCAGAGGTCTCACTTCCACCCCCAGTCACTCCACTGTTTTTTTGGAGTGAAATCTCCTAAAACATGGCAGCATGTTTTTTTCCTTAGTAATTTCCTTTTTAAAAAATGTAATCTTATTTTTGGATTATAAATGTACTACATGCAATTTATGGAAACATGGGAAATAAAGAAAACTAGCAATCAATCCAAATCTCACCACCCAGAGATAAGCACCATTAGCATTTTCAGCATACTGTTTTCCCAATTCCTAGTCATGTATAAATGTTTACATAATTGAAGTCACATTGTTTATGTAATTTTATCTGTTTGCATTTTATTTTTTTGTATGATATTTTTCAAAACTTTTTTATTTTTGCATGCACACATGCATTAACTCACCCACTCACCCATCCATTCATCCGTCCATCCAACAGATATTCCTTTGGTGCATTTTACTTCCTGTACTCTGATCTAGGTGCAAAGGCTGCAGTGATGAGCACAATTAGACCTTATCCCTGTCTTACACAGCTTATAATTTAGTAAAGAGTGTAGATGGATAATTGTTGTAACATTGTCTCAGCTCAGGCTACTTTAATAAAATGCCAGAGTCTGGGTGACTTAACCAACAGACATTTATTTTGTCATTTCTAGAGGCTGAGAAGTCCCAGATCAAGGTACTACTAGATGACCTTGGTGAGATCCTCTCCTTCATTGGCAGATGGTTTCCCTCTCCTGTACCCTCACATAGTGGAGAGAAGAGGGTCTGGTGTCTCTGCTTCTTTTTACAAAGGCATTAAAGCCCCTTATGGGGCTCTACCCTCACCACTTCACCTAAGCCTAATTACTTTCTAAAGCCTGCCCCTCCAAATACTGTCACATGGGGTGTTTGGGTTTTTAAATATATGAATTTAGTCGGGGAGATAACATGAACATTCAGTTCATAGTAAACATCACATAGTAGTGCCTTAATGTAGGGGAGTTAGAGACCTATGTGGGCACATGGATAAGGGCTACAGGACTTCTCTTAGAGAGGGAAGGAGGAAAAGGCTCCCCACAGGCAGCCAGTGTCTGTTTCTGAGGTCATCTCTTTGGAGGCAGTGTGCAGAATCTTGATTTGCTAACTCTCTTTGGGATGGTAGACAATCTCTTGAGAAATTGTGTGTGTGTGTGTGTGTGTGTGTATGTGTGTGTGTGCATTGTGTGTGTGTGTGTGTGTGAATGGGATAAATGAGAGGAAATTAGTAGTTAACATCAGCAGTAGAACCCCAAATATCACTGCACCATATTATTATCAAGACTGTCTTCCTAGCATGGGGCTCTTTAGAAATAAAGTGAGGCACTGCTGAGATAAAAACAGGATGACAAGTAGGGCAATACTGAGCATCTATGTGAAATAGGAGGCAGTGTTTCACAGGGAATCCTCTCCTGAGACCTCAGGGCACATCCAAACATGGGTAGTGTTTACAGATTCTCCTGACTCCCTTCTGCCTCTCAGCCACTTTGGAGATGCTTGAAGTCCATGTGGATTCAGACGATTGTGGAACTGATGTGGAGAAGGATGCATGCCTGGGGAAGTGAGGGTACTCAACATTTTAACACGGGCAGGACTCTGGGATTAACTGCTCTTTCAGAGTTTTGAAAACACACATGTTGCTGCCTTCTGCCTTTCACCTTGTTAACTGTATGCTTGTCTTTATATGTTTCCCCAAGAAGTAACAGAGTGCGAGATGGCAGTTGTGACAGACCAGTTGCAGATTGAGTCTTGCATGTGTGTTTATGTTTGAGTTGCTGAGTTGGGCCCTAGAGTTGTTCATCTATAGTGAAGTTACTATTGTTTTTAAATCCTCCTAATGTGACTGAGATGGAAGGTGGCCCTCTAGTCCTTGGATGTTGGGTGGATAGAATTGTCAGCAGCCCTGGGGGATTTAGGAATACATCTGCATCCAAAGGGATCTGTGAGTTTGCTGCGGGATGAATCTATGGGTTACAGCTGCTTTCCTACACTGGGCAGGGCCGCCGCTAGTTATGTAAGTGGCTTGAAGGAAGCTCAGTGCTATATTATTTACATCTCAGAGGAAAAAAAAATACCCCACTCATAAAATGTGTCTATGTGTTTCTGCCTGATTTTTTTTATCTTTATCTAAGTTGGGCAAGCATATAAAAATGCTGACTGCATTTGCTCCTTGGTATGGACTGCAGTGCTTTACAAAAAAATAAAAATGACTTTTCATTAGCAAAAGCCTGCAAGCAATGCAGAAACTAACAAAATTTGCATTTCCTCACCTTCATCTGTAAAATATAGGAGTTACCACTACCCTGTAGGGTTTGTTGTTAGGATTAAATTAGAGAGCACATGTCCTTAACCTACTGCCTGGTATGTAGTAGGTGTTCAATAAAAGGAGCTATTATTTTTATTGCTATAATAGCTAATTTTGATGCAGGGTTCAAAGTGATTTGCATGTATTAACCCTCTTAATTGATTTTGCATGTGCTACATCGCCTGTATTTTGGTCTTTGCTCAGAGATGGAGCTGCTTGATGAGAGCACATGCTTGTATCTTGCTTACCTGTGTGGCTCCAGCTGCTGTCATGATGGTGAACAGCCAAAGAAATAGTTTATAATCAAATGAGAGTATCATTCTAATGCAAATTTCAGCTCAATTCCTGGATTCTTTTCTAAGATACAGCAGTATTATTGTAAAGTAATACAAAGTTTTATTCTTAAGAGGGTCCTTTGCCCCAGTTAGAGGGAAGAATTCTTATTTCATATGGAGCCAGGGCTCTCAAGATTGCTCCTAATATAGACCTTACACCACAGGCTCCCCAGTGGGCTCTATTTATTCAGACATCCTTTGAGGCTAACTGGCTGTGATAGACAATTTTTAGCCTTCATCTCAGAAATGATACCTTAAGAAGCTGTCCTCTGTTCTATACTGCAGGCTTTGTGATGAGTTCCTACTTTCAGTTCTATCCAAAGCCACCTATTAAATTGGAGTTCAAGATACCTGGATTCCTGATTTGATCATGTATGTCTTGAAATTTTTTGTGTAGAAAAACCCTTCAAAGTTTTGAGTGTTTAATCTGTTTCAACAGAGTCTCAAAAAGGTTTAGCCAAAGAATATAAAACTCCAATATAAACAGTTTATCAAAAGTCCACAGAGAATGTCTCTTAAACATACAGCCACCTGGAGCATTCAAGTTTTATAGGAAATGCCTGAAGTCTTGTTGGGTTATTCCATTTCTGATCATGGCTCATGGAAAATTGTACTGTCTGGGTGATCCTATGGGGGAGGAAGTCTTTCTGTCTGTCTGTCTTTATTGTATGAAAGTGACCAGAACTAAATGTATTGTACAGACGAATGGCAAAAGAATGCTGCTGTGGGTCAGTGCTGTCCCTTGCCATCTTTTGGCAGGTGTGAAAGACAGTAAAGAGATTTTTTGAGGGGCTTGGGAAAATAGCTGATTTTGTTTAGTCCTCACAGTGATATGTTGCAGACACAGAGCATTTAACTATATAGCTCCCTACTCCTCTCTGCTGCACAGCCCAGAGTGGGTCTCTTGTTATTGCCCGACTTCCGTATAGAGGAAGTTTGAGGACTTGCAGTGACTGGTCCAATCCTCAGGAAAGCAGCAGGCTTGAGAAGTCCTGTTGGAAGGAAGAGCAGCCATTCTTGCTTTCACATTTGCCTTTCAAAGCAAGGTGGATCTAGGAATGATGTCTTGATTCTCAGGAAGATCCATAAGATTTAAATGGAATACTACCTTAGGGTAATAATGTTATTCTGATGGAGAATAGATAATTAGCAGAGGGCAAGGAGAGAAGGCTGCAAAGTTTCCAATTATTCTGTTACAAAAAGAATGATAAAAATTCCATTTCCTAGTGCACCCCCCCACCCCGATTGTCTGAGAATCATGGTCGCAGATGTGGTGGAAACACGCTGACCTCTTTAGATGAACAGCCTGTCGCAGCAGTGCAGGTGCCCCTACAAAGCAGTTGTGTATGCCAACCTTCTTGCTGCTTCCCAAATGCATACCATTTCCTGGCACAGGGCCTTTGTACATGATGGTCCTCAGAATGCCATTTCTCCCATGCCTGGTGAAATTATACTCAGCTTTCAAGAATCAGCTCAGGCATCTCTATCTGTGCAGACCTCCTTGCACAAGAAGATAAACTCTTATGGAGAAACCGATTAAATGAATGCTTTGATTAAAGGAATGGATAGATTCATCCTGGTGGCCTTAGGATGTACTAGTGTTGGGTGGCAAGCTTAACAAATGGTCCCCCATACTGACATCCATCTTATTTTCTGTGCAAAGCATCATGGGCAAGACTGAGCTAGAGATAAGCAGAAATCATTTTTTTTTGTTTGACCTGAGGAAACAGGAAGCAGAGGAGAAGTCACTGCTAATTACCAGATAGGCAGCAGGTGATATTTCCCTTTGTGCTCCTGCAGATAAGCCAGGATCCTGTGATCAATGTACCTGGTAGCTGCTGTGAAGGTATATCTTGGTTGGCTCCTCCAGGCTTGGGCCTGGGAGAAGCAACAACTGGAGTCACCCTCCTTCAGGATGGTCTTTCCTGAGATGGTGAACCTTGCAGAGCTTTCAGGGGTACAAATGCTCTCAGCAGCATGCATGCATAGTTTGCTGCCACTGGACACATCTCTAGAATGACTTTTGGTGGAGATGAATGGAATCCATCTGCTGGTGTTCCTGCCAAATAAAATGACAGCAACAACAAAAGCAGATGCTTTTTGCTTACTGATGTGATGTTGAGCAAATGCCCACTCCTTTTTAAATTTCCCACCAAGCTCCCTCAGTGTCCAGATGGCAATTTTGGGGTGAATAATTTATAATGATATTTCTTATACATTATGCAGTACAGATTTAAATTATAAATTGGCCTCACTTGGCAGTGTACCTTAGTTAATAAATGGACTTCGTGGTGAGAGGCCCGATGTTCTAAATTGGTGCTAAGCTAGTGTTAGGCAACGGGAGATGAGATGGTTGGTTTAATCCACCCTGCAGTGAGGAATCCGATATGATGGAAATGAGGTCTTAGAGCTTAGGGTGCTTTGACTGCATTGTGCTCGGTACTGCTTCGAGGGTGAGCTCAGGGCAAGGCTGATCCACTCACTTCAGTTATTGTCTCAGATTCTGAGAAAACAGTGGTGGAAGTGAGCTGTAGCTTCAGAACCAAACGTCTCCTCCTCCATTCTATGATCTCCAGGCCTGTCCCCCCAGTCTGTGACCTCTACCCCCAGAGGCATGTGTCCCATGTGAGCAGAATTTCCCATAGGAGTCAAATCTATTCAGTGAGTTGTATGCAGCAGCTGCTCCCCTGAGCAGGGGAGAGCAAGCTTCACCTTCTAAGAGGAAGTAGGAAGGGTCCCACCTGAGGTGGGGTGCACTCTGATCTGAGCCACAGAAAGATGAGGGTGAGAGAGGCCATTGGGGAAGAGCAGCCTGGGTTTCTGGGAGTAGTCCAGAGTGCTTAAAGGTACTAGTGCATCTCATCTTCAAAGCAAACAGAGAGAGTGAGCTGTAAGAGGAGCAAGAAGAGGATTCCAAGACCTTTCCAAAGTGCTTCTTGCAAATGGGCATGTTGTCCAACCCACTCCAGGCCCTCCTTCTGAACTACCTTATTGATTCCCTGTGATGGCTCTTTTAGATGGTTCTGTCTGATCCTTCTCTTTACCCAGATGGCAACTAAGACTTAGAGTAACTCACCCAAGTTACTCTATTATAAACCTTTATAGCAGTTTAATACACCGTTATAAAGGAGACCTGAAAACAGACCATTCAGATAATATAGTATTGACTGACTGCCTTGTAGGTATCAGGGCCTCTCCTGGGTGCTGGGACTCAGCAGAGAATAAGCAGACAGGTCTCTGTTCCAGGATGGTTGTATTATGGTGGCCCAGCACCAAATAAAGCCTCCACCAGCAAAGGGTCTGCTGTCTGTGGCTGATGGCAAAGCCTTTGCGCTTAAATGCTCTGCCATATGGATTAAGTGGGCAGATTGTCCAGCAGATATTGATCAAAAGTCTGTCAATGTGTAAAATCCTGCATGAGCAGGAGCAGCATATGCACAGGTGGAAAGGCACAGTCCTAAATTCCAGGAGCTCACAATTGGAGATGACCAGAGAGGCAGAGCAAATGGGTGATGGGAGCTAGGGGGTTACTCCCGGATACTGTCGCAGTTAGGGAAAGCTGACTGACACTGGAGGGGCTGAAGGGGCCACCAGGAGGACGGGAGGGAGGTGCTCATGCTGTTGGGAAGGATGGGGGAGAGGCCTCAGTTGGAGGTCAGGTTTGAGGGGTCCTTGAGGAGCAGGGAGAGCAGCAATGAGGACAGAAACCACCGCAGGCATTCTGGGGAGGCTGGGCTGGAGTGAAGGATGTAGAGGGCAATAGGAGACTAAAAGGGTAGAGGGCTAGATCAGGGACTTGTGACTATGATGATAAGGGTTGACCTACTGGCTCCCCTGCAGCAGTGGACTTGAGGTGAGTTGGAGGATGGCATTAGAAGTGGGGAATTGGAGGAGAAAGGAGATCTGACTGCTGAGCTGCTGGAGGTGCAAACTGAAGGGGAGATGGTAAGAGAGGTCAGTCAGTCAGAGTTAAAGAGCAGATATAAGATGTTCCTAGAAGTAGCTATTTTTAAAAATTTTTTTTTATTTAAAGAAAAAGTTTTGAAACAGAAAGGGTAGAAACAATATAAAATTTCAAAAACAAAACAACAAAACAAACTAAACCAAAAATAGTAACCAATAAAAAATCATTAGTTGATAATTACATACTTTCCTCTTAGATGCAGTTGTTCAAGTTACAAAAGTAAAGTCCACAAAGTGGACATCCAAACAGTGAGACTGCAGTCAGTTTTGCTCATCCATCCAACTAAAACTTTAGCAACATGGTTATTCCACACACTCAAACATAAATGCAGTTATATCCTTTAGAATACTCTTTTCCTTTTTTTTCTTTACAATAACTATAATCCATTCTCATAAACTACTTAGAAGTTCTACACATGTATAAGTCTCTGCACATATACCTAGCCTTTCTGTATTAGAGGGAGAAACAAATAAAAACAAGTCAGCAATACAAATTCCTAGAGAAACACGAAATGAAAAAAACATACAAAAATACAACACTAGGTGATCTACGGTAGTCACTATGATGTCTCTTGTTATTTTCAATAAAATTGTCTATATCGTCAAATATAATATAAACTTAGCATTGCTTTACACTATTAATAAAATCTAAACATTGGAGACATTATAGGACTTCAAAGGCAGTTAACAATCAAACCAGAATGGGTATCCTATAGAATCCTGTCATCTTCAGAGTAGTTGCCCCTACTCTCAGACTCGACACTCTCAAGCATACCAGAATCAAATAAAATCAGTCAAGATAAAACAGTGATATAACCAATTTTCTCTGTCTTATCTCTGCCATGCTATTTTTCTGTTGTTATTTGTTTACTTTTCTCCTTCATTTCACTGTCTGACCCTTTCTTTGAGGCCTTTCTGCCATTATTCCTGGAACCCTGGTGATTTTCTTCTCTCTCTCTAGAATGTCCTTCAGTGTTCTTTGCAGGGTTGGATTGGTGGTCACAAACTCCCCCGGTTCCTCTTTGTCGTGGAAATATCTTGTCTCTCCATTAATTTTGAGAGACAGTTTTGCAGGGTACATCATTCTGGGTTGGAGGTTATTTTCTTTCAAAGCTTGGAATATTTCACTCCAAGCTTTTCTTGATTTGATGGTTTGCATTGAGAAGTCTGCTGTGATTTTGATGAGTTTTCCTTTATAGGTAATCTGTTTCTTTTCTCTGACCTCTTTTAATATTGGGTTCTTGTGATGGATTTCTAGGATCCTGATTATTATATGTCTGAGTGTAGATCTGTTTTGGTTTTAGCTGGCTGGAGTTCTGTATGCCTCATTTATCTGAACTTCACTTCCATTACCTATGTTTGGGAAGTTTTCCTTAATTATTTCTGTGAATAGCCTTTTTATTTCATTTGTATTTGTTGCTGCATCTTCATTCAGATATTTTATTCTTAGGTTATAAATCCTCTTGTCATCTTCTAGCCTTTGTATCATTGCTTCCTGGTTCCTTGTTATTTTTAAGAGATCCTTCCTTTCACGATCATACTTTGCAAATCTATCTTCAAGTATTGAAAGTTTGTCTTTCATTTCTATTAAAAGGTTTTGCCAGGTTTCAATGGAGTTTTTAATTTCCTGATATTCTCTTTGGATCTGTTTCATATATTCTAGGTTTTGTTTATATTCTTCATCAAAGGCTTTGTTTATATTCTTCAGCACTCTTTTCTCTGGGTTCCTCTATTCTTTCATTTGTGTCTACTTGAGGATTACCCAGGACTTCTTTTATTAATCTTCTTATATCTTGCTTCATCTGAGTTACAATTTAAATTTGACAATGAGGTCACAGGAGTATTTCTTTATTTCCAATGAAGCTGTCTCTGACATTACAGGTTTGCTGCTCTCAACCTCCTCTGCATTTACCTCTGTTGGACTCACTTTCCCTGGTTCCGCAGCTGGGGACCTTTTGCTCTTTCTCTGTCTTGTCATGTTTCCGGCTCCCTTCAGGCAGGTGGGTGGTGGAGGTCTCTGGACCTTTCCTATTGCTCACAGTTTTTCTGCAGCGCACTTGCTAGGGAAGTACCGCCCCCCAGTCCACAGCAAATCTGTGATTGCACGCTGAGAGCTGGCTCCTCCCACTGCGCCAGTCAACCAGTTTATGCTTCAACAAGTTTGTGTGTTCCCTGGGGATGCCACTGACCCAGAAAAGCCTTGTTCCCTGCTATTGGGTTTCAACCAGGGGCGTGGCCCTGCCCGAGCAGATCCCACCAATCTGCTTTGGACTAGGAGTCATCAGTAGACTCCGCCTGGAGTTTTGATTCAAGCTGGCCCTGCCCAACTCCAAAATGTCACCCAGCCAGTCCTCCCGGTTTGGGGAATACAGTTCCCACCACTCAGCAAAGTTTGTGCAGCTGAACTGGCTGTTTCTACTCCCTGCCACAGCGCCTCCTCCAGCGGAGGGTCTGGAGCTCAGCAACCCCCGCTCTCGGCAGGGCCGCGATCTCACCTCGATCGTGAGTCACCTGACTTTAAGACATGCCAGTACAGCGATCGGGGCTTGCCCAGCTCCAGCCCTCTGTCCTTGCTTCTTCTTCTTTCTTTTGTCTTTTTCTTTTTCCTCAGTTTCTTCCTGGGTCATGAGAATTCCTCTCCTTTTGTCTGGCTTTCTCCATGTTGTGAGATTCCAGGGTCTGAGTTGTTTTTATTTATTTTTTTCCTCAGAGAGGCTCTCTTATCTTGCCGCCACTCAGTCGGCCATCTTGCAATTGAAGTAGCTATTTTTGAAAAGTTTTAAAGAGTAACTTGGGGTGTCCTTACTCTCAGCAGACATCAGGGAGTCAAGCTGGTGATGGTTTGGGAGGGAAGCCATGGTGTTTAGTTTTGCCTCATGGTGCTGATTGACCAACAAGTGTCTGGAGAGGGAGGCTGTGGGCCAGGAATGAAAATGTGGATGTGACTCTCTTGAAGGAAAGAGCTGAGCCTGCTAGAGAAAGACACTTGGGACAGAAACTGACAAGGGTGACACCTCTGCTCACCCCTGATGAACTTCCCATCCAGGAAGGAGTTTTAGGCCATGAAATGGTGCCAGCTAAGTGTTCTGGGGACCTTTGATGCGCACATCAGTCCAGACCCTGTTAGTCAGATTGCAAAGTTAGTTCCCGAGAGTGCTCTGGCAGTGGTTAATAGTCTGAAGGGTCAAAATAATCTGTTCCTGTTAATGTGTGTCCTCTGTCATCTGCCCAGAGACATTTCTTTTTTCCAAGTGGAAAGAAAAACCAACTGAAGAGGCGTGTGATGGCACATGGGGGATCACACAGGAGTCTGTGATTAGGCCACCTGCTCAGTTTATTGGATTCACTTCTGATATTAGCCTTCTGTATTTGTTCTGTCTTCATTTCTTTCTCTCTGACTTGACTAAGGCTGCAGTAACACATGGTAAATCCCAAACTGCAAGGACATTTGCTGTGTAAATGGCAAAACTTTAAAAATATTCTGTAGGTTACATTTTTATTTTATTTTTGCAAATATGGAAAGTAATTGTGTTTTGACTAGAGACAAAATGCCCAAGCTCTTCCAACCTTAATATGAAAAGCTACTTGTGCTCACTTGTCTTGTCTCTGGGATTAAACTTGCAAAGCTAGGTCAGTAGCATTTTTAAGAATTGATAGAGTCTCTTCAGCTACAGCCTTTCATGTTAGTGCCTCAGTGCATGGCTATGGCTGCCTTTCCAGGCAGTTTCTGGATCCTCCTTCCCCTTCTCCATGCCTCCTTTCTCTCTCTCCTTTCGTGTCTCTGCTTCTTGCCGAGCTCTTACATCAGCTTGCCAGGCACCCTACTAGGTCTGTAACCAATGTGGTCTGGGTCTTGCAGAGAAGGACAGTCATGTGCATAGAAACATTAATAACAACTTGGTGGAAAATCCAGTAAATTCCTTACCAATCTTGTGTCCAAGAACGGTGCCATCTAAGCACTCACTGTATTACCTTAAGGTGAGACACTATACATTTTGTTTCTTTACCCCTCTAATAGTTGAAGATAGCAAGGGTTTATTAAATATTTAATGAATGCTGAACAGGATTTTTTGTTTAAAGATGAAATTTAGTCTGTACCTTAAAAGGTATCTATATTATTAAAATATTTATCAGAACAATAGTAACAGTAGCTGCTATTAGTTGGGGCCCTGTGAAGCGTTAACTCTTATTCTAGATATTTCTCCTAAATTTTCTCAAGCCTTCCTGAGAAAATCCAGTAAGGCTGGATTTTATTCATAAGGAAACAGAACAGGCACAGAGAAGCTCCAGGTCAGACAGCCACTAAGTGCAGTGAGGTTCCCAGTCTTGACCTGTCTGGATCCAGGGCCTGTGTTTTGCACCTGATCTCACTGTTGAGTGGCCCCTAGCTCTCCTAGAGCCTCATGCAAGAACGTCTCTCTGTCAGGTCTTTTTCTGTGCTGTCTAGACCAGGACTGACAAGAGGTCAAGTTCTAAGTGATGTTCCTCCACGTGTCTGCTGTAGCATTGTGGTTTAAATGGGTTAGGAATGGAATGGCCAGGAAAGGTAAGTCAGTGAGTCTGGATTCCCACTTCTCACCAGAGGAGAAAGGCTTCAGAGAAAGGGCCCAACCAGATACATTAGCCCTGTGACTTGCCAGCTGTGTGCTGCCCGCCAATGCACTGAGTCACTCAATATTCACTGATAAAATAGAAGCACAATGCGCTTTTCCCTACTGATGGTGGTGACAACTGCAGTTGACGGTGGAAAGTGTCTTCTACAGGAGATACTCTTTGTCATGTTGTTGATTCGATGGCTCCCCTTCAAATCACAATCTGTTTTGGTCTTCTGAGGAGCAAATACCACAGAGAGGGGCAGAAACCAAAAACTGTTGCACTCTGCATTTCCTCGTAGGGACAAAATACCTGGGTGTTGCCCCTTAGACTGCTCCCACTTACATTGCACACCCAGCTCCTTGCTTTGCAGAAGAGTCCAGCTCCAGTGGCATGACTTGTTGCCATGACAGCCTCATGCTTTGACCATATCAGAGGGTGGCCAGTTCACATACATTATTGCAATCATGATAATTAAACTTCTTCCCAACATTTAAAATGTTACTGGTAAAATAGCACCTTTTAAATCTTTAAAAGGACACATAATTATGTCCTGTAGATGACAATTATCTTCTCAACCCAGAATCCTGATTCTCTGAAGCACTTAGTTTCACGTAAGTTCTTCTGGCTTCTGGGCTACCTGAAGTGCTTGGTCTTTAGGGGTCAGGTTGCTTTTGTAATTGTTTTCTGAAACTGCTGTCACTCTTTGGTGTACCCGCCTCTGGTCTTAGTTGGAAATTGTGACCACTTTTATTTAATTGGGTCATGATGGGATCACGAATCAAATATACTCTTTGTGTTTCATAAACCAGAAACTCACATTCCTTGACATCTGATCAAATTTGTAGAAGTTTAAGTGTAGATTTTAAGATTTTAGGAGTGGTGCTTACATGCCCACTTTGATGTCAAATGTTATTACAGACACCCACAAATCCCACAAATACACATAGATATTTTTTCTTCCCCCAGTATTGGACATTGAATTCAGCCTATGCACTAGGCTATATCCCTAGCCAATTCATTCATTTTTTTTTGGTGTATTTATTTTAATTTTGAGACAGGGTCTTGCTAAATCACTAAGTTACCCAGGTTCGGCTAGAACTGAGGATCCTCCTATCTTAATCTCCCAGAGTACTGGAATTATAGGAATATACTTCATGCCTGGTTCATCTTTACTTTTAATACTTTTTTTCCTACTTGTGAATGAGAGGTCCCATATTTTCACTTTGTACTGTCCCCATAGTTGTATTTTCCTGCCATGTTTCCATGGAGAGCAGGAGGATAAGGAACTGTGAGCCAGACAAGGTTTCTCACCCCTGGCTCTGAGCCGTCTGTGTTGGAGACGCCATGATGGGCATTTGCTGGTGAGTCACAGCTGCGTCCAGCCTTCCAGTCATTTCCCCCATGTTCCTCGCATTCCAGGAGACAGACGTGTGAGCAAAGCAATATTCGACCCCCTAGAGCAGCCTGTCTCTGAGTAGATCCCACCAACTGACTTCAGGTGGTTCATGGTGGTGCAGGAGCACTGGTCACTCAAAGCCCTCGCTGTATTCTTTACGCACAGAATTATGACATGGAGTCAGTGGCAGTTTTAGGCCACTGAGTTTGTTACATAGTAACAGGTAACCAAGATGCCTAATTAAACCAGTGGTGCTTTGCTTCAGACCCTCTTTCTCTGGGTCTTGCAGGATTGTGTTAGGATTTCTCCCTCTTTTTTGGCTGTTTAGTCTTTTTCTTTCTCTGAGGAGTGGTGTCTGAAGTTAATCCTTTTCTTTCTCTCTGCGGCGCTATTGCTTTTCTTGGGTGAGCCTGCATATTTGTGGCTTCAGCCACACTGTGCATACTTGGCTTTCCAATCCTCAGCTTCTTTTTCTGTCTGAACCAGTACATAAACCTACATCTCTCAGCTCTATTTCATATGCAAACTTTTCTTCTGATCTCAGAATGTAAACATGCAGCTAGTTCACTCTCAACATGCTTAACAGGGCTTAACAGCTTTCTGCAGCTAGGTGTTTGTGTCCCTTCAAAAAGGTGGCTATATTCCTAACCTTCAGGACCGCAGCATAGGGTCTTACTTGGAAACAGGGTCTTTAAAGACATGAGTTAAAATGATATTAGGGTAAGTGACTGGTGTTTTCGCATGGAAAGAGGAAACTTGAATACACAGACAGACATGGACTGAAGAGGAAAGGTTGTGAAGAGACACAGCCATTGGAAGACAGAGGCAGAAATAAAGCCATGGTCTGCTACTCACTGCTAGAAAACCATACTGGAAACTAGGAGAGAGTCCTGGGACAGATTCTCACATCCCTCAGAAGGAATCAAATCTGCCAGTCTTTATCTTGACTTTCCAGCCTCCAGCACTGAAAGACAAGGAACTTCTCTTGTGGGAGCCACCTACTTTAACACCTGCTGGGGATGCCTCTTACAGAAGTTTTAGGGACCTAATCAACCCCGTCACCATCTATGCTGCCAGTTCCATCTTCCTTCACAGTCATGGTTTTAGCAAATCACTCCCCAATCACTTCAAGCAAGAAGTCTGAATTTTTAGACCCAGTAACTGGGCTGGATTGAAGTTAGGCACTCAATAATATTGACTGTCTAAGTAGGTGCCCTCAAATATTGCAGATCTTTTGGCAATTATAGATATTACCCTGAGGATGGGCAGAATTGGGAGTTAAAGGAGATGCACACCCCAAACATCTTCTGTAACTCTCCCATCCCTCTGTACTTTAGGTTTGCTGAAACTATTGATTTCTTCTTTCAACCATGGGGCAGGCATAAAGTGAGAGCCACACGTATGTAAATAAGGTCACAGCAGCCTGCCTGCCCGCATTTCTATTCTTCAGAGAACTATCCATTTTGACTCAGGAGAGTTACCTAAAAGTTCTCCTTTCACCAGTTTCTTTTCTATTGTGTACCACCTGCACCAGTGTGCTGAAGCATACAATGTGGTCTTTGTAACGCATCTTGCAAGTTCGGTGGAGCTCTTTGGAAGGCTTAGGGTGAGGAGAACCATCTTCGAGCTGCATTGATCTGCAGTGGGTTATTGAAGTTATAGCAAATGCTCACCTCCATTTTTCTCGTTCACTCATACTGAAATCACTGGTCTGCAGAATTAAAAGTCAGGTTTCCAAAGAGATGTTGTGCTATTTTTCTTTTGACCATGGTTTAAACAAATCTCCGTGCTCCATTCAGAGCATTTGGATTACTCTTGGCAACAGAGGAGCAATATAGTTGTTGCAATTTTATTTTATACTGAAACTCCTTCAACACATTTCCTATACTTGGTGTATGCAATTTTTTTTCTTTGCAAAGAAATTATAGCTGTGTGTGGAAGCCCTAAGCAGGGCACAAAGACATCAAAGATGGCTATAATCATAAAAAGCACATGCAAATCTTTCACATTAATAATTCACAGTTAAGCACAGGCACTCTGGCCCCCTGTCTGGGATTGCAGAAGTAGTAATTTGTTTAGCTTTGGTAAAGGGCACAGAATCACCAAGTTCAGCTGCTCTATTTTGGTCTTGCACTTATTTATGGATTAGAATACACAAATAATCAACTTTATAAATGAATACTTACATAGTCACTAGGAAGGACTGATTTGTAAGGGACAGGGTGAATTTTATGGACATTGTCAGTGTCATTCTCCATTGTGGTCCATATGGACTGTCATCTGAACTCCAAATTACTGAATATCTACTTCTATCTCCTCTCCCCTCCTCATTTATTCCTTCTGTATATATTTACTAAGTGCTGACTTATGCCAGCTTTGAGGTTGGTGATAGGGATATCTGGTAAACAGAATAGACATGCTTCTTTTTCCCTTTGTCCAGTATAGACTAATCTATGAGCACTGGGTGTACCCAATAGCAGCAGCATTTGGGAGCTACTTGAAGATGTACCATTCCAGGCCTTGTCCTAGACCTACTGACTCAGAGTATATACAGCTTAAAGGATTGTTGATGATTTCCGTTGTTGCTCCCATTCAGTGCATGAGTTCAACATTCTGTGGAAATGCCAGGGAGGACATCAGGAGGGCATTTTGAGGGCACAGAAGGGCTTAGGGACAGCTTTAATGGGAGGAGATTATTTCAGCTGAGACACAAAAGATAAAGAAGCCCAAAGGGGGCAGAGATTGGGTAGGTTAGGTTCCAGGCAGGGATGTGTGCTTGAACTTAAGGTGACAGGTGACAGCCTCCTGGAGGAGGAACTCTATGCTTTATAGCTAGAACTTGGAGCCCTAGGGGGCAACATGGGAACCAAGAGGGGTTTGAGGTCCACAGACAAGTTTGGACTTTCCCTATAGAGTCACAAGGAGCCATCGATGCTTTATGCATAACTTGATTTGGAAGCATAGCTGGACTGGAGAGGAAACCCTTTGGCTGGAGAAGGGCTGGTACAGGGAGAGTCAAGGACTTTCCTGGCTGCAGGTCACACACCATGCTATCTGGAGTTGTCTTTCCAAGAGGTGAACCACTTTTCAGGAAAACTTGATCTTTGCTTGAAGATAGCCCTTGGAGGACTGACTGGAAAAACTACATTTCCCTGTTTATTTCATCATTTGAGTGAAGACTCCTGTATGGTGCATTAAACTTAAGGCAGAATTTTCATAAACACTGTCTCATTTGCATTCCTCCATCAGCTCTCTGTGCTGCTGTAGAAGAGGTTGTGGATTCACCACTCAGTGTTAATTAAGGTCTGATCACTTCAGTCTTTCTCTCCTCCCTGTTCTGACTTCTGTCTTTTGACATCGGAATTGCAGCTGGAAGCAGGTTGGGTCAGACAAGGCAATGTTGAGTCACATATGTGATCTCCATTGAGTGAGTCACTTGGTAGAAAGGAAGGGTCCAGGGGAAGCATGCGAGTAAGTTCCCACTGGCTTTGGGGCTTAGGCTCATCTGGACAGGAGACCACAGAGAAACACCCTCCCAGCTCCTCATTCTTTGGAAACTGTTGTTTTGTGGCATAGGAAAAGAAGCAGGAAAGAATTTGTTGCTGTAAAAAGGTAGATTGAGGCCCTCCTGAAATTGCAAAGGAAGAAAGGTGTTTCAGTGTCTCAGCTACTCAGTAGTCCCATGGCCCTTAGCAGTACTTAGCTCCTCAAGTCTGTAACATGAGGCCCAGACAAGGCAAATGAAGGCTGTCAACAAGATGGCCCAGCATTGGGTGGGGTATTCTAAAAATGTTGATAGGATTGTGTGTTTCAAGCAGGTTTCAAGCAGGTGCCACCATAATCTTATTAAAGACAAGACTTCCACCAAGCAAGAGGGGGCATAATATCATGCAGGATTTTCACATAAAATGTTTTCACATTGGTCTCAACCCTAATGTGCCATAGAGTCATCTGGGAGTTGGTTACACAGTCCTACATCCCCTCCCTGCCACATCTCAGAGAGTTGGATTGTTCTGCAGTGGCCTCTAATAGATTTTTCTAGGGTCCACATGTTGGGATAGTTTGGAATACAGCTAAACAGATGCTTACACTAGGAAATTTGCTAAATGTAGAGATGCTCACCATACCCCAGGCTGATTGTGGGGTACTCTCCAAGGGCTGGGCATGTATTTTGGCCAAGGCCTGGGTGATTCTCAGGATAAAGCAAGTCTGGGTAAGACTGGGCTGCGGGATCCAGATCATGCCCCTGCTGTGGAGGTATTTGCTGCAAGTGGCACAGGCAGCTGAGGATGTAGTCAAAGGCAGGGATAAGTTTAGCCCCTGACTGGCAAGCGCTCCTCTGAAGAGGGACTGTTTCCTAAGTGTTTACCACTGACCTCTGAGTAGGCACAGTCTAGCAAGGTCACAGACCCAAGAAACAGTTAAAGGGAGTTGCTTCATCTGCTGAGATGAGGCTATGGAGCTGATTCTGTTTCAAAAGTTCTGAAATTGCTTGACTTTGAAAGATTCTGTGTGAATTAAATTAGGGAGAGGCGAATATTTGTTAGCATGGTGTACTCAATGCCTACCGTTTGCTTTTCTTTAAATCATTATTTTGTAACAGGTGAATTTAGGCGATTTCTGTCTTGAGTTCATGTTGTGGCTTACTGTGATTATGTGTTTGTGGGGAAGGACAGCAGGTGTTGTTCCATCAGAGACTGGCTGAGAACATTTATCAAGCTTTTGTTACCCACGCGAGTAGCACTGCTACCTGGTGGCAGCTTCTGGAATTGCAAGGCTGTGTTTTTGAAGAAATAGCAAACTCTTGAATAGAAATTACTTTTATGTGTTATTTTTTAAAGGAAAATTTCCACTTCAGACCAGCCAAAACAGAGTCTCTGTGGGTAGCATCCAGAAACCTGCATTTGTAGAAATCTCCTTTTATGAACCTCGTGTGCAGTGTGCTTTAAAACCATTATTCTGTAACAAGGGTTTTTAGCCTTGGCACTGTTGACCTTTGGACAAGAATGTTCCTTGTTGTGGAGAGCGGTTCTGGGCAGTGTGGTTCATTCAGCGCCATCCCTGGCTTTTGCCCACTCCATGTCAGCCAGATACCAAGGGAACCCACTGTGGAATAGGTGGGTCTTATAGAAGGAATTGATGCTTGTTCTTTAAAAGACGAGGACTGGGTTGACCCCAGTGGTGTGTGTAAACATGCTTCCTGTTTGGTGTGGCTTTGCACAGCCAGGGTGAGGGCCTGGAGCTTCCCAGTGGCTCTGAAGGAGATTTTGAGTAGAGGCAGCTGAATAGGTTGGAAGCAACCAGGCATTTCCTGCAGGCCTCTTCTGCCAGTCCTCTAAGCACCCTGGGAAGCCCCCTGGCAATCCTGGGATCCTGTTTCTTCCACTATTGAATTAGTTTTTTTAAAATTTTATTTTAAATAGGGGGGAAGCAAAGGAGAAAAACGGGTAGAAACAATACAGAATTAAAAAAAAATAAACAGTAAGAAATCACTATTTGATACATTACATATTGTCTTCTTGGATATAGTTGTTCAAGTTACAAAATTAAAACATACAAAGTGGACAGTCAAACAGTGAGGCTGCAAACAGTTCTGTTCACCGATCCAACAAAAACTTAGTAACATGGTTATCAATCCTACACACTTAAGTATACATACAGTTATTTCTTTTAGAGCACTTTCTTTTCCTCCTCTTGCTTTTTTTTAAAAATTTTTTTATTTAAAAATTTTTTTTGAAACAGAAAGAGGGTAGAAACAATACAAAATCTCAAAAACAAAACAAAACAAAACAGAAAAAAAACCAAAAATAGTAACCAGTAAAAAATCACTAGTTGATAATTACATAATTTCCTGTTAGATGCAATTGTTCAAGTTACAAAAGTAAAGTCCACAAAGTGGACATCCAAACAGTGAGACTGCAGTCAGTTTTGCTCATCCATCCAACTAAAACTTTAGCAACATGGTTATTAATTCCACACACTCAAACATAAATGCAGTTATATCCTTTAGAATACTCTTTTCCTTTATAATATCTATAATCCATTCTTGTAAACTACTTAGAAGTTCTACACATGTATAAGTCTCTACACATGTACCTAGCCTTTCTGTATTAGAGGGAGAAACAAATCAAAACAAGTCAGCAATACAAATTCCTAGAGAAACACAAAATGAAAAGAACATACAAAAACACAACACTAGGTGATCTACGGTAGTCACTATGATGTCTCTTGTTATTTTCAATAAAATTGTCTGTATCATCAAATATAATATGAACTTAGCATTGCTTTACACTATTCATAAAATCTAAACATTGGAGACATTATAGGACTTCAAAGGCAGTTAACAATCAAACCAGAATGGGTATCCTGTTGAATCCTGTCATCTTCAGAGTAGTTGCCCCTACTCTCAGACTTGACACTCTCAAGCATGCCAGATTCAAATAAAATCAGTCAAGATAAAACAGTGATATGACCAATTTTCTCTGTCTTATCTCTGCCATGCTATTTTTCTGTTGTTATTTGTTTACTTATCTCCTTCATTCCACTGTCTGACCCTTTCCTTGAGGCCTTTCTGCCATTATTCCTGGAACCCTGGTGATTTTCTTCTCTCTCTCTAGCATGTCCTTCAGTATTCTTTGCAGGGTTGGATTGGTGGTCACAAACTCCCCCGGTTCCTCTTTGTCATGGAAATATCTTGTCTCTCCATTAATTTTGAGGGACAGCTTTGCAGTGTACATCATTCTGGGTTGGAGGTTATTTTCTTTCAGGGCTTGGAATATTTCACTCCAAGCTTTTCTTGATTTGATGGTTTGCATTGAGAAGTCTGCTGTGATTTTGATGAGTTTTCCTTTATAGGTAATCTGTTTCTTTTCTCTGACCTCTTTTAATATTGGGATCTTGTGATGGATTTCTGGGATCCTGATTATTATATGTCTGGGTGTAGATCTGTTTGGGTTGTAGCTGGCTGGAGGTCTATATGCCTCATTTATCTGAACTTCACTTCTGTTACCTGTTTGGAAGTTTTCCTTAATTATTTCTGTGAATAGACTTTTTTTATTTCATTTGTATTTATGGCTGCATCTTCATTCACATATTTTATTCTTAGGTTAGAAATCCTCTTGTCATCTTCTAGCCTTTGTATCGTTGCTTCCTGGTTCCTTGTTATTTTTAAGAGATCCTTCCTTTCACGATCATACTTTGCTAATCTATCTTCAAGTTTTGAAAGTTTGTCTTTAGTTTCTGTTAAAAGGTTTTGCCAGCTTTCAATGGAGTTTTTAATTTCCTGATATTCTCTTTGGATGTGTTTTATATATTTCAGGTTTTGTTTATATTCTTCATCAAAGGCTTCTCTCCTTTCTCTGGGTTCCTCTATTCTTTCATTTGTGCCTACTTGAGGATTACCCAGGACTTCTTTTATTAGTCTTCTTATATCTTGCTTCACCTGAGTTAGAATTTCAGATTTAAATTTGACAATGAGGTCATGGAGGTATTTCTTTATTTCTGATGAGGCTGTCTCTGACATTACAGGTTTGCTGCTCTCAACCTCCTCTGCATTTACCTCTGTTGGACTCACTTTCCCTCGTTCTGCAGTTGGGGATCTTTTGCTCTTTCTCTGTCTTGTCATGTTTCCAGCCCCCTTCATACAAGTGGGTGCTGGAGGTCTTTGGGCCTTTCCTATTGCTTACAGTTTTTCTGCAATGCACTTGCTAGGGAAGTATCGCCCCCCTTTCCACTGCGAATCTCCAAGTTGCACACTGAGAGCTGGCTTCTCCCCCTATGCCAGTCAACCAGTTTATGCTTCAACAAGTTTGTGTGTCCCTTGGGGATGCCACTGGCCCAGAAATTCCTCCTCCCTGGCTATTGGGTTTCAACCAGGGCATGGCTCTGCCCAAGCAGATCCCACCAATCTGCTTTGGACTAGGAGTCATCAGCAGACTCCACCTCAGGGTTTTCATTCAAGCCGGCCCTGCCCAATTTCAAAATGTCACCCAGCCAGTCCTCCTGGTTTGGGGATTCCAGTTCCCATCACTCAGCAAAGTTCGTGCAGCTCAACTGGCTGTTTCCACTCCCTTCCGCAGCGCCTCCTCCAGCCCAGGGTCTGGAGCTCACCAACTCCTGCTCTCGGCAGGGCTGCGATCTCACCTCGATCATGAGTCACCTGACTTTAAGACGTGCCGGTGCAGCGATCGGGGCTCGCCCAGCTCCAGCCCTCTGTCTGTGCTTCCTTTTCTTCTTCTTTTTTTTTTTCTTTTACTTTTTCCTCAGTTTCTTTCTGGGTCGTGAGAATTCCTCTCCTTTTGTCTGGCTTTCTCCATGTTGCCAGATTCCAGCGTCTGAGTTTTTTTTTTTTTTTTTTTTTTTTTTCCTCAGAGAGGCTCTCTTGTGCTGCCACTCAGTCGGCCATCTTGCTGGCTCCCTCCCACTATTGAATTAGGACCTTCCTAGGAAGCTACAACCTCACCACTGTGTGCATTTTGCATTTTTTCTCCTCTGATTGAGCCAGGAAACTAGAGTCTGAGCATGGAAGAGCAGGAAATGCTACGGTAAGTTTTTCATGGCAGTATTGGGGATTGAACCCAGGGCATCTACCCTGAGCTATATCCTTGGCTCTTTTTTAATTGCTGAAGCAGAGTCTTGATCAGTCACTAAATTACACGAGCGGGGCTCAAGTTTGTGATCCTCCTGCTGAAGCCTCCCGGAGTACTGAGGTTATAGGGAGACGTAGGCCATAAGGCCTACTACTCACAGTTTTTGACCAAAGTCATCTTTTCCCTCTCAGTTCATCTTTCCCTCCCAAAGGTACATAGGTGTAGCAAGTCTCTACATCAGCATAAGTTCTGGATGGACAGAGTCTAACCAGCCCTGCTGCCCTTCCTCTAGGTGACTGGTCCCTCTGCAGCCCCCGCTCACCGATGGAGGTGGCAGGTGTCGGAATATCCCTTGCTCTTGGTTGAAGGCCTTATGTTCATGAAAGCTTACCATCAGCCATCTAAATCCTAAAAGCCATTGGGGGTTTGGTGCTTTTGGTTTATCTCTGGATGTGACATCAGATCGTTTATCTAGTCATTACATTTTGGTGTGCATGAGGTTCAGCTCATTCCCTGAGGTGAGATTTTGCAGGGAGAAGAGAATATGCATACTGTTCTCCTAAGATAGTCAGATTAAAAGCAAAAAGTAGAACAGAAAGACAGGAGGGACAAAAAGGGAGACAGAACTTGGAGACCAGAGCTGATAAAAGAAGCTTCTACCATGCAGTATTGTCTAAGTGTCTGACTGACTCTTTCCTCAGCTACAGGCGTTTTTCTATGAATTGCAAAGCATCTCCCATTTGACCTGCTCTTCTCTTCTCATCTGAAACTCTGGCAACATTTCTTCACTGAAAATAAGCTATGAAGATCTTCAATTCTTTTTTGAGGAGGGGACCTCCTGTCTCTGTCATTCTATACCACTACCATTCCACACTTCTGCCTGATGTTCTTCTATTGGAAATCTACTTTATTCATCCCTGAATGAGTGGGAAGGAGGCCATGAAAATCTCTCTTGAGGTCACAACTATTACCACCCTTAGTGGATATGGTAGAGGTTGGCTGGGCTAGCAAATGAATTTTTCATTTATGTTGTCAATTATTCATACTGATCAATTCCATACAGTGCACTGGCTGAAAGAAGTACCCAAGACAACACATTTTTTAGTGACATAAGGTCTAAAGTGCCTTCCAGATTCTTCATTTTATTTTCTCCCATTGGGTGAAATGCTCATTCTAAATGACACTAGAAATATTCATTGGCACATCAGTGAGAGGGTAGATACAGTTGGCAAGAGGCCAGGCGGTGCTGGATTTCCATGCCCACAGTAGGTGTACTTCAGACACTGCTCACAAATGCAGGATTTTCAAGGTGCTTTCTGTGGAACCCTGTTCCCAGAATGTTCTGTGAGTAAGATGTAGATACATGCCTGATCATGTATATTTTTGTAAGGCTTTGTTATCTCTCATAGCTGGGCAGCACTGTGCCACTGAGTATTGTAAAAGATCCAACAGGTCCTATAACAAGGAGACTAGTTTTTCAGTTTTAAAACTGCTTCTCAACTAACTGGACCACAAAAGATTTTTTTTCCCCCTGTATTTGAAAGAGCAACATTTTAGAAGTGTTGTTCTCTCAAGTAATTTTCTCTTAGGAGTAGTTGTTAGGCTCACCTCTGTGAGCCATCATGGGGGCTGCATGGGGGTGGTGTCCCTTGGTCTTAGAAGACCAAGAGAGGTAGGTGACATGGTCATAGATATAGTCTTGGGGTCTATCACCATGGCCAGCACAAAGCAGCTCAGTAAAACATTAAAGTCAATAAGAGAAGGTTTTAAAATTTTGGTACTCTTGCAAAGCTTTTAGATCACAGACACGTCCTCTGTGTTACTAGGCTCAACCTCAAAAGCTGAGGGGCTGATGTATTTTATTCTGCTTTTGGTGGGGCACAATTTCTTTCAAATCCAAAACACATTCACACCCCTGAGGTCTAAGACATTCTCCTTGGCAGCATCCTGATTTTCTTCATGTGTTGATACACTTGTGAAAATTCTGGATTTTCTTGACACTTAGGAAGAATAAAGGCTTTGAAAACAGGTTGTGTTGATTCGGAGCAGACCTTTAAAATACAACTACATTTATTATATACGTCATAGGCACCATGAGCAAACATACTAGGAGATGATGCAGCTTTCTTGTTCTGAGACCTAAGCTAGAAAAGAGTAGTCTCTGCTGTGCATATGCAGAATGTAGCACTTGAAGTTGTTTTCCCCTCAAGGATACAGAGGTTTGGATGGTATAGTGGGTACATGAACAGAGGCAGTAACGAGATGGTGGTGGTCTGGAGGGGCTCACTGACTGTCCTGGAATAACCACAGGAATAAGGTTGAGACTCAATGCAGAAGGGAAAGGACTGTAATATCATTATTACTAGTATAATTTTATTAACAACTTATATTAATGTAATCTATATAACATTAATGTAATTATATTTATTGATATAATTATTATTTAATTATTGTTAAGTTGGGATCTTTAGGCATCATAAAGCCATTCTGGTTATCTGTCTTCTTGAATAGAAGACAGACGACCTACTGTCTACCCTAATCCTCACAACCACCTGGAGACAGGATACTATTATTGTTCATATTTCACAGGTGTTAGATTAGAGGTGCAGAGACATCAATGCTTTTGTGTCATAGTTAGAAAGTAGGAAAATCAGGAATCCACCCAACCCTGAATGTTGAATAGATTGTCTGTCTCTTCAGTGGTAGGGACCTGCTCGGGGGCAGGTATGGCTATGGATAGGGGCTAGAAGGGAGGGATCAGAGGGAAAGGTTGGCCATGAATGTCACCTGCTTCTGCATTTCACCTCAGGCAGAGATGAACACATCATCCCATGACATGTTCCAGTTCCCTATTCTTATTGCAGTCCCAAGATCAAGATCTTCAGTGATGATAGCTAGAGATCAAAAGTCCCTTAGCTATCTAACTTCTAGTGTGTTTTAACCAAGTAACTTTTCTGTAAAGCAGTCAGTAAAGTAAAATTTATAAGGAGCTCCTGCACTGTGCTTCAGAGAACATGGCTCTTGTAAATGTCATGGTCCTGCCCACCTACAAGGATGGGACAGACAGGAAGTCCAAAGTGATAGGAAGAAGCACTCTACCTATCACTCCTGAACTCAGCCCGTGGGTTGGCCTGGGGCTTTGAGAGTGCTGTCCTCAGGTTAGGTGCACAGAGGGCAGGACAATCAGATGCCATCTGTCAGGCCTCGCCCCACTTATTTTAATTATTATTATTATTATTTTTTTGGTGCTGGGGATTGAAATTATGACTTCATGTTCACCAAGCAGGCACTTACGCCACTGAGCTAAACCCCTGGCAAGCCTCGCCACTTCTTCAAGGCATCTTTTCCACAGCCCAACAAGCATCAAGGCTCATGTGTTAGAAGCAGAACTGTGGCTTAATAAACATAATCTGGGTGTGTCTGCTCACCCTCTTCTCTAACCAGCACCAAACACAGTCACCCAAGGTGTCACCCAGAGTTTCCTATTCATGGAACAAAATATTTATTTCAAAAGGAAATTGAAAGGAATTTTAAGACTCTATTAAGAATTGAAGAATTAGTCCTGGGTTCAAAATTAACTTGATGCAGGGGTAATAGATGCCTTCAGGGTCTGGAGTGTAGCTTCCTATCTCTGAGCTCAGTTCTCTTCTGTGCCTTGGGTCTATTCTTTGGCAGTCTGTGTCTTCATGGGGTGAGACAGATATAATAGCTTTAGTATTATGGCTCTTCACATTTACATTCAGTGAAAAATGCCTTTCAGTCATTCAGGCAAGTACTTCATTGCATTTCCTCGACTCTGATTGGATTGTGTGTGTATCATTTACCAATCACTGTGGCCAAGAAGATGTAATGCACTGGTGGCATAAGTTGGTGTCACATGCTACATCCTGGAAGTGGGATAGAATCTAGCCAAAGGGACAAAATGTGGTAGAAAGCTGCTTCACCCAAAGGAACCCAAGAAAGGGGAAATAGATGTTGAGCTACGCTATAAAAATGTTTGCTCCTGTGAATCTTTTTGGTCCTCTTGTCACTAGAGAGTCTGTGTGCACACTTCTAATTCCCAAGGCAGATTTGTATTTGTGCTATGGCCATGTGTGTACACTGACATGACAGTTTATACTTAATAAAATGCATAGTAATGATTACAGCTCTAATTTGAGTCCCTGCCATATGATAAGCAGTTAGGTACTTTGATGTGCATTCTGTGACCTACTCTTTAATACTACTAGAGACTGTTACAGTTCAACTTAAAAATAGAGAGACTCTGGGAAGAGAAACACCTTCCAAAGTCCTACTGCTAGTAGGCAGCCTACAGTGAGAAGTCTCTAGTCTGGTGGCCAGCGTTTGCTACCAAATCACTCAGCCTCCTGTTCACATCCTATTTGCAAGATAAGTGCATATTTATTTATTTGGTAACCCAGGAGAAACACCAAAGCATCTCTCTTTATGAGGGTCAGAACCTAACACAGTTGCAAACTGAATTTCTTTTGTGTGTGTGCATGGGCGTGTATACATTTGTATACATGGTATTATAAGAAGGAAGAGTTGAGCCCACGGTTGTACGGTGAATTGATTCATGTTCTTTGCCTTTAGCATAGTTACTGAAGCTGATACTGAATCTCTTAGTTCTTGAGTTATTGTTTGTCTCTGGATAGAACATCTGGAAGGAAAGATGCTATGCGGTCTGAGACCACAGGCTTTGCCGATTTAGTATTTGTGTGTCACATGACGTAGAAAGGAAGATGCAGGGTAATCTTCTGGGTCAAGAGGGATACATAGAAGAATGAGTTTATGGTTTTAAGGAACTTCAGTGAGAATACATTCCAGTGTATTAAAACAGTTAGCTATAAAAGGATGTGACTGAGGAGCATACTACTTCAATCTACTTTCTTAGGCTAGTGCAGGAGGTTTTTCTCTGATAGACTCATCCTATAGCTCTGCAAAATAAACTTGGTGTACCCATCAAGTGGGACTGCTTCCTGCCCTCCGGACAGGCACTGCTTTTCTTCTGCTTTCTTGAGCCTGTGACTCAAATTAAGTTTTGCAAAAAGCAGTTACTCATCAAGTATTTATGGTTCCACTAGTTACCTTAGCAAGAAGTAAGTGAACTAGCCCTGTGTGTTTGGTGGTGCTCTAGGTACAAAGGTAGTGAGGTATTGTTCATGGCCTTGCCTTTGGGAAACTCTCATTTTGACCTTGATTGTGTGAATCAGGCACTTTTGAGGCTCCACTGGGCTTTTTTCTTACACACCTGCCCTGGGAGTCCTTTCTGTTGGATCTTGTACTTGGCTCTCTCTTGACCTCCAATCCTGGGGAGGACACTGTGGCTGGTTTGGACTTCTTATGGGGATGGCATGACGCTGCCTGTTTTTTCCTCTCTCTGGCTGTCTTTTTGCTAATGCCTCCAGGCAGAGAACCAAGGGAAATATTTCTTATTCTCCTTATTCTCACAGTGGAGTTTATCTTTTAGGTTCATTATTTAAGACTCCTTTGGATGTAAGCCACAAAAGCTCATTCAAGCTAAGGAGAGAAGGAATCAGAAGACTAAAGTGGTAGTTTGCATAGCTAGAGAACCGACCTTATAGGTAATGTTACCAAGATCTAGCAACCTATTAGATTCTAAAAAAACCTCAGCCTTCTCTCTATGCTCTCTGCTTTCATGCTTTCCCTACTTTCTCCTGAGCCTGGATTTATAGCTGCTTTACTTAGTATGCTGCTGGACTATGGTTCCTGAATTTACAGATCCATGCTTCAGATGACCAATGGAGATGAATATTGTTAAGAATAAGTTTCTAATACCATGAGAGACTAATTGGGTAAGGAGTCTGCTCAGAGTCTGGCAGCAATGGTGCGAGAGTGATGGTGGGTTTAGCAATGCCAACAGGCTGCAGGACCTGTCCATCTGGTGGGTGGAAGGACTGATCTTAGGCAAATGTTGCCAATCAGAGGATATTTGTCATCCTCAAGGTAGTTCTCCACCTGGGGCATGTCAAGGCAACACATTCTTTGTATCAGTTCGGGAAATTTCTTCATACTAGCAAATTATAGGATTGGCCTCTGCTGATCTTTGTTCTCAGTCCTAATATCTAGGGTAGAGAAACCCCTGTGTCGGCATGGTTTAAAGTATTTATTGTTTTAAAACTTTCTATGTCGGCAGAGTACCTAGAGATCTAGGGTGTGATTATTTATTCCAAAGGATAGAAAATCATTAGTCAAGGTCAGTAAATCCTCTGTTACATTAAGACTATGTATTCTAAGAAAATAAAGAGCCCAATACACTGCTCCGTGTTGGGGATGGGCCCCTCCAGGGTCATCCAGGCTTGGTAATGTGGCTTCAGCTACTGTCTGCTCTATTAAATCGAACACAGAGTGTGTTTGGGTGTGGCAATGGGAAGCTGCTATGTGCATGGGCATTGTGTTATGTGACTTAATATTTGTTCACCTGGCACTGGACTTGGACTCCTTCAAGCGACATGCAAAGTGGACTGCTAAGGAGAAGGAGGGGCATTTACTCTTTTGGACCCCTGAATTTCAGCAGCATCCAGGGCATTAAACATCTGCTGAAGGACAGGGTCCCAAGTGGAATCTTCTTAGATGCTGCTGTTAACTCTTCCAGCTTTGGACTGTGGGCCACACACTCCACAGCTGCATCACTCAGTGACAGTAGCAGCACTTGAATACGAAAACAGTTCACAGCATTAATAGAAACTTGGAATATGCAGAAAGCATAAAGAAGAAAATAAAAAGCACCTATCAGCTTACTATATAGAAAATCATCAATATATCTTTGACATGGTTCTTTGTCTTCTGTCTATGTGTACCAGGTATATATTTTTTTAAAGATAGGAGCAAAAGATGTGCTATTTGATACTCTATGTTGCTTTTTAAAACTCATATTAATCATTTATTTTTCAGTTTTATTTAGATGTACTTTCATATCAAAACATTAATCCATTTAAAGTGTTCAATTCAGTTAGTAAAACTTTTAGATTGTGTTCTAAAATGTCTAAATCGTGGAGTTGGTACCATGATTAAGTTTGAGAACATTTCTGTCAGCCCCCAAAATTCCAACTTCCCATTTCTGCCCCTGGTTCCAGGCAACTTCTGGTCCACTCTGTGCCTCCCTAGCTGTGGCTGGTTTGGAATTGTTATGGGGATGGCATCACTCTGCCTGTTTAAATGTTCCCAGAAGCCCCCTGGGAACGGTGTCGGTGGCGTGAATGTCGGTATACATTCCTCCCTGCAGAGAAAGGCAGGGCAGCAGAGGTGCCTCGCCTTTGTGCTGAAAAGACAATGATTACAGATGTTAACATGATTGTGAGGAAAAAATAAAGTGTCCATGTTGGCATCGCATTGACCTCATCTTAGGACTTGGCTTATTACTTCATTCTGAATCAAAGACCATGTTACAGATATTGATTTTCCCCATGAAGGTTATCTTTGGTACCAGAAGGCCATGACAACATTTCTTTGGGGAGGATGTGAAGCAACAGGACAAGAAGCACAGGGATCTGGGCCTGTGACACGATCCTCCATGTGCCCGGAATTCAAATATTTCCCCCTCCTTTTGCACTCAGCTAATTAGAGATGTTCCTCAAATCGTTTACTTTCTTCCTCAGCACTTAGAGGACTGTCCCTTACAAAAACCAAAACAAAACCACGCCAGGATTTGCAGCCTGTCTGCCTTCACACAAGTAGAAACGATGCAGTTCTTTCTGGCTGGAACTCTGTTCATGCATTTCAAAGAAGAAAGCTTTTCACAAGTCACCTATTCTATTTATCTCAGTAGACAAGAAACTTGTTTGAATGCTCACACTGTCATCCTAAGTTCAAGTTATGTGTCTATGTTGTTTTGAGACAGGTCTGTCTTACAGAATCCATGCACTCTTATGAAGGTAGTGAAATTTGAACAAAGACCGTGTGGTTTGCGGGGAGGTATGCAAGGATCTGCTTCAAGGCAGAGACCTCAAGACAGTGAGGTTCCATTTAACTCCCCTGTCAGGGTTGGGACCACCCAGTGTTTTATTATAATAGTGATGCTTGGAATGTGATATTTATGTATCTTCCCATCTCTTGTGGTTTCTTTTTCTTATTGAATAGATGTCTTGCAAACACATCTGTTTGGCAGATATCACAGTTACTCTTAATGTTCATAGAAATATTAGTGTATTTATATATGTAACATGCATGTGCCACCCTCTATTCCCTCCCCCGAAAAATATGTCTTCAGTTTGACCATATGATAGTGATAATGTTACTTATTTTCAGGAGCTTGGGCTTACAGGATATCCTTGTCAGACACCAGTGATTAAATACTTAAATTCTAAAGGATCTCTTACTCTCTTTGGCACTCAATAAGAAGTTTGTAACCATGAGTGGGACCCTGTGTGTTTCTTTCATCAAAGCTTCTTCAGGTCTAAACTTACTGAAGATTGGAGTTGGAGACCCAGGAAGCTTGCTCCCATCTTTGCTTGGCTCTGGCAGTGATGCTGGCCCCAGCTGGCCTACATTAGACTGCATAGTCATGGAGTGAGGGCCTGGGCCTGACGAGGGGTCTTGTAAGGTCTGGTGGGCTGGAGACACAGTGGCCTCCTGGCTTTCTCTCTTCTTTAGCTCTTTTCTTAGTCTCTGAGCTGCTTCCCTGGCTTTGTAGGATGTCTGGATCAGCTCTTGAGCCTGACATCCAATTTAGTATTAGCATTTTTGGCTTATAACTTTCTTTCTTCCATGTTCTCTCAAATCCTTGTCCTCAAACACAGCTGTGTGCATTTGGGGACTTTTGTCTGGTGGGCTCGGAGGTTTCTTGTGTTTAATGCGCACTGTTACCCTCTTAGCTTGTGATGATGGTGCAGACACTGCAGGCCTCATGCCCAGTGATTATGCTGGCAGTCAGGGGTGCATTTAAGCACTGCCTCAGGGGAAGGTGGTGCAGGGCCATGCTGGCACTGCCCCACCTGCTGACACTGACAGACCCATGCCAGTTCTCGGGGCCTGACTCAGGTCCTTTTTCCCTAGGAAACTTTCCCTTCTACTCTCATCTTTGTAGCCCTTGTTTTTTGTGATATTCATTTTGCCCTTACCATATTGTGCTTTAGATTGTGATTTAAAGTTCACCAAACATGTGTCTCCACACTAGTTATTTGTTTTAAAATGCTTTGTATTTTAAGTAACCATTTATACACTGAAAAAAATATATGCCTGTGTTATTTGGCTCCTGCAGAGAAGAGGTTTTACTTTCTGCACAGATCTCGGCACTTTGTTCCTTCTCTCCCTGCCACCCTGCAGAAGTTGAGAAGGACCCATGGTGTTGACTGGCCAGTTACTGTGGGAAACAAGGTGGTGAAAAGGGGCATAGTTTGTTCACTCAGATGTTAAGTGAGCATTACTGATTGCTGGTCATGCACCAGGCATCCTGTGGGGTCCCATGGTGGACAAAATAGAGTCCTCAAGAGGAGATGGGTGATGAGCCAAAATAGAAAAATTATCAATTGCAATAGCACTGCTACTGGCACCACGCAGAGTGAAGGAATAGTGGATGATCTGTGGGAAGCCCTCCCCCAGAAAGGAGGCCTGTGAGCCCAGGTCACAGGAAAGAGGGCAGTCTTCTGATGAAGGGCAGAGGAGCGTCAGAGAAGAACAAGGGTGTAAGGATTGAAAAAGCGTGCAAAAGTGGTGAGGTTGCAGTTGTTAGCCAAGGGTCTGGGCCAAGGCAAGACCAGAGAGAGAAGCAGGGGCCAGAGTGACTTCTGAGGCCTCATGGGCCCTGGTTTGGTGTTCACATAGCCAGTACTGAGGGTGAGATAGAAAATATTATTTTGAATGCAGGAGAATGATGTAATCTAAGTTATACAAAACACTAGAATGCATAAACAATGGCTCAACCTCAACAAATAAGATGAAGTAGAGGAGGAGCCTGAGAGGTCTGTTAGGAGTTTGTGTCTGATTGGGAGGTGGCTAAGGCAGGTTTTCAGCACCAGCTCATCTCTTGTGGGACATCTTTCAAGGTCTGATTGTGCTGCTACATGTCCCAGGAATGAGCTAGAACTTTTTGGTCAAATTTTGGCACATCCTTCAGTGGTACAGATTTTGAAGGCTGTTGGAAGATGCTATGGTTTAGAGCTAGAAGGTCCCCTCAAATTCTCATGCATCCATACATAGGGTTTTGGGATATGGTTGAACCATGGGGGGGTGCACTCATTGGTGGGCTCATCCACTGGCAAATTCAGTAGCTTAGTGTGCCATTGAGTGGTGGAGCCTTATCAGAAGAGGCGGGTCACTGAGGGCATGACACTGGTGTTTCTCCCTACCTGACTCCTCTCTGCTCTGCTTCCTGGTTGCCACAATATGTCCTCTACCCAGGTCCTTTTGCTATGACCTTTCTGCCTGGGAGCCAGCCTAGCACACACTGAAAGTGTGAGGCACAATAAACCTCTCCCTTTTAAATTGTGGATATCAAGTATTCCTGTCCCAGCAATGAAAAACTGACCTAAAATGAAGACATTCACTTGTAATATTTCTTATACCTTCTTACCTTATAGAAATGCCAGTGGAGTAGATGATATAGGATGTGCATGGTATTTATCACAGTGCCTGATGTAATAGGTACTCAATAAATGGAATGATGAAACTGTCTATGGCTGAGTGATGCTTGGCACCTGACTCCCTTAGATGCAGCTTGTCAGTCACGAGGGTGAATGTAGGGCTGGACAAGTTTCTACAGACTTACACCAGGCTTTCTTGGCAAACTCTGTGGGGTCTGGAGCACATTTACAATAGTGAGCTCTTGTAAGCCTGGGCTCATTTCTCCTTCTCTGTGTCTCCACTACTCCTACCTGGTGCACGGTATTTATTCTTCAGCATGCATTAGCTGAAGTGTTGCATGGGTGGCTAGTTTGTTATCGAGAACTTAAAGCAGGTTATATACTCAACAATCACCTTTGCACTTACATCCATTTTTGATTTGTGTTTCTAGCTTTTCATATAGATTTTCATAAGTAATCTGGTAATAGGTTTGGAGCAGTGTCTTGTCTTTAATGCTGATGCATTTAAGGAGTGAGTTATACTGGCTTTCTCCTAAAGAGTCAGTGTCGATTTGCATTTTGGCTGAAGCTGGTGGAAGGAGCCAGGAAATGCAGAAGGGATGTAGGTATGGCATCCTTGCCTTAAAAGTCACTTGTCACTGGATAACTGCACCCCCCACCTGCCTGCAGTGTCTGGGGATCTGTGAGTCAGCCAGCCAGAGATACTAAGTAGAAATATGAAGGTGGGAAATGACAGAAACATAAATACTATAATTGGGTCTACAGGTCATCTCTTTGCTCCTGTACTTTGGGCAGCTCATCATGATGGAAAAGCTGATTTTCAGCAGTAGTGCCTGGTGAAGGCCTGGCAGAGCATGGGTGAGTTTCCAGATAGTCTCCCTATGTGACATGCAATAATGGCCATAAGTAATCTGGTAATAGGTTTGGAGCAGTGTCTTGTCTTTAATGCTGATGCTCCAGTCTTATGAAAGATGAATCTGCACTGAGCATAGTCTGAGGGTCAAGGGAGTCTGTGATACAGATGGGAAGAGAGACAGCATCTGCAAATAATCATTTGACCCCCATCGCTTTTCCTTCTATTGTTTTTTCAAACTCTTCCAGATCTTACTCTAGGTTGATAGAGATGAGGAGATGAGTGGGAAATCCCTGGAGTGTACTGTGGAGATGGCTTCTTAAACTCATTTCACAGGGTAGAGCTTATGTACCAAGAGATATGGTATGTTAGAGAAGCCTTTGAAGCAGCAGTGTAGGGAGATATCCTGCAAAAATAAGCTTAAAAAAAAAGGGCACAGGAGCACACTGATAGCCTGCATTGCCTGTATCTCCCACATTCTGTGCTTGGGATTAATTACCATTTTATTTTTAAAGAAGCACCCTTCCTCTGAGGTCAGACATTGTTTCTAAAGTTTAGTTTTTAAGGGGCCGGGAGTTTAGCTCAGCGGTATAAGTGCCTGCTTGGCAAGCATGAGGTCGTGAGTTTAATCCCTGGTACAAAAAAAGAAGTTTGGTTTTTAAAAATTGGGCTATTAAATGTTCATTGTATAAATAACCTGTGAAAAAGCTCCACTGTTCATGAAGGCTTTAACTGGATTTCTAGGATGATTGGCATCTGAATTCATCACGTTTCTCTGGAAAAACATAAACAATGACATATATAAAATATATGTAAAAATGGATTTCTTGTTGTGAATTGGTTCATGTGGTTAGGGAGGTTTAGAAGCCCCAAGTTTTACAGTTAGAAAACTGGAGACCCAGAAGAACTGAGAGGGTACACTGCAGTCTGGATCCTGGCAGGCTCAAGATTCAGGGAAAGCCTGTTTCTCAGTTCAGTATGTAGACAGGAAAAGACCAACATCCTAGCTCCAGTAGTCAGGTGGAGAGTTTCTTCTTAGTCAAACTATTTGTTCTATTCAGTCTTCAACTGACTGGGGAAGACCCCACCCCATTAGGGAGCACAGTCTGCCACATTCGATCTGAATGTTAATCTCATCTGGAAACACCTGCACAAGCCACAGCAAATATCTGACCACCTAGTGACAGAGCATCCAAAGTCTGATTATGGGGAAAAATGACAGCTTAAAGGAAGTTTTTGACTTGATGCACCATTTGTAGGATTAGCAAAACAGAAAACAACTTTTAAAGATCTCCTAGCATATGGAGATCACGTAGCTTGGAAGTAGTGATGCAGGGAGCTTGCATTGGTGGCATAACTGTGTGGTTTGCTAGTTGGGTGGTCCTGACAAGTCTGTTGGCCTTGGAAAGCCTCAGTTATCCAGGTGGAAGGTGTGAGTGATAATGGTACCAGCTCCCCAGGCTTCTGAGGAGGAATAGCTAAGATCACACATGTAAAGCTCTTAGCATTGCCCTTCCAGCTGGCGGGCTGAGTAGCTGTTACCACTGTGCTCAGTGTTGAGGAGGCGACTGCCAACATTCATTAGATGAGCCCTGTGGGTCTCATGGGACTACGTGCTTTATCTGTGTGTGTGCCCTGTGCTCTGCCTCCTCAGGAACAAGGTTCAGGTCTTAGTATCTGATTTGTGTTCTCCCCCAGAAGACTGCCAGGATCATGTTTTCTCTTCTGATTTTTTTCTTTCATTATTGAAATGAGAAATTTATTTTGTAGGGGGAGTAGTAGGTCATCTTTGTGAACTGTAACTTTCCTAAATTCATCCTCCTCCTGGTACCCCTACCCCAAGGTTGCTGCTGAGAATGGGGATGTGGAGGCCAGACCTCAATGGTATCACTGGCCCAGGGACCTGGGAATCCCTGCAGGTGTGAAATCTACATGCATGGAGTTTACAGAGGCTGGGGAGTCACAAGCTTACCCCGATGTGCGTGTCAGTTGGTGGAATCATTTGTCCCAGTTTGCTCTCTGGTTATTAGCAAAGAGAAGTATGAGTATCAGTTGGATGCCAGGCAGCGGTACAGACCATGATGAGCTGCTGCTGTTTAGACCTAAAATCAAATCACAACTAAACATAAATAATGAATTTCAAAGTGTGATCATAAGCATCCATAGGGACAATACAGACATAGTCTTTTTTTCTTGCTTAGACTTTTTTTTCCTGTTGTTTCTGTGGTGTAAGAATGCAGACGGCTTCCCCAGTCAGAAAGATCCACTTTAGAAAAGAAAGGCAGATGTATGTTTCTATGCTCCTTCTGTGTGTGTGTGTGTGTGTGTGTGTGTGTGTGTGTGTGTGTGTGAGAGTGTGATGGGGCCAGGTAGGACTTCTCCATCGTATTGTTCATTTCTTCATAGCAACCTTAGAACTCTTAGTGTCTTTATTTTATTGCTCATTTTACAGAGGAGAAAATCAAAGCCCAGCCTGGTTATTTGCTTTGCCTAAGGTCACATAGCTTGTATGTAAAAATTAAGACTTATATTTAAGGCCTATTGGAACAGAAAGCCCTACGACAGTGCTAGTGAACCTTTTAAAGCTTTCAGTGATACAAACAGTGTGTTGCTATGTGCGTGCCATAGATTTGCCACCCTCGCACTGTGGTATCATTTAGATACTAAGAGTTGTAAGAGTCTGGGGCTCTTCCTCTTAATTTTCTTCCTCCTCTCTGGGAAGTTGGAGTTTTGTTTTTCCTGACTGAAATAAGACTCTACTTCTGTTGGCTTCTGCTGGTATAATAGGGGTAATTAATACCCCAACATTTTATACTTAGTATTTACTTGCTTATTTATTGTAAGTTGCTTATGAGATGAAAATGAAACTGTGCTATTTTATAGCAGCAAAATAAAAGGTTATTAAAAACCTTAGTTCTTTGTTTTCTGTAACATTTCCATTGTTGATAGACCAAGTGATAATTGTTGCTGATGCTTAGAAAGTACTTTCTGGGGAGCAAGCATCATTTCAGGGGAGCAAATAAAGAAATCTTTAGTTACCCAGCATAGTAGCCAGTGCTGTGGTGGTAGACCTGGGACAGAAAATTAGTCTGACTCAAGATTTTGTGCTTGTAACAATGCTTTATCCTTCCCTATAAAAAAGAGCAGAATGCTTGAGTTTTTGAAAAGTTTCATTTAAATTAGTGATGAATGCAAATGACTATTTTTTAAGAATTTAAGTGAAGCATATTCAGAGTGATGTTCTTTTGGACAATATCTCATCAGAAATAATGAGTTTTGATGCAACATGTATAAAAATGTACCCCATTTAAGGACATCCTGAGAAAAATTATTCAGTTGATTTTTTCAGTGGGCATAAACACAATGAAATGATAGATGAGACAAATTCAGGTAATCTCCAGATTAAAATTCTGAACAGTGAAATAGCATCTTACATGAAAGGTTGAATTTCCTGATAAGCTCCAAATTATATTCCCACCTTATTTAAGAATATGTGTTGGCAGGTTTAACAAGATCTTGGCACATTCTAATTTGAGATTTATTATAAGATGTGTGCATGTTTAATAGGGGCTTAATTATTCATATCCACATCTTCCTGACAGTAACTTACTTCAGCTTTAGATAAATTCTTGGCACTTGGGGAATATTGGCTTCTGCTGTTAAAAAGATTCAGTGAAAGGAAAACTAAGTGCATATGCAAGAAATTACCCAGGACAACCAGCTCTGCTCAGACTGGGATTCTCTAGTATGAGATTTTCCAAAATGCTCTTTCATGTTCCTGGATGTTGAGGCAACCCAGTGGTACTTGAAGAGCTTAGGACTTGGAGTGAAGCAATTCCATTTATATCCTCAAAGTTGTGTGGCTTTGGCTTGATTTCTTAAAGACTTGGCTCTTCAGATCTCTGTGTACACAAAGTGAGTCCCTAGTTGCTTCTCTCCGAGGGCGGACATGAAGATGAGTTGAAGTATTTTTCAAATGGGAATCACAGCATGGTACAAGAGGCACTGAATGGGAGCTGGCTTTCCCACATTTCCTCCCCTCCCACCATCTTGAGTGGTAATTATTTTGAATAGAAATCAAAGGAGATAGAAATAAATGAGGCAGTGGTAAACATGTAGAGAAACATATACTGTGAACGTGAATTGGAGGGTGAGTGTGAATTGGAGGTGTGAATTGGAGGGCGAGTGTGAATTGGTGGGTCCTTTTTAACAGTTTGTGTGTGTGTGTGTGTGGGTCCTTTTTAGATATAAACTTGTTGATACCCATTTGAGCTAAATAGCCCAGTGGCTTTTATCTTCACTATGTCCTCTGTCTTACTCCCACTTGTAGCTTGACTTTCTCTTTTTATTTTTGCTTTTGGCTCAAAGAAACTTTCTTAGAGAAGTCCTAGGTGAGTATCACACCCATTACTCTCTGTAGTTTATTTGCCAGACTCATTTTCTCCATAGCTCTTAGCACTCAGTGGCCTTATTAAATATCCATGAGTGGGTTTATGTGCCCATCTGCCCTTTGAATTCACATTCTAGAAGGCAGAGTCCTTGACTAGTTCCTTGCTTTAAACCAACATTGGCAGTGCTGTTTTGCATGGAGAGGTGCTTCATAAATATTTGTTGTGTGATACATTACAAGGTCCTGTCTTGACACAGTTCTGTTTTGGCAAATGACTCCTGGGAGTTGGGCTCTCAGGAATTATATGTTCAGAGATTAGTCTGAACCATGGCATGGGTGTATTTAAAGATGTGTCTGTATGCAAATCTGGTTCCCTTGACAAGGCCTGGGCAGAGTGCCCTATCACAGCTTCTAAACATATAGGACATTGATCACAAGGGCACAGGAACCAAGTGGCTTTCTGATGACAGGAAGGTAGTATTTCCCTGAATTAAGAGATGATGTAATGCCATGGAAGGCAAGAGTGTTTTTGTATATCAAGAGCATATAGAGTTAGTACCGCAACCTACTGGTTAATAGGCTTTTTAAACTAAGAAGTTTTATGTTTATTGCTTTGAATTATACAAATCATTAATGTTTTCCTTTTAAAAGAATCTAATATTACCCATAAAGGTAACTTATTCTGATAACCTGTTATCACAGTTGCCCTACTCCCAGCCCCCAAGCTCTGTTCCCCTGGGATGACAGTGACAGCAGTTTGTTAAAAGTATTTTCAAGTAATGATCTTGTGTGTTTCCAAAGTTATATATCCAACTCAAGGGCTACAATTGGATCAGTGGACATGAGGCTCCTGTGGCCAGTGTAAACCTTTGGAAGCTACATTTGGAAATCGAAAAACATGCCTGAGAAAAGGCTGTTGTTCAGGGTTGTCTGATACTTCTAGCTTACACAAGAATTGTATCTTGTGTTTCATTTATTGTGGTGAAAATTTAATAATGTGACATTTGCCTTCTTAATAAATTTTTAAGTGTTCTGGATGATATTGATAACCTTGTGCAATTTTTTTGTAGAGTTTCTAACTTTTTGTCTTGCATGATTGAAACTATGCCTATTGAGCAACAACTCCCATCCCATCTCCATCCCTGCCCTGCCATCTCTGGAAACCACCATTACACATTTTGTTTGACTACCATACTTTGGCATCTCATGTAAGTGGATCTTGCAGTATCTGTCTTGCTTTGACTGATTTGTTTCACTTAGCAGTGTCCTCCAAATTCATACTTATTGCAGCATAAGATAAGATTTCATTCTTTTTAGAGTCTAAATAATATATCACTGTATTTATCTACCATGTCTTGTTTATCCATGCATCCATAGATGGATACTTTTATTGTGAATAATGCTGGATTGAACATAGGTGTACAAATATTTGAGATTCTGATTTTAATAGCTTTGCATAAATATTTGGAAGCAAACTGCTGGATTATATAGTAGCTCTAGATTTATAATTTTGAAGACGACCTGTACTTTTTTTGGTAGCATTTGCCCTATTTTACATTATCACCAATAGTATATGTCTTGGTTACTTTTCTTTCATTGCTGAGACAAAATACTCATGCCCAAAATTAAAGAAGCAAACATTTGTTTAGCTCGTGGTTTGTGGAGGTGTCAGTCCATAATCAGCTGGTTCCAAGGCAGGGTGGCATGGTGAGGGGAAACAGTTCAAGGCGACAGGAGATAGCAAAAGCAGCAAGAGCAGAAAGAGGCTAAGCAAGCCTCTTTTCCTCCCTTGTATTGTTAACAGGCTACCACCTCCTAGGGTGAGTATAGTACTCACACCATCTCTGTGCCCTCCTCTTGCACAGGATGAAGATGTTTACGAAGTGAGGATCCTAGCCCTCTTCTGAGTCATTTAGTTAACCTTCTAAACTTATCAAGTTGACACAGTGAATCAACTATTAAAATTCACCCCTTGTCAACTTGGCAATCATCCATATTTCTTTAAACTGGTCTCCAAATGCAAAGATATGCCTATTCTTTTCACAACTTGAATATCATAACAAGGTTTAATGATTCTTAAGAACCAGTATTAGGTCGTCAACATTATATTTCATAAGAACCATAATATTTTGCCCCTGACCCCTCAAGGACTCATGCACATCGCTTTTTGCAAAAGGCGTTTAGTCCATGTGCAAGAGTTTCCAAAATCCTAACAATTTCAGCATTGCTGAAAAGTCCAAATCCCAAGTATCCTCTGAGATGTTAGGCAAAATCTTAGCTGCAAGCCCTTTTCATTCAAAAAGTTAACAAATGAGGATACAAAAGATTGGGAGCTAAGCAAGTCCAAATTCCAGCATGATAAACATCTGAGGCAATCTGTGAACTCCACAAGGCTTGGGTGCCTCCACACTTCTGGTAGTTATAGCTCCCATGGTTTATTTCTTGGGCTGGCTTTGCTCTCTCCTTTCAGGTTTCCTTAGATGATCCACAATCCATGTTCATGTTTTTTCCAAGCTTCTGAGGTGTCCACCGCACCTTTGGCTTCACATACTGCATGGAACACACTGTATGGAAATTAGAGTGGAAGCCTTGTTAACCCCATCACTGTTGCGTTCTGAATGCACCTAAAACCAGCACCATGTGGATGCTACCAATGTCTGCAGCCAGCTGAAGCAGTAGCCAGGCTTTCCTCTCTCGTGGCTATTTGGTCAATTGCCTGGATCACTGGGCACTCTTAATCCAAATTTGAGGAACAAATTTTATATGCTGCTGCCATTCTTAAACATGAGGTGGCAGTTGTCATTCTGAAACATAGTGCTCTGCAATTTTCTCCTCAGAGTAAGGTCTTTCACTGTTTCAGTTTTGAAATTGCAAAGGGTGGAGACTTGCTGCTTTTTGTGATGCCCTCAGGCCATCACTTGTTCCTTCTCAGCAATCCAATCAAGATCTCAGTTCTATCTTTGCAGCCCACAGCTTTACTGGAGCTTCCTTGCTGGTTAAACTCATAACATTTTATGTCATTCCTCTAGGCTCTGTACTCTTAATCTGCAACATAAATCTAGCTAACCACCCCAAACAATAGCCATGCCACAGTCTCAATATTCAGTTTCTTCAAAATTTCTTCTGCCAGACTAATTATTCTACCACTCTTAATCTCAGTCTCAGGCAGAGTCTCTGGCCATGAGCAAAATGCAGACAAAATTTCTGCCAATCATAATACACAACATCTGGAGTGTAGCAACAGATGCAGTCCTTTCCAGGAGAAACCTCTTGAGCCTGGTCTTCACTGGTTTTCTGATCTTCTGAGCTCTAACCAGAATCTCTGATACATAACAGCCTAAGGCGTTCCAGCTCTACCCTTTCAGGTGGTATCTCTGAACCTTTCCATACTCTTACCACAAGCCACTCCCAAATGTTCTTGAATCACATGGTCTGATATAGTCATAGCAATGACCCACTTCACTGGTACCAAATTCTGTCTTGCTTACTTTTTTCTCATTGCTGAGACAAAATACCTGATGCCTAAAATTAAGGTTTTTTTTTTTTAGCTTACAATTTGTAGAGGTTTCAGTACATAATCATCTGGCTCCAAGGCAGGGTAGCATGGTGAGGGGCAACAGTTCAAGGCGGCAGAAGAAAGCAAAAACAAGAAGAGCATAAAGGGGCTAAGCAAGCCTCTTTTCCTCTCTTATATTGTAAGCAGGCTCCCATCCCCTGGGGCAAGTATACCACCATCTCCCTGCCCTCCTCTGGCATAGGATTCATAGATGGACACTTCTGTTGTGAATAATGCTGCATTGAGCATAGGAATATAAATATTCCTTTGAGATTCTGATTTTAACAGTTTTGCATGAATACTTGGAAGCAAACTGCTGGATCATATGGTAGCTCTAGATTTATAATTTTGAAGACCCTCCACACTTTTTTTTTTACAGTAGTTGCCCCATTTTACATTCTCACCTATAGTGTACATGTGTTCTCTTTTCTCCACATCTCTGATAACTTTTTGTTGTTTTTATTGTTGGTGGTGATGGTGTGTGTGTATGTGTGGCCATTGTAATGTGTGAGGTGATAGGTTATTGTAGTTTTTGACTTGCATTTGCATGGTTATTAGTAATATTTTGCTACCACTGCCCTTCATTGGCATGTTTTCTTTATAGAAATGTTATTCAAGTTCTTTGCCCATTTTTAATCAGTTGTTTTTCTGTTGTTGAATTATAGAGTTTTTTGTATTTTAGATACTAGTCCTTAAACAGATCTATGGCTTGTAAATATTGTCTCTTATCTTTTTACTATTGTTTCCTTTGTGGCACAGAAGCTTTCTAATTTGATGTAGTCCCACTTGTCTGTATTTGTTGCTAATATCTGAGATTTGGGGGTCATACCCAAGAAATCCTTGCGCAGACCGATTTTATGTGCTGTTCCCTCCATTTTATTTGAGTAGTTCTATGGTTTTGAGTCTTACTGTTGAGTCTTTACCCTTTGAACTGATTTTTGTCTATGTTATAGGAAAAGGTTCCACTTTTATTTGGTTGCATATGAATTTGGTTTTCCCACCATCATTTGTCAAAGAGAACCTTCTACATTGTGTGATCATGGCTACCACTGCTTGATGGAGTCATTGCTACCACTGCTTCAGTTTATTGGTGGGTTATATCCCATTCCATTGGCATGTGTGTATTTCCTTATACCCCTATAATACTGCTTTGATTGCCGTAATACGTTTTGAAGTCAAGGCCTCCACCTCTATCTTTCTTTCTCAAGGCTATTTTAGCACTTTAAGGTCCTTTACAGTTTCATTAAAATATTATTGCTGTTTTTTCTGCTTTTCAAAACAATGTGCCATTGAGATTTTAAATTACATTGAATTTGCAATTTTGCATAGTGTGGACATTTTGACAATATTGAGTCTTATCTATGAAGAAGTGATTTATTTCCATTTATTTACCTTTCATTTCTTCAGGCAATGTTCTTAAGTGCACAAGTCTTCCTTCTTAGTTTATTAATAAGTATTTGATTAGTTTTGATACTATTGTAAATGAGAATGTTTTGGTAATTTGTCTTTCAAATTGTTCATTGTTAACGTGTATAGTACAACATGATTGTGTCAATTATTTCTCTGAGTTTTTATTGTTGTTGAGAAAGATGAGCTGACTGTTTTGCTTTTAGGGCTCAGGGATTTCTCAGTGGGGCAGTCTGCTTCCTTCCTCAATCACAGGCTTGTTACTGTGTAGGATGGCACTGACTGTGCTTATGATGGTCCTCAACAGATCATGGTGTGGAGCGTGTTCATGGGAATCCTGTGCATGACACTGCAGAAGGTGACCCACATGTTCTTGGTGATGGCGGTCTTTATGAAGGAGGTAGTTGGATTTCACTGACCAGATCTCCATTTTCTAACCATCACCACACCTTTCCTGGTGGCAGCAAGCTCCCAATCCTCACTATTGTGGTGAATAAGCCCAATGTCTTAATGAAGTTGTGGGCCTTCAGGTTATTGGGCCCCATCCTGTATCTGCTTTTTATTTTTACCTTTTTGTAGTATTGGAGATCAAACAAGGGCCTTAACACTGAGCTACACCCCCAGTTCCTTTTATTTCATTGTAAGATTTTTGAGACAGGATGTCACGGAGTCCCTTAAGTTGATCTGAAACTTGCAGTCCTCCTACCTCCTCCTCTTGTGTGCTGGTGTTGCAGGTATGCACCACTATACTGGCTGCCTGTCCATTTTGATCACAAAACCAAAGCAGCCCCAATGCACTGTCCATTCAGCATGCTTGCAGGGACATGCAGGATACTTCTCCATTGTAGCCCCCATGTATTCATTAGTTCCATTAGCTTTTCATGGGATCTTCAGGATTTTCTACTTATGACATCATATCATCTTTTTTAAAAAAATAATTTATATGCTGTAAGTTTCTTTTTCTTGCTTAATTTCTGTGTATATTGAATCCTGGTGTTGAGCCTGGACATCCTTGTCTTACTCTGCCTATCACAGGAAATATCTCCAGGACTTTTTCATTGCATATGATAGCCATGGGCTTTATGTTGAGGTGACTTTTTTTAGTCTTAGTTTTCTGAGTATGGTTTTAACATGGGAAGGTGTGGAATTTTATCAAAGGCACGTGTGGGATTTATTGAGATGATCACGTGATTTTTTATCCTTGGTATTGTGAATGTGGGCTGTCACTTTGATTGATAGTTGTAGGTTGAACCATCCTTGTATCGCAGGGACAAATATCCCCTGGCCATCATGTATGGACCTTTTCATGTGCTGTTGAATCAGCTAGCTAGTATTTTGTTGGTGATGTTTATGTCTATATTTATTAGAAACATTGGCCTTCAGTTTTCTTTTCTTGTAGTCTGTCTTTGCTGTCATGGTTGTTAGTTTTATACAGTGAGTTTGGAAGTGTTGCCTTCTTGTCAACTTTTTGAAAGTTTGAGGATTAGCATTAGCTTTTAAAAAAATTTTTACTAAAATTCACCGGAAAATCTAGCAGGCCCATAGCTTCTCTTTGTTGAGAAGTTTTTGAATACAGACTCAATTTCTTTATGAATTACAAATTTACTCATATTTTCTATTTCCCTGTTGTTCAGTAGACTATGTTTCTAGGAATTTATTCAGTTTTCCTGGGTTAGTCAAATTGTTGTCAGTTTATTGTTGAAGTACTCACAGAACTCTCTGGGCCTTGTTATTTCTATAAAATCAGTACTAATGCTCTACATTTTTATTTTAAATTTTAATTTGAGTCATCTCCCTTGATAATCTTATAGTTAACAATTAAAATCTATTCTTCTAGTGACTTTGAAGTACATAATACATTGTAATTAGCTATTGTTACCATATTGTACACTGGACCTCTTGACTTACTCCTTTTTTCTAAAATTTTGTGTCCTTCTATGTGAAATTTTGTGGCCTTTGACCAGTATCTCCTCACCTCCCAATTCTGGTAACCACCATTTCATTCTGCTTTTATTAATTTGATTTTCTTTAGATTCCACATGGAGGTAAGATAATGTGGTATTTGTCTTCTCGTGCCTGTGTAATTACATATAATATTGCATCCTACAGGATCAGCCTTGTTTCAAATAACACTATTTCCTTCTTTTTCAAGGATGAATAGTATTCCATTCCATTCATATGTCACATTTTCTTTATTCATCCACTGATGAACACTTAGGTTGATTTTATATCTTGCATATTGTGAGTATTATTGCAGTAATGATGGAAGCATATGTGTCTCTTCAACATACTGATACAGTTTCTTTTAATTATATACCCAGCAGTGGGATTGCTAGTCATACATGGCTCTATATTTAATACTCTAAGGATACTGTTTACAGTACTGGCTGTGCTAATTTCCACTTCCTCCAATGGTGTGAAAGTGTTCCTTTTCCTCCCTATCCTTGACAATGTTTCAAATTTCTGGTAATTGCCATTTTGACAGATATGAGGTGATGAAACATTGTAGGTTTAATTTGCATTTACTGGGTGTTTAAGGATGTTGAACATTTTCTTCCCTATGGTCATCTATGTCATCATTGTTAATGTTTGCTTCCTATATTTGGGTTCTTTAATTTTCAATGCATATATATTTGTAATTACTATGTCTTTCAGGTAGAATGGCCCTTTGATCATTATATAATCCCATTCTTTGTCTGTTGGAAAAGTTTTTGACTCAGTGGCTTCTTTTTCTGACATAGGTATGGCCATCTTTGCTTTCTCAGTTACCTTTTTTTTGGTACCGTGGATCGAATTTATAACCTTGCTTGCTTGCCAAGCAGATGCTTATACCACTGAATCAAATACCCAGCTTAGTTACCCATTTTCACAGACTGTCTTTTTGTATGCTTTTATTTTTAGCCTGTGTATGTTCTTAAATCTAAAGTAAGTTCCCTTGCAGATAGCATTTAATTAGATCTTTTTTATTTATTCAACTACCTAAGTCTTTTTAGTTAGAAAGTTTAATCTATTTACCTTTAAAATAATTGCTGATTGATTATTGATTATTACTGTTTTGGTAATTATTTTCTGTATGTGAAATAGTTTTTGTTCTCTTCTTCCTGTTTTTTTTTCTCTGTCTATAGTTTGTGTTCATTTGTGTGTGTTTGTATGTTTGTATGTGTGTGTGTAGCTACACTGGGGATTATACAAAATATTTTAAGTTACAAAAATTTAAACCAATAATAACTTCAGTGATATATTAAAAGTCTTATTTCTCCTTACATTTTTTTTGTTCTCGTAAAAATTGCACCTTTTTACTGTGTATCCATTAAAATAATTGTATACTTAGTTTTTATATTTTGTCTTTTAACTCCTTTTCTAGGATTAAAGTGATTTTCCCACCATTTTTAGAATATTACAATATTCTTCATTTGCCTGTGTACTTACTTTTACCAGTGAGCTTTACATTTTAATTAGATTTTGTGTTGCCTTGTTTTTAACTTGAAGGACTTCTTTTAGTATTTCTTATAAGGCAGGTGTGGTAGAAGCTCTCTCAGGCTTTGTTTATCTAAGCAATTCTATTTCTCCTTCACTTTTGAAAGATAATTTTGCTGGACATAGGATTCTTTCTTAGCAGTTTTTCTTTTAGTACTTTGAATGTTTGATCTGCCAGCCTGTGACCTGCAAAGTTTTTATTGAGAAATATGCTGGTAGTCTCATGAGGACTCCTTTGTATGTGAGCCACATTTTTCTTGCTGCTTCCACAGATCTGTTATGGTCTTGCTTGGATAATTTGAGTATAATATGTTTCAGTGTGAGAACTTCTCTGGATTTATTCTATATGAGATTTTTGGTTTTCATGGAGCTCAATGTCCACTTTTTTCAGAGTTAGGATGCTATTACTCACTATTAGTAAGTTTTCAGTCCTGTTTTCTCTCTTTTAGAATATAACAATGGTGTGGCATAAGTCTCTTAGGTTTTCTTCACTCTTTTTTAGTCTCTATTTCTTTTCTCTTATATGACTAATTTCAAGTTACCTGTCTTTGAGCTCACTAATTCTCTTTGGTGAATATTTAATTCAATTATTGTGTTATTTAGCTCTAAAAATTGTCATTCTTTTTAAAATTTTCTGACTCTTAGTTGGTGTGCTCATACTGTCTATGTGTAGCTTTCCTGAGCTCATGGAGCATGTTTATAAAGATTCCTGTGAATTGTTTGTCAGGTAGTCCATTTTCCTCTGTTTCTTTAAGGTCAGTTTCTGGAGGTTTAGTTTCTAACCTTTTTTGGATCATGTTTCCCTGTTTCTTTGTGAACTTTATAACTCTGTTTTGGGATCTGCATGTTGAAAAAGAATTACTTCTTACAATATTCACTTTTTTACAGGGAAGGACCTTAATCAGCCCTGCTAGAAATTCTGTGGTCATCTCAAAACATTTTGGTAGAGATATCTTCTTTGGACAGGTACATATACTTAGAGACATACTGGTTTCTTATCCAAGAGCTTGGGACATTTTGTTCCGTGTGTTTTTGAAGCACCATTTCCTCCCACACACTTTCTCAAGTAGAGCTCTTTTCTGTTCCCTGCAGCTCTCAGTTCTTCAGGGTTTACTCAGTGTGGCAGGGCTCTGAATGAAGCAAGACATAGCCTCTGTCCAGGCAGCTTCTGGAAAGCCAGAACTTTGGGTGCATATTCTACTCCTCTTTCCACCCCATGGAGAAGCCATGAGTTACGGGCATTCTCCCAGGGGTAATCTGTATTGATTTCTCTGTGTCATATAAGTTCTTTGCTGCTGCCACAAACTGTTTACTTGTCTTTTCTCTCAGTAGTCCCAAGTGTCCAGAGTAAGCCAGGTTGCCATCAGTAATCCAAGTCAGGGAAGACAGAAACTAGTCCCTTGGGCAGGCCACTGAAAAGCTGAAACATTGGCTATACCTTCCATTCTCCTCTTTCCTTCCTGATGGAGATTCCACAAACTGGCTTTCTGGCCTGCTTAGGAACTACATTGGCTTTGGAGAGGCATGTAAACATGATTAAAATAAAATAGCTGTTCTTACACATTGTGATGCATTTGTTCCTGGTTTTGAGCTTGCTTAAGGCATCATGGCTTTCTAACTAATTTCTAGAATTCGCATAAAGGCTTTTTAGATCATATATTGTGATGAATTCATTGTCTTCACAGAAGATTAATGTCTAGGACTTCCTATTCCAGCATCTTTCTGATATTACTTGAGTAGAAAATGTAGTCTTAAGACATTTGATAAAATTATATACTAGCATCGCTTTGCTGGAATCATTGCTACTGTCATCATTGATGCATTCCAAGAAACCATCTTACAAGTATCAAAGGAATTTCTCTTCAAGGGATGTTAATCCATTACCTGTGATGAGTAATACACATTGGAAGAATGTATTGGATAAAAAGAGGGGTAATAAAGAAATTTTTATAAAAGTTCATCCAAAGTTAGCCATGGAGTGTTAGTTGCAAGTCAATTAAAGTCCAAAGAAAATAACTTGCATTGAGCCCTGTTGGTTTTTTTCTTGCAGAGAGATTTTTCCTCCAAATGTAATTTCCTTGGAATCTATGAATCTTCAGTTCTCTGAGGAGTGGCAGTTTAAAATTCAGCCGGGTGGTTTTTGTGATGTCTCAAACAGGCTCTATAACCTTCATGATATACAGCCTTGGAATTTGTCTGTATGCACCTCCTCTTTTTTCTAAAGCAGGATTGGACAGACTGGAACTGCTGAGATGGAGGAACTGACTTATTACAGTTTTTAGCTTACGACTGCATTGGTTGGCAATTTCTGGGGGCTGAAGTGTGAATTGTGTGTCCTAGGTAGAATAGCATCTACAAAATGTTCTCTGTGACCAAGCAAGTCTGTAAATGAATGAAAGTTTTATTTCCTTCAGGAAAGTAGGTGAATTGGTCAGCAAATCTACATTATTGAGTGTCTCTGCCCTTGGCAGTATCTCTGGGAGTTAAGGAAAGAAAATTCTTATCAACATGGTAAGATGTCCAAGAGGGACCTACACTGTGTTTTCTGATGAATGCTCCAGTTTTTGGAGTCTTAGCCACCTTCTCCCATCCCAATACCCTGCTTGTAAAAGAGAAACAATTGAACAATTATTTCATCTTTAGTTACTATTTTGTCAAGAGTTAGATTCCTTGTAACATCTTGAATCTGTTTCTATTCCCACTTCAGGTCCACTTTGCCATCTAAACAATTAAGCAGATCCCCATGCACCAGAAGCCTAGTCCCAGGGAAAGGACCCTTGAGCACTCTTCCCTTTTTTCAGGGTATTGACAGGGGTCCCCATGAAGTGAGCTGAAAAATCAGACAAAAGCCCCTCATCATGATCAGGTTGTCCTTTAGGGCTGCTGCCTGGAAATAGGAATTCTGCTTGACATTCCAGACAGTAGCGCCACACTTCTTTATTATTTAAAGACGGCTTTTTCTTTCCTCTCAGGTAGTCGACAGCTAGCAATTTAAATGAGCTGGGTTTATGGATGGCTGCAGAAATCCTCTTCACTCAAACCCAGTATCTATCCATCAAACTCCACGTAGCACTTTACCACGAAGGCGGCAGGGGGACAGCTCATCAGAATCACCCCAGTGGAATGTTATGATAGGAACAGAGAGGAATAGATTACATATTTATGTGGTCTTTGAAAATGCAGTGGGACAGGAAGATTGCTTGTAACGTATGCAGTTACATTAAATGACTGTTAACCTTCACTGGTTGCAAATGCCCGGCGCATACATTTGTGTCCATGTGTGTTGTATGCCTTGAAAATTTAATGAGACTTTTAAAATAATCAAATTAAATGTATTTGTTACTCCAGGTTCTGGTGACCTGTTAAAGCAAAATTGGATATAGTTTACAAAAATAAAATGTCTATGAGAGAAAGAAAAATATAAATTGAGTGGGGAAAGTTATAGCTGTACAGATCTTGGATACTAGCTTTATCTGATGGAATAAATAAGAGAAGAGATGCCCATGGTGACTTGGTTTCACTATTAAATTATAATTGATGATCACCTCTTTTTTTACATATGCATTATGCTGTGCAGGAAGAAGGTGACCTTGCAGTAATATTTTATTTCTATGATAACCAGACTTGCCCCACCCTGCTGCTTCGTAGGGTTGGTGGGCCAGACTTGGTGAGAAAGGATTTTTGCTGAGCTGAGCCTTCCTTTCAAAAGAATCTGTTCACAAGAACAGTTTGACTGCACTGTAGGTTTGCTCACATCACCATTTATAGTTTTGATTTTTTATCATTCTCCACTTACTTTTTTCAAGCCATCCTGCATTTGTTTTTTTAAAATCCATTCATTCCCTATCTGCTGGAGCAACCATCCTCCAGTGTCCTGCATGACACCAAAGCAACAGGGGTATGTCAGGGATGAAGACCCTGGAGTCCTTGCAAATTAGATACCACCTGTTCTCTCCTCTTACCCTGTGGCCATGCAGTGGTAAGGACAAGGAGGCAAAGGTTCCACCTGGAGTGATGACACTGCTTTAGGATTGAAAATTTTTTCCAAAGACTTTTGTGTTTAGCTATAGGGAAAATTCAAGAGAGAGGCAAAGGTAATGGTTGTGTGATTAGGGACTTTTTCCTAAAATAGTGGTGATAATTAGATGGCATACATGAGATTAATTTTTCTTTTAATACAAAAGATGTTAATTTTTTAAAGCTAAACCTCAGCATGCAAGTTTAATTGCCGTGGGTGTTGGGTTAAAGTTTGGGCTGTCTCTCTCAAAGTTCACTATCACTGCCATATGGCATCTACACTCACCTTTGCCAGCAAAGAAATGAGAGAGCATTTGTATTATGTGGGACCCCTCGGAAGGAGGCTGCCTGGGATTTCTGGCTGAATGTCTGTTCTCAGCTACTATTAGTCTGGAAAAAAAAAGTCATCCTCAGAAGGCTCTGGAATGTCACCCCTTTTACCTGATATTGGTAACATGGCAGGTAGATCTCTTTTTCAGTGGATCCTGAACTCAGAAGTGTTGTTATTTTAATTGTTAAGTGAGAAAAAAGGTATGTTGTGAGTTAGACTAATTGATTCACAGAATTCTGGCTTCCTATGATTTAAGGCTCTATCCTGGGCATGAATTAAATATTCAGATGGCAGGGAGCTAGAGTGGAAACCTGCAGGGGAAAGAGTAATTTGGGTAAAGTTTTGCGTGTATAGTTATGAATTCCAGGGATTTGAAAGTAAAGGCTTCTGCCAATACCTCTGCTGGCATGGCCTGGTTATTAGTAATGAACTGTGAGCTATCAGTTTGCTGCCTCAGAGGGATTAAACTTGCAAGGTTCTCCAGCCCTTGACTTCTTCAGCCTGAGGTCTTGCTCTGAATGCCTTGAATAATGTGATATCAAGAACCAGTTCATAGCTCAGAGGAAGGACAACTGTAACTGTCCCAGTAGTGGAAAATTAAAGTTCCTCTTTTTGGAAAGAACAGGATTGGCTCTTGCCAGTCAAGTCTCCCAGAGCACGAGCCTGACCTCTCAGGGTGCAGTGACTTTGTGTTCCAGCATGACACCACCATGCTGACCCTTAGCTCCTTCCAAATCCACCAAGTCATTTTATCAAGTTCCCCCGGAGGAAATCACATGTCCAAGGAAGCCTCAGATGCAAGAGTGATAGGTAAATTGTATTTCTTCAGCAAATCTTCATGGGCACCCAGCCTGACCACTGTGCTATGCCTGAGTGCAGTGAGAAGATAGACCCCATGCTTGCTCTTAGGAAACAAGCCTTCTTGGGAGTAGAGGTACATAGCTATCATCAAGTAAGGTAGATTGATTGTATTCAGGCTGCATGAGAGCCTCAAGACATCAGTGCAGCAGGAGTCCTGTGCTTGGATCTGTGGCAGGTGTCCTGATATGCACTTGTTCCTTTCCCTCAGTAAGATAGAAGGGTCAGAGGTGATGCACTCTGCCTCTCCCAGCTATTCTTTCCTCAGGTATAAAAAGAGCAGGGGAAGAAATATCCTCTAATCACTGGTAGCTCATTTTCTAAAATTTTGTCAGACTCCTATACCCATCACCCTACATGGGACAGAGATAAAGACAGATCCTTGGAGCTTACAGCCTTGCAATGATGACAGATAAGATGGAAAGGGAATTACAGTTCCATGGAATATGACCTGTGGAGAGGCATAGGTTGTCAGCATTGAATCTGTTCAGGGTGGATCATGGAAGGCTTCCTCACGGAGGGAGGTAGACTTTTAGTTGAGATAATGTGACTCTTCACTGACACAGTACCAGCCCTGGCTTTTGACATTCTTTATTCTTGTCTCAGCTGCAAAGGGCCACTGATAAACTCATGCAGAGGAGAGCAAGGGAGTAAGGGAGTTGGCATATTAGGTAGGCAGGTGAGGGCCCTGAATTTAAGGAGACCATAGTATTTCACAAGTGGTTAGCTTTGGTGCATATAAAGGCTATTTTAAATGTTCCCTAAGACAACTCATTTCTGCTGGTTGTTCAGACTGAGCTATGTATACTGTTGTACATTAGCTTTAAAAGGTACTGATCTCACCAGAGCCAATTAAAGATATGGGACTGGCTAGGGCTGTCCTGTGGGTTTAATTTATAGAGCACCAGCGTGGTGCTGAACTCAGGATGACATGCAATAGAGGCAGTGAAGAGACAATGGAAAACATGGTCCTAGTACTCTAAAACCTTTAACTATAGCTGGATTTCATTGGTCCTCTTGAGTAGAGCCAGCTGTGAATCAATTGCTAAAGATCCTAGCCTGGGATAAACAACAGAACTGTGACCAATGCTAACTATGTTTTACAGAGAGCGGTGTGTTCCTGACCCTGTGCTGGGTGCTTTATCTGTGGCATTTCTAATTAATATTTAAAATTTTCCAAAGCAGGTTTTATTACCTCTGTGGTACAGGTGAGAAAAATGAGGCTCAGAAAGCTTGCCACTGGCAGAGCTGGGGTTCTAGGACTGCTTTGTCAGATGGCAAGTACTGCCTGCATTCTACTGAACCACATGTCACTTTTGAATCAAGCCCTGAGAAACTGGTGGAGTTACAAGAGGGCAAGGCGGATAATGTGGGTGAGGGTGTATTTCTGAGGCTTTTAAGCAGTTAGCAGAGAAATTAAAATTATCCTGATATCAGACATGAGCGACAATGAAGTTCCTTGTTCTTACTCACTGATGAGCTGTGACATACTGGTTGCCTTGTTGAGTGAAACAAGCCAAGCAGAAGGAGTGAGGAGGTGTTCTTTGTCCCTAGAGGCTGTTGAGGAGCAAGGCAAGGCAAAAAGAATGAGCCAGGATAAAGCCCCTGGACAGGGCAGCCTGAGGGGTGGGGCTGGGAGCCAGAGGCAAGACTGCCTTGAGCTGCACTAGGGACAGGGAACTTGCGGAGGGAGGGTGCAGGAGAGTACAAGCACATGAGCCTGGGTGTGTGACCGGGTGGGTAAGGATCCTCTGGGAAGCACAAAGACAGGCTGCAGCCAAAGGCCCAGCATCGCCCTGGGGGAGCTCTGTCATTTCTGCTTCTGCGTCTTCCACAGAAAACACCTATTGGGGCTTCTTTATGTCCCTGAAGATGAAGGGTCATAGACCGAATGTGAAACTGTTTCTTTTTCACACTTTGCATGAACACAGCCCTGTAGTATACCCTTGCTCCAAGCAACTGTGAAAGCAGCAGGACACAGGAAGGGTAGGGTCCTGGCAAGTGATGGATGGATTTGAAAAAAAATGCCCCCCCCCCCCAACATCCATATTTGAGCAAAGGACCAATGTGTTCTGGGAACCAAGAGGAATTGACTGAGGTTCATTTTTTTTTTTCCCCCTATACCAGGGATTGAACTCACAACCTAGCACTTAACAGGCAAGTGCTTATGCTGCTGAGCTAAATCCCCAGCCAGGTGAGGTTCATTTTGAGAGACACAGGAGAAAGACTAGAGCCTGTGACTCTCCAGATGGCTTTTCCCTTGGATATATGTCCCAGGAGCCAGCTGTTCTCCAGTGATTCCTGAGTGTGCCTGTACCCCAGCCAAATGAATCCTGGGTTGCTGTCTTCCCTTTGCAGCATCTGGCCAGACTCAAACACAGTGCAGCTTTCAGGGAGTAAAGGAGTAGGCTTGGTTTTCCTGGATCAAAGCACAGCCCCACCATTCATTCCCAATGGTACTTGGCAATTCACACTATTAGAATCTTTGCTAGGAACCCAGCAGGAAGAGTAAATGTTAACAAATGCAAAATATTATCCATTAGGGGTAAAACAGTAGCTAAACAAGTTACCTCATCTAGCCCTTGGTAAGATACTGCAGTCATCTAGTTTGGAAAGGGAAGGCAGCAGTCCAGGATTCTCCTGGTTGGGTTTATGTTTAGCTCTTGGAAAATGGATGTTTCTCAGTCTGTTGTTGTTTGGTGGTAACTTGGATCCCTCAGGTCCACACTGAAGTGGACACTTTTGCTCCATTTACTTTTTAAAGACACCCTCCTCTTATGGAGGCCTTGCTTGTTGGTGAGATCTTTACTAGATGGTGGTGGTGGAAGAGAGGTGGGATAGGAATTTGGAACACAAAAAGCATTTCTCCTCAGAACCTGAAGACTTTGAGCTTTGGTGGACTCCTGCACTGACCAAGGTATTCATCATACCTGAAGGATAGGCTAGTGCTTCTGAAGGAGCTCAGACAGCATCTGTCCCATCTCATGACACTGCAGATTCCCAATGGCCATAGCATCTTGTCTCGCCTCTTCTTGGAACAGTCTAGTTTATAACTTGTTCCTGAAAAAAAAAATAGATCTTGCTGCTTCCTTGCTGGTATACTGGAAAGGGCTTTGAATGCTTAGAACATGGTTTTCCAGAGGACATCAGGGATTTTCTGTTTTACTCTCAAACCCTCTGGAGGGCGATTGTGTTGACTGAGGGTGACACTGTCCATTGAGTACTGTGGGCTGTGACCCCCCCACACACTCCACACACACACACTCAGGTCAGCTACTCAGATATACCTTGGTCCCCTTTGAAAAAAGAAATACCATAAAGAACTGAAAGATTATTGCAGCTACATTCCAGGCAGTGAAAGCTTCTCCACATTTTCAAGTACCTGACTACCTGATTTTTCCAGTTTGGGGACAGAAATGGAAGACTAACTTTTGTCAGACAGTAAAACCTAATTAATTCAGACAAGCTAAGTAAATTAGGGCAGAAGCATACACTGCAATACTAGGCAGTCACTGAAATGATGCTGTAGAATATTTAATGACATGGAGAAAAGTTCATGCTTTATTAAGTGTAAAAAGCAAGTTACAAAAGAGTGGGTGCAGAACCATCCTATTTGCTTGTAATTTAAAAACAAGTGTAGAAAAAGGACTGACAAGGCAGACACCAAAATGTTAATAGTGGCTCTCTTGGGGGAGGTCAGCTTACAGGTAGTGCTTATTTTTATTTTTATATATTTGTGTTCTTGTAAAGATATATAGCAGATTTATAAGCTAAAAGGAGAGAAGTCAGTGTGTGTGAGTGTAGGTACATATAATGATTAGACTCAAGAAAAAGAGGAAGGAGTAAATACTTGGAAATTATTTAAAATTATGTTGCACAAATTACTTGTGGTTGCAGGTGAGGACTGGAATTCAGCAAAGTGGAAAGAGCTTTGTCGGTGACACAGACGTGTATTTAATTATGAAATGGGAAAATCCTTTGTAAAGAATCCAGCACTCTCCAGGTGGCTTACTATATAGCCAGCATTAAAACCCAAGCCTTACCCACATGAGCTGTCAGGAATAAACAAGACTTGTAGTCACCCTCCTTTTCTTCCCCTGGAGAAAAAAAAGAATCTAAGGCAATGCCTAGCACATAGGAAGTACGGAGCAAATGTTTAACTGTCTTTATGTTTTCTTAGAGCAATGTTTTTCTTCTGCTTGCATTAAAACCACGACATTCTGAAGCAAATGGAAGAAAGAAATGGCTTTGAATTTATCTGTTTTGGATTAGCCCTGTTTGTTAACCCAATACCAGAGGCCCTGTCTTGTGGCCTTGGAGATTAGCGCTCACTTTGAGACATGCATTTTTAAAGATGAAATCGACATAGATTTCTAGACTGGTCTGTCAGAGGTTTGTTCTTCAATGAGTGAAGGGTTCCCTGTGGCCTGTCTTTTCACAGAGGGTGCCTGTGTTTGAGAATAGAGCAATCCTTCCTGTTAACTTCTGGTAAGAGTCAAACTAATTTTAAAACTTGTGTCTTTCCTGACTCTAGGGGAGGTGATTTTCTGTTATGTTCAGTGTCATAGCCTCTTATTTCCTGGGTTGCTTTTGCAGTACTTTATGGCCATTATTCAGTAGAAAAGAGCCAGTAAATATCCCCTAAATTATTAATTCATTAATAAACCCATTAAACTCTTGCTGCTTACCGGTGATTAATGGCAGAAACCTGTCTTCCACTGACAGCATCCTTTCCCGATGCATTCCACTGTTGGGCGGAACAGGGCAAAGAATGAGGAATGCTGATGGATTTCTGCATGATGTGGCTATAGATTTTTGTGTGAATTGTCCTCTGTCACAAAAAGAAAGCTTTACAGAGAAGTCAGCTCATCAAATGCATGTTGCTGTTTTGGTGAGTAATGATCCTGGCATGTTGGTCCATCCTACTTTCTTCAGAACAATTATTTCAACTGTACTCTCCCCTGGGGAATTGCTTCTTATGGTTAATAAATCAGTAGACAATATAAAATTCTTAAATGAGGATGACAATAGCGAGGTTCCACCTGGATACCATTATGCTATAGTGTTAATAATCGCAGTGAGCTCTGCTGGCTTATTTCGTGAGCTGAGAAAAAGAGTTGGTGTCAGGCCCTGAATGGAAATCAGTATTTGTAGAGGCCTCTTACAGGAGCAGTGGAGTAAGCTCTTTATATACTTTCTTCATTTAATGCTTATTAGAGTCCTTTCCAGGAAGATGGTGTCATTTCAGTTTTATAGAACTGGCTCAGAGAGGTTCATTAACTTGCCTGAGATACACAGATAGTGAATCATTGATTTAGAAACCTGAACCATGACACAAAATCTATATTTCGAGGCTTTTGTGCCTCTGGGGTTATTATACAAAGAGGCAGGCATTTTTATGTGAGCCTATCTTGGTGACAGGATTTGTGACATCTGTGTGTGAGAAGAGAAATTGAATACACCTGTATTATAAAATGCCTATAGTGTATTATGCGTCAGCCCCTCTTCTGAAGGCAGGACCTATAAATTGTGAAGAAAGCTCACTATTTGTGTAGCTTAGTAGGCATGATCCTATGTATTTCACAAACATTTTCTTATTTAATCTCTGAGATAATCTTATGCCATAGGTATTTGTAGCTTTAACTCATTGCTTGGTGAAGATAAGGAATGTGCCAAGGCCACATATTTGAAGTGGCAGAACCAGAACTTGGACTCATTTTTGAGTTTATTATAAGCAAATACAGTAAGTAACAATCATGCCACAGCATGCTCAGTCCATGGGTCTGTAGTAGTATTTGAACACTCACTTACACTGTGCTTACTATTTGTCCCAAGAAGGAAGGGCACAGACACGTGGGCAGGAATGACACTCAGGACTGAGAAGGGCAGAGAGGCTTTGGGAAGAGATTGAGCCCCAGGAGAGCACTAGAACGGGTGGTGGACCAGTGGTTTGTGAGGGCTTTGGGGTGGCCAGGAGGGACCTGCAGAGGAGGTATATGGTGCCTAGCACCCTGGGCAGGAATTCTGACGAGTCCTCGCTTCCTCCTCCTGACTGTCATACCTTCTTCTTGTGAGATTTTCACTTCCTTCCTTTGTGCCAGGAATACACTGGGAAAGCCTCCTCTGTTAGAAGATAGAGAAAAACAGATGGAATGAAGCAGGTGCCCTTCACTTTGTCCTGAAGACCTACTTCCTTTGTAAGATCCAAAATGAAATTGGATTTTTTTTTGGTTTTGATATAAAAGCATTTCTTCCTTTTTTGCAAGAATCAAATGCTTCAAAAAAACACAAGAAAGTTAAAACCCCCAAAATAAAAGTTTATGATCTCACACCTGGAAATAACCACAGGAAAAGTGTTACTTGTATCCTTACAGTCATTTTTTCATGCACACGTGTACGTGCACAGCCCTCACTGTCTTTTCCTGGGTGCAGTAACTTCACACAGTCATCATCTTCTCTTACCATAGCCTTAGGCATCTGTCCATGTCACTGTGTTCAGATACATGTACCATTATTTCTCATGGCTGCTGAGCACTCCTGGAATGATTGTGTAGATGTTCTCCTTCTGATGAATTATGAGGCAGTATCCAAGGAAGAAAATAGGAACCTATTTAGGTGTTTTCAGTAGTGAGAATTTAACCTAGGGACTTAGCTTCACAGGAGATTAGAGCAGTGGAAGTTGTTCCCTCTGTGTATACCTGCTCTGTGGCAGGCAGGAAGTGGGGCCATTGGTAAGGAAATGGATTCTGAAAATGAGGGTAGAATCCCAGCAGAATTGCCCCCACACCTGAACTGGGAGTCCTAGGTGCTCTCCACAGGAGCAGTGTGATGGGAGGGACACAGTTACTGCTGGGTGTCCCTGGAAACTCCATTTCTGTCTTACAGCGTTCCACAGGCTTGCTCTTTTGTTGGATGAACTGCCTCTCTGCAGATGGAGCTCAATGAGCATGGGACACCTTTCTCTTTTGGACAGAGTGGAGCAAAGGGATCGCTCTGAGATCAAACAGGCCCATTGCTTATACACACAGGAATCAGTCACCTTAGTCCAAGGGTTTTTGTATGTCTGAAAAAATGTGGGTGACTTAATCAGAAGATATCTTTTTAGCAATGCTGTATGCCCTACACTGACTTGAGTCCACTTGGGAATATGTAGAATGGTCAGACATTACCCCTGTTCTTCAGCAAAGAGGTTGGAAGAATGTACCTGTCTGCAGTTCACTAAGAATTTACTATCTGCCAGGCACTGTGCTCAGCACTTTGTATCATCATCTTTATCTTCACAGCTTATAGCTCTACATTCTATTTCTTTTTGACATTGGCCGGCCGCTATCATTGTATAAGTGCATTTGTCATTCCATGCCGGATGTGTCCCTGGAAAAGAAGGTACTGACTGACTCAACACTCAGCAAAGGAGTGACCCCTGTGCCCCACAGTGCTAGGATTACTAGACTTCCAGTGCTGGCAGTCACCTTCTGAGCCCACTCTCCAAAGCCATGCCAGGCATCTGTCTGTGCTGCTGCTTCTCCACGCTTCTGACAGTTGTGGATAGTCTGCATAAGCTGTGGAGGTTTCTGTGTTGTATTCTCTGTATCACTAGTGTGGTCGCTTATCCTCAGCTCTGTTCTTCTTTGCTTTCTGTCTTGGAGGCTTTCTTTAGAAAAATTGCATTTTTTCATCATGTGCTAGATATTTCCTTGGCTGTTCCCCTTTTGCACATCATGGTACCACAGTGAGTACAATCTGTTGATCAGGACATAAACAAAATGGTAAGGAGAGAAGCCCCTACAAAGCAAATAGACTGCAGCATAGAACCAGCTCAGCAGACAGTGGACAAGACCTTGCTTCCTGTGAGTATCTGTTCTCCCTAGCTGAGGCATACATAGTTCTTGGAGAAAAGTAGTTGCATATTAGAACCATAGCATTGTGGCTTATGCATTTAAGTGTTCATGATTGTCAGGAAAAAGTCTTAGAATCAGCATTAAAAGGTTGGGCTTTCACATCAGCAAAGACCTGTTTCCCCTCCAATCTGAAGGTTATTATAAGGGCTGTGTTTTTATGCTTGATTTTGCTCACCAGTGTCTCTCCAGCTCCTAGCACAGTACTTGGAAATGGATAAACATTTACTTACAACTAGAGAGCTAAATTGCCATATAAACTATCCTCATGTCCTACCCCAAGAAACTGAGACTCAGTAGGTTCAATAACTACCAAGTGTTGAGATAGACAAAGGTGGATCAGGCTTGACAGCTCAGTGTGCCTGCTGAAGGGTTCTCTGCCTGGACAATGCATCCCAAGACCTGCGGGTCTTGCAGAGAAATCAGTAAACTCAGAGGTTCCAGTCGATTAGTTGTGTGTGGATCCAACTTTTGTGGGGCCTGAAACTTGTACAGTAGGAGCTTTTATTAAAAAATTATATATACTTTTATGAAAAAATACAAACTGTGGAGTGGAATTGTTATTTATGTTGTGAAAATCATCACCATATTATAAGTTTTAAAAGCTTAAACATTTACATAGATTATCCAGTCCAGAAAATAAGTTATGTTGTAAATGAGCTGCCCAGCACATCTCTATAATAAATTTTCCCCTGCATGTTTTTTGTTTTATGTTCTTTTATTATTTCTTGATAGAGCATCAATTTTGTAATTTTTTTATGCTCAGAGAGATTAAAAAGATAGTTCAGTCTTTCCTCTAGCATGGCCAAGGAAATTTGTTTTTTAGTTTTGATAATTGGATGTACAAGGCACCCAATATTCAGTACAAATGGATGTACTCACTGTCTGTAGAGTTGCATTCCTCAAGCGTGGAGATTCTAATTATTTCTATGTTGCCTGATTCCTCCAACGAAAAAGGAATAGATAACAAATATTTATAATTGCATATCTGCATCACTTAGAGTATATCTGCTGGGAGGGGGCTCTTTTTGAACTGGCATTTACTAACATCAGAACCCTTCCTTCAGTTTTATGTGACCCATTATAGGAAAATCATTCCACAGTCTGGATCCCACTACTATATATTTCCAAACTTGTTTCTTCTCCATGAATGCATGCTTCCAGTGCTAGGCATTGTATAACATGTTCCTCTCATCATCTGACTTCGAGCCTGTTCTTACTTATTACCATGACACGGGTGAATAGGAACATTTTGGAAAGCTATCTCTATACTTCAATGATTATCAGTAATCTTAACCACACATAGAAGTGACCACATACTGCATGATTCAGAGTTGCCCCTGAATATCTCTTCACCTTGTTCCTCTTAGCTACATCCTTGTGCCATCTGGAATAAGGTGGAACTGCAGAGTAGGGCAAGGCACAGAGAGAAACCAAGGTCTTAGCTAAGGAGTGAAACTATTCAGCTATCTGAGCATGTTGCTAGGACCTGTTCTGAGTGCCTTGGAGGGAGGATGTGCAATGAAGGACCTTGGGGCTTTGTTAACTTCATGGCATTTTGCTCTGAGTCCTGGGTGCCTTGGGTTACCATGGCTGGAGAAGTTCTCATTGAGGAGCTGGATTTTGAGCTGGGCATGAAAGTGATAGGGCTTGGAGTGGGCTTAACATGGGGAATAATTTTCTATTGTGGAGGCCATAACTAAGTGGCCAGTAAATGATGGAGAGGTGGAGAAGAGATGATGGGGATGGCTATGTTACTGTCCATCCATGTTACTGATCATAACAACCAATGAAGCTGGTGATATTTTTCAACATTTCTTTGACCAGGCACCATGCTAAGTGCTTCTCCAACCCTGTCTCGGGAAATCTCCATTATATATTGAACTAGAACCTTCAGAAAGACTTATTGAAGTGCTATAGCACTGTCTCAATGAATGTGACTTTATTTGGAAACAATAACTTTACAAATGTAATTAAGTTAAAATAATGTCATATAGAGCCCTGATTCTATATGATGAATGTCCTTATATAAGAGACACAAAACCAGGGGGGAGAGTGCCACTGAAAGTGGAGACTGGTACAATGTAAACTGCTGAATTTACCAAAGCATAGTGAGACCCTGCCTCAAAAAAAGAAAAAAAGTATCACCTCCCAGATGCACCCCACCATGAGCACATAGGCTTTAGGGGGGCATTTAGATGCAAACCATAACCCATACCCTGCCACGTATATCTGTTTAAAACTATTCAAAATATAACTTGATCTTTTTCTTGCCTTTACATTTCATTCAAAATATCCTATCTTATAAAAAAAAGGACTATCCTGAATTTCTGAACATATTTATAAGTCTTGAAATATCATTTGGTAGTTTGCTCAGGTCATTTAAGATGCCCCTTCAAGAGTAGTCCTGTTCCATAACAGTTGGAAGCACATTGTTTTAGAAAAGTCATGACCCTCTTAGCACTGGGTGCCACCTAGACTGGGCTTGTAGATGTCAGTCATCATACTCACAGCTCTCACCATGCTCCTAGCATTTAAATGAGTCACTAAGATGCATCAGGAATTGACAAAATAGAGAACAGATATCAGACTAGTTTTCTTCTTACATTCTTCCTATTTCTTTATTTTATTTTATTTTATCTTAATTTTTTTATTTAAAGAGAAGAAAAAAGCAACACAGAAGAAAAGGATAGCAATAATACAGAATTCCAAAGGAAAACAAGAATCTAAGAAACTAGGAAATCACTAATTGATAAATTATGTACTGTCATCTTGGAGATGGTTGTACAAATTACAAAATTAAAGCATGCAAAGTAGACATTCAAACAGTGAGACTGCACAAAACAGTGAGTTCTGCTCAACAATCTAACAAAAACTTAGTAATATGGTCATCTATCTTACACACTTAAGTATACACCGCAGCTATATCCTTTAGAGTACTTTCTTTTCCTCTCTTTTTTACAATAGCAATTACACATTTTGGGTTTTATTACTTTTATAGTTCTTATTACTTTTTACACTAGAGACACAATGTGATATTTATAAATATGATTCTTATTTATTTCACTAATGAGGATAGTCTCAAGTTGTCTCATTTACCTATGAAGGCCTCAAGACCATCCTTTTTATAGCTAAGTAATATTCCATTATATAAAAATACCACATCTTTTTCATCCACTCTGCAGTTGATGGGCATCTTGGTTGTTTCCAAGATTTTGCTATTACAAATTGTGCTGCTATGAACATGGGTGCACATATATCACTGTGATATGATATATGTTTCAGTTTTCTGGGAAAATGCCCAAGAGGGGGAATAGCTGGATTGAATAGAGCTTCCAATCCTAATCTTCTGAGAATTCTCCCTACTGATTTCCATAATGGCTACACCAGTCTGCACTCCCACCAACAGTGGAGCAGTGTTCCTTTTCCCCCCACAACCTCGTCAACATTTGTTATCAGTTAATTTCTTGATGGCAGCTATTCTTTCTGGAGTGAGGTGAAATCTCGATGTTGTTTTAATTTGCATTTCTCAGATGACCAGTGATGGTGAACATTTCTTCATGTATTTATTTGTCATTTGTATATCTTCCTCTGAGAACTATGTGTTCATCTCAGAATCCCATTTTTGGAGAGGGTCTTTGAATTTGGGGGACTTGATGTTTTTCAATTTTTTTATATGTTCTTTCTATAAGTCCTTTGTCTGAGGGGTTGCTTGCTAAAATTCTTTACTACTCGGTGGGTTTTCTTTTCACTCTGTTGGTGATTTCTTTTGAAATGCAGAAACTTTTCAATAATATGAAATCTCATTTCTTGATTCTTTGAAGTGTTTACCATGCAGTTTGTGTTTTGTTCATGAATTCTCTGCCTACCCCTATGTCTCCAAGACTTCTGCCTATCTTGACTTCCAGTAGATTCAGTGTTTCTGTTTTGATATTTAGGTCCCTGATCCATTTAGACTTTAGTTTTGTGCATGGTGATAGGCATGGATCTAGTTTCAGTTTTTGGCATGTGGAGAGCCAGTTTTTCCAACACCATTTATTAAAGAGGCTATTCTTCTTCCAGTGAACATGTTTAGCCCCTTTGTCAAATATCAGGTGGCTGAGTATCTTTGTAGTTGTGCTTTCATTTTATAATCTGTTCCATTGGTCCTCAGGTCTATTTCTTTGCTAGTACCATGCTAATTTTATCACTGTGCTTTGTAGTACAGTTACAAGTCAGGAATTGAGATGCTTCCTGCCTTTCCTTTGTTTCCCAGAATCACCTTTGCTATTCTAGGTTTCTTCTGTTTCCAAATGAATTTTAGGAGTGCTTTATCTAGATCTGTGAGGTATGTCAATGGTATTTTGATTGGGATTGCTTTAAATCTGTATAACAGTTTTGGGAGTATGGCCATCAGTCTAGTTTCCTTAGATCATCTCTGCTTGTGTACAGGAAATGTGTGTAGCGTACAATCATGTCAACATTAGTAAATTAAGGGGTTCTTCCTTTTCTCTGAGTAATACTTGCCAGAAGTGAGAAGACACTTAGAACATTTATCAGAAAATGCTCAATTTGGTGTGTTTAGTGATGGTTCTTTATGATTGCAACCAGAGTCTATATCTGGGGTGGGGGGATAAGGAAATACTGTTTTAGGATTTACTGAAGGTTCTGGAGCAGACCAAGAGGAACTAAGGGTAGAGACAGAAGGGAGGTTCATGTGGAGCTAGTCACTCGTACAACTGGTGATGGCAGAGGATATTGATACCTGAAGTCCTGTTCTAAACAGTTTCTCTGTCCCTGTCCAAGGTGTATATAGTAGAATTGTCATAGATGCCTCTTAGTTGGTAAATTGTTTTGAATCCCAATAATCACTAATGGGTCAGAGCCTAGCATGGGCTTAAATAGGGATTTGCTCTTGGGTCATGTTCCAAGAGCAGATTCTGAGCATGTAAGGACAACAGAGATATCCCCGTTTGTGGGAAGCTGCATTGATCTTGGCCATGGCAATCCTAGTGGAGATTCCAAAGCATCAGAAAGACTTTAATTATATGAAGCATGAGATTATATGAAACAGGAAAAGGGTCTAGGAAATTCTCAAGGATGTGTCTTTATTTGTTCCCTGTTTGACTGAGTGTCCTTTCCTCTATTAAGAGCTCATGAATCTTAGGCTAGACACCTAAAGTGGCTTCTTCTCATTGAGGGACCAACCCATGGTTTAGGCATGCCATCAGAAACTAGAAAGGGATTATCCATTAAAAAAAAAAAAGAATTGCTCTTGATAAAACTTGTGTTTATATGACTTTATGCTTGTGTGTCGCCTCTACTTATGGGTATAGAGTGGATAAAGGTCAAATAGAGAGCTGTGTTAAATTAACTGTTACAACATAAAATAAACATTAAAAAGAAGTATAAAAGAACTGATAGATCCAACAATTTGTTGTGAACAGTATCTACTGTAAAAATTGCTAATATATGAAGAAATGAGTGTATAAATCATGGTTATGAGACAAAAAATTAACACTGATACTGACTTGATCCAGATGTTGCAATTAGGAGACAGATAGTTTGAAATAGGCATTGTAAATATGTTCAAAGACTTAAAGGAAAAAGTCTTAATGAATAAACAGATTCATTGAATCCAACAAATTTAAGCAAGGAAAAAACTTTAAAATTTTTAACATTGAAAAATATAGTATCTAAAATAATAGTTTTATTGATGAGGTTAGTAGCTGGTAGGAAATGACAAAATAACAAGAAACAATCTGGAGTTAGATCAGTAAAGTATATTCAATCTTAAAAACATAAAATCATAGAGAAAAATCAAAGCATATTATACCCATAGGGCTGCATTCAATAGTCTAATACAGTGCTACCTCACTTCATGAACTTAATTCTTTCCATTCTTCTAATTGCAACCAAATTGGAAGTGTACCTGTACATGGGGTGAATTCTGTGATCAGAATCGTGGAAAGAATTAAGTTCGTGAAACAAGGTACCACTATATATTTTTAATAGGTGTTCCAGAAAGAGAGGAGAGGAGAAGAAAAAGAAGCAGAAAAATATTTGAAGATACAACTTGTAATAAAATGAACTTACAGTTTTAGAAAGCTCCAAAGAAGAATGTAGATGAAGCAATTTGCACGAAGGCACACTACAGTGATAAAAACCAAAGAAAGAGAAATTGTGAACAAATTGTGACTAAATGCTACCTATAAGAAGCTCACCTGATGGACGGGAGTGGCACATTATTTACAGTGAGAATAGTGATACTTAAAAACTGACTTTCATAGAATTAATGGATATCAAATGATAACAGAAGACTATATTTAAAATAGTAAAAGAACATCAATGCTGAATAACTTTTAAAGCTTTCCCAACAAAAGTATCCATCACAAATGAAAGTGAAATATGTGTATTAAGATGTGAAAATGTAGAAAAGCTGTCACTAGCAAAACTGTACTACAGGATATGCTGAAGGAAGTTTTTCAAATTTAAGGATATTCTCTCTCTCTATCTATATATATAATTATATATGACTATATATTTTCCTTCTCTAAATTTTTTTAAGAGACAAGTGACTAAAACAAAATTTTAAAAACTGTTGGTTTTAGTATGTAAGTATGTATGTATGTTGTATATACTGTAATATATATGCATATGTTATATTAAGTGGTATCTTATATTAAGTGGTATAATATGAACACTGAGTAGATTGTTATATATTAAATATATATATTCTAATCACCATATCAATCACTGGAAACAGGCAAAAGATGGAGCCAAAATAGCCAATGGAAGAAGTAGAATGGTATGCTGAACTAACCTAATCCCAAAGATGGAAGGGAGAGTTTGAAAAATAAATAACAGATGAAAACAGAAAGGGATGGATGTGTCATGGTGCCTACCTGTGTTCCCAGCTTCAGGGAGGTTGAGCCTTGAGGAGCCTTAAGCCCAGAGGTTAAAAGGCCAGACCTAGGCAACATGGTGACATGTTTTTTTTTTTTTAAGGAAAAAAACAAATAGACATCAGCCATAAATCTAATTGCATTCATGATTGTATTAGATGTGACTAATTTAAGTATCCATATAAAAATAGAGAATTTTCATATTTGATAGAAAGTTAACGATGACTGAATGCTACTTGTAAGAACCTCACCTGAAGGTGAGAACGATGGATCGGTTTCAAGTGAAAATACACAAAGAGATTTCTGGTCCAAAAATAAGAAAACTGGAGTGACAATACGAATATAAGACAATAGATCTCAAGGTAGGAAAGTTACCTGAGACAAAGAAGGAAATTTCATAAGACCCAATAATTATGATCCCATATGTGCCTAATAATAGAGCTTCAAATTCCTTCAACAGAAACAGAAAATTAAAGGAACAATTAGATTCTCCATTATAGTGGGGAATTTCAGTACTCCTAGCAATCGATGGAACAATTAGAAGAACAACAGTAAGAATACAAAAGATCTGAAAAATGCAATCAACCTTCTTGACCTAGTATGTTTTTATAGAAGCGCACATGGAAAGAAGAATATATTTAGTTTTTATAAGTGCATGTGAAATTTTTGCCAAGAGGGATAGAACAGCCCTTGTCATAAGTAAGACTCAAATTTTAAAGGTTTGAAATCTTACAGTTCTCTGTCCACAGCAGCTTTGAATTAGAAATCCCTATTGAGACAACAGACACCAATCTCAAGTAAGTGGAGTTAAATCACACTGTGTCCACTAGTGAGCTCTGAGAAGGCCCCATTCTGGTGTCCAAAGCAGAAGGGCACCCTACACTAAAGATGGGTTCTGGTCAGTATATGATGACGAACGAAGGCCACTGTCCTTCACCAAGTCCCAGTAGACACTTAGCAATATGTTAGAATCTACCAGCTCATTAATCTGCCCTCACTTTAAAGAGGCTTGGAAGTCATAAATGTCTTACCCAGAGTGTCCTGGCTAATGTGTGGGAAATTGGAGGTTGGGACCAGACACATGGATGCATGTGAAAAATTTGGTTTTTGTCTGAGTCATATTCTTATTTGCTAGCACAAGTACCCAAAACCTGAAACTTAAGGGAGACCTTGATTTTGCCTCCTGGTTTCTAGAAGAGTCCGTAGTCAGCTGGCTTGGCTTCATGGCAGAGCGAGCTGGCACAAGGGCCTGGGTGGAGGACAGATGCTCATCCCTTGGCAACCAGAGAACAGAGAGTGAAAGAAGGGTCCCTGGAGGGTGTGTGTCCCTCCAGGCCACAACCCTGGTGACTCTTTCTGACCAAGCCCTGCCTTGTAGCATGCATTCAACTATGAACACTGTGTATAGAGCAGCCCATAACCCTGTCAGTCACCTTCCAGATCTCACCTCTGAAAACATGAGGCTGAGAGGGAGTGAGAGGGTGGTGCATTCTAGATCTAAACCTAGCAACATTGAAGTCATATGAGTGTATAAGTTACCTCAAAAAGATGGAACAATATATGCACGTTTATATAATAAGCACAACTTTATGTCTATTTACACATTTTTATCCACACTCATGTATGTTCTGTCTTTTCATTTCTTGAGGTTCACTTAAGCTACAATTCTTTAAGCCAAGTGCAGTAACATTCTCCGGGGTCGGTTGTGCCCCTCACGCTTTCACTGGAGAACTAAGGTAGCCTCCTGTCTGGAGCCTGAGGTAGAGGCATCTGCTTTTTGGTCTGTGTGCTGCTTCAACCCCCGTCCCCACCATGTGTGTGTGAGCCCATGCAGGTCTCTGCATGGTGTCGAATGTACCTTTTAACCTGTCTGTCTGTGCTAATAGAGCATCAGGAGACTCCCCAGCCCTTCCAGGAGAAAGCTCTAACCTGCCATTTATTTGTGCTTGCCGCACGAGTGCTACTTACGTAGGAGGTCTGCATTAGTGTCAGGCCAGTGGAAAAGCCTTTCCATCTCTGTTTCACTGGATGGCACTTGTCAAGTGGTCATGTTTGTAGGCAGAGCCCAAAGTGCAATTCTGCAGCCTGTGTGCTCCTTCAGTTCTCAGTCACCTGGGCTGCGCTTGCCAGGGCCCATCGTGGCCTCTATCTGCCTCCATGCTCTTCCTCATTACTTTATTTATTACTCTCTTGACTGAACATTAGAGTAATAAATAAAGGTGGGCATTAGAACCTTTCACTTGTCACATCTCACAGTCCCAACCTTATCTATGTAGGGATGTGTGGCATTTGAGAAGCCATATTGCTTTTAGTTTCCTCAGTTTCTCTCTTAGTTCGGGCTACTATCCTACACATGCCATCAACTGGATGGTTTATAAAAAGCTCTGGAGGCTTGAAGTCCAAGACCAGGTCCCCAGCAGATTCCCAGGTCCCTAGGATCTAGTGAGGGCTGTGTTCCCTTAGAGTTTTCTTGCTGTGCCTTCACATGATAGAAGGTGAGGTACTCTGTAATGTAAGAGGATGAATCCCATGGCCCCTGTGACCTAATCATGGGGAACCCCAGCTCCACAAACTTTCACACTTGAGTCTAGGCTTTGACATATGAATGTTGTGTAGAATGCAAACTTGCAGACCATAGGAACTTCTTAACAGGCTTAATAATAAAACTTAGTTTACTGAAACATTCAGAGGGTTCAGTAAGGTGATACATGAGGAAAAATGCTATGCAAATTGATTAAGTAATAAAGTAGCTTTACTTTTTATATATGGTGTAACTCCACTGGTATTTGATTGCTATAAATCAGAGATGACATCCATTACATAATTTTTACATTAGAAAAATTACTGTCATACCTTGCTTGGGTAACAAAGCGAGTGTATCCCCCTGACTTCTGCTGCCATCACCATTGTAAGTGGTACCTGTTGACCTTTATTGGGGGAAAGATCCTATAATGCCTTCAGGGAATACCAGGTCTTACATTGTTAAAAACTATGGAGCTACAGTTTGTAACTGAAATAGGTGGACAGTGGTGCATTGGCTCATCCCTGCAGTTGAGCTCCTTCTCTGTTTCCAGGGAATGTCAGCTTCCTGCTGCAGTGGGTGGAGCTCCCAGGAAGGGGAGAGAGGGTGGGGCAGGTGGAAGGAGGGGCTTGGTGAGGCCATGGAATAACAACTGAGTAGATGATGTGAAAAGCATGTGTTGACCTTGAACTGCAAGAAGCATCAATGTTAATTGTAGAGCAATGGGGAGATACAGGAATGTGCAAGGACTGAAAAGAAAAGAGTTGTGTTGTAGCCAGGCATGTGAACTTTGCTGTATATCTATAAATTAATTTGGAGTGTTTTACTGAGTACCACTTGAAGGCCAGGTGCTGGGGGCATCAATGAACAAGACAGAATTTTTGTTTGGAACCTCATCACCCAGTGTGAGGAAAAGAAAACAGGCAAGAAGGATGTGATCAACACTTCAGAGAAAAAAGAAAGAAAGGCACTGTCACAGTGGAATGGAAAGAGGAGGATTTTTTTTTTAATTGTTGCTTCGCTTTCTCAATAGTGAAGAAACAGCATTTCCAGTCTTTTTTTAAGCAAGTGCAAAGGCCCTGAGGCAGAGGTATGCTTGAAGAGTTGCTGCAGTAGCAGGTCAGTGAGACTGGAGCAGAATAAGCTAGAGGGGACAGCTGGAAGGTAGAAGTAATAGGGCTGACCCTGGCCCATGTGGTTGGCCCCTGGCACCTTTTCCTTTCTCTGTGTGATATTCTCTTTGTTTATTTATAGAACCCTACATAGGAATGTCAGCTGATATGTGGAAAACAATGAGGAATGCCACAAGTTTAGATGGAGGAGATGACTTTTGTGACCCTGTCTTTTGGGCACTAGGTTTGCCTCATCCACACAGAGGCAGCATGTTGTGATGGACATGGCTCGGGTAATGGGCTCCTAAGATTTAAGTGCTGCTGCTGGCTCTGGGAAGGCTGGCCAGATGACCTTGGGTGATTGTTTGCCCATTTTGAAGCTCAGTGTCCTCATCTGTTAAGTTTAACTGATAGACTTTCTAGAGAATTACAAAGCACGGTATGTATGGGCACCAAGGCGTTTGGCCTGTATCTACTGCTGTAAGAAATTGCTGTAGATTAGCTATGGTAGAAAGGAGAGGGTTAACCCAGTGAACTTTCTGTGGGTGTTGTTGTTGTTGTTTGTTTGTTAGATGGGTCATTCATCTACAGCTGCATGGTTCATTAAGCCAAAAGACATGTGTCAACATTGGAATTAAAACTAATTGAAAGGAAATAAAATTAAGCACAAAATTCTTTGGTCATACTAGGTACAGTTCAAGTCCTCAACAGTCACACATAACTGCTGGTGTTCGACGTGACGATTGTGTGACAACTGTATCATCTACTAGTGTTCTTTCTGGACTTCTTGTAGCACTGGTAAGAAACCGGACTTCTGAGCTTAGTCCATGAAAGCTACCACCTTTCTTTTCTGTGGCATTTTGTAATAATATCACTGGATCTCCAAGGTCAAAGTCACTTTGGGGAGATGTGTGGAACTTCAGAGCTCTGAGCTAAGTTTCCTGACTGGGAATTTTGGAGTGTAAGGCCCAGAGTGCTGCTTCCTCACCATTTCCTCTCTGAGTCTGATGCGAGTTGAACTTGGAGATTTGAGGCTCCAAAGGGCATTGTCAGAATTAATTAAGGCAAATGGCACATCCTAAGATGCTCAAATGACGCGAGCCACAGATTTGCAGAATCTTATTACTAATTGGGTATAGCACTGGCAGATCACTTCTCTTCATCGTGGTCCACTTGAGATTGGACTAATTTGTTGAGCTCTGAGAACTCCCCTGCAGACAACATTTCCTGTGTTCAAATAAAATTTGTCAATGTGTTGTTTGTATTTTCAAAATATTCCTGAAATAAATGGTGCTTTGTGTTGTTTTTTAGATTTATTTAAAATAATTAGCCCAGTGCCCAAAGGCCTATGAGTGTTCGTTGCAGAAAATCAACAACAACAACAACAACAAACCAAGTACAGAATTGAATTAAGCAACAGTGGACACAGTTTCCTTACAAGAGTGTGCCAGATGGGCTCTGGCCACATGGGGTTACTAGACCAAGAAGATAAACAAGATTTAAATGGAATTATTTATCCTTCCAAATCAGGATTTTCCACTGTGTTTGCAGCAGTGACTCTGGGGGAAATGCAGCCTGCATAGAGCTTGCTGTCACAGTGCCCATTGAGTGTTTGTCCTGTGATAAATCAGAGGATTTATGGATTTAATTTCCTCTCATTGCTGACTCCTTTCCTATCTAAAGATATGAATTTAGAAGTATGGGCACATATCTGCAGGTAGTAAAATACCATTTTGTTCTTTCTCCCTGCCTGAATCCTCGATGGGATTACAATCACAGACAAACCTTGTTAAAGATGAGTCGATTCATTATGCTGTAGATTCATTTGTAGAGATGAGCCTGGCCGTGCCTTAGTGCTGCCAGGGAAAGGCTTCACGCTGACAGCTGCTCTGGAGGCTGATGGGGGACTGCCTGACTGCAGATCACATCTGTACCCATGACAGCTGCCACCATGTCTTAACCTTATCCCCGCCCCTCATTATGCCAGAGGTTTTTTTTTTTTTTTTCTTTTTTTTTTTTTAGATGAAAACACACTACTTTCCTAAAAGTGGAGCCTGGGTTTTAGGGGATTTGTCTTTATAGTTCTCAGCCATGAAACCTGTCCCAGGGCTCTGAAGTCCTGTCAAGACCCCTCAAAGTGGCTTTGAACTTGGGGAGCCAGTGATCACAGTATGCAAATACCAAAAAAAGAAAGGTGCTATCACTCGCCCTTCACAGCCTGGGCTTGTTCAGCAGCCACATAGGTCTGAACCCCACCCCACCACACTTAGCAACTGTAACCGTGGCTTCTTGTGAAAATGCTCTGGTGTCAGGGCTGGTTTGGGGGACCCAGAGGATGTTCCTGACCTTTGAGGTGAAAGAGTTCTGGATTTAGATTCAGCCTGTGTCCTTCTCTGGCTCTGTGACATTACTTCTCTCCTTGAATAGGAATAGCAGTAGCCAAATTAGAGGCCTGTTGTAAAAATTAAATCACTCCTGGCATGGAGAGTAGTTAGCTCGTGGTGGGACCATGATGGGTGCATCTCTGTCTCCTTTCTCTTTGTGGGCATGGATGCCTATGCTGAGGCAGATGGGTGATTTCCTGTCCTACAGGGTGTCAGGCGGTTTAGGTGTTGGAACAGCGGAGGTTGCAGATGTGATTTCTGGAGCAATACTCCTTGGGATGAATCCAGCTTTTTTAAAGCTGTGTGACCTCAGGGAAACTCCTCAACCCCTCTGTGCTTGGTTACCCACTTAAAAACAAAACAAAACAAAACAGAAAAACCCCACAAAAAACAATAGCAACAACCAAGAACATATAGCAATTTTGAACAACCCAATATCAGCTGTTGAAATTGAAAATGTAATTAAAAACTTACTAACAAAGAAAAGCCCAGGTCCTGATGGATTCACAGCTGAATTCTACAAGAAATTTAGAGAAGATTTGATGCCAGTACTCCTTAAACTCTTCAATGAAATTGAGAAAAAAGCAATCTTCCCTAAATCATTCCTGGAGGCAAGTATTACTCTGATACCAAAACCAGAGAAAGATCCAACCAAAAAAGAGAACTATAGGCCAATCTCACTAATGAACATTGATGAAAAGATTCTCAACAAAATACTGGCAAATAGAATGCTGCAAATCATCAAGAAGATTATACATCATGATCAAGCAGGGTTCATTCCAGGAATGCAGGGATGGTTTAACATATGCAAATCAATAAATGTAATATACCACATCAACAGAGCCAAACATAAAAACCACATGGTCATCTCAATAGATGCAGAAAAAGCTTTTGACAAAGTCCAACACATGTTCATGATAAAAACCCTTCAGAAACTCGGAATATGCAGCGTCTACCTTAACCTTATAAAGGCCATCTATGACAAACCAACAGCCAACATTATACTAAATGGACAAAAACTGAAAGCTTTCACTTTAAAATCAGGAACAAGACAAGGATTTCCACTATCATCACTCCTTTTCAACATAGTTCTGGAAACACTAGCCAGGGCAATCAGACAAGAGAGAGAAATAAAAGGAGTAAAGATAGGAAAGGAAGAAGTTAAATTATCAGTATTTGAAGATGACATGATACTCTATATAGAAGACCCAAAAACTCCATTAAAAGACTACTAGAGGTAATAAATAAGTTCAGCAGTGTAGCTGGATACAAAGTGAATGCTCAAAAATCAATAGCATTCTTGTACACAAACAAAAAACTCACTGAGAGAGAAATTATGGAAATATTGCCCTTTATAATATGTAAAAAAATGAAATACTTAGGAATCAACCTAACTAAAAATGTAAAAGACCTATATGCTGAAAATTATACTATGCTGAAAAAGGAGATTGAAGAGGATATTAGAAAATGGAAGGACATTCCTTGCTCTTGGTTAGGAAGAACCAACATTGTGAAAATGGCCATACTCCCAAAACTGTTATACAGATTTAAAGCAATCCCAATCAAAATACCATTGACATACCTCACAGATCTAGATAAAACACTCCTAAAATTCATTTGGAAACAGAAGAAACCTAGAATAGCAAAGGCAGTTCTAGGCAACAAAAGCAAGGCAGGAGGCATCTCAATTCCTGACTTGAAACTGTACTATAAAGCCCCAGTGATAAAATCAGCTTGATACTGGCAAAGAAATAGACCTGAGGATCAATGGAACAGATTAGAAGATGCAAGCACAACTACAAAGACACTCAGCCACCTGATATTTGACAAAGGGGCTAAATATGTCCACTAGAAGAAGGATAGTCTTTTTAATAAATGTTTTTGGAAAAATTGGCTCTCCACATGCCGAAGTCTGAAACTAGATCCATGCATATCATCATGCACAAAACTAAAGTCTAAATGGATCAAAGACCTCAATATTAAAACAGAAACACTAAATCTACTGGAAGACAAGGTAGGTAGAAGTCTTGGAGACAAAGCAGTAGGCAGAGAATTCATGAACAAAATGCAAACTACACGTGAAACACTTCAAAGAATCAACAAATGGAATCTCATATTATTGAAAAGTTTCTGCACTTCAAAGGAAATCACCAACAGAGTGAAAATAAAATTCACAGAGTAGGAAAGAATTTTAGCCAGCAACCCCTCAGACAAAGGACTTGGGTCCAGAACATATAAAGAATTGAAAAACATCAAGCCCCCCAAATTCAAAGACCCTCTCCAAAAATGGGCATCTGAGATGAACACACAGTTCTCAGAGAAAGATATACAAATGGCAAAGAAATACATGAAGAAATGTTCACCATCACTGGTCATTTGAGAAATGCAAATTAAAACAACATTGAGATTCCATCTTACTCCGGAAAGAATAGCTGCCATCAAGAAATCAACTGAACAAATGTTGGTGAGGCTGCGGAGTGGAAAAAGGAACACTGCTCCACTGTTGGTGGGAATGTAGACTGGTGAAACCATTATGGAAATCCATATGGAGAATTCTCAGAAGACTAGGATTGGAAGCCCCATTCAATCCAGCTATCCCCCTCCTGGGTATTTTCCCAGAAGAACTGAAAAGTTCATATCACAGTGATATATGTGCACCCACGTTCATAGCTGCACAATTTGTGATAGCTAAATCCTGGACACAACCAAGATGCCCATCAACTGCAGAGTGGATGAAAAAGATGTGGCATTTTTATACAATGGAATATTACTCAGCTATAAAAAGGATGATGTTGAGGCCTTCATAGCTAAATGGAGACAACTTGAGACTATCCTCATTAGTGAAATAAATAAGAATCATATTTATATATATCATATTGTGTCTCTAGTGTAAAGAGTAAATAAGAACTACAAGTGTGATAAAACCAAAATGTGTAATTGCTATTGTAAAAAAGAGAGGAAAAGAAAGTGCTCTAAGGGATATAACTGCATGTATGTTTGAGTGTGTAAAATAGATGACCATATTGCTGAATCTTTGTTGCATCTTTGAGCAGAACTGTTTGTAGTTTGACTGAATGTCTACTATGTACCCTTTAACTTTGTAACTTGAACAACTACATCCAGGATGACAGTATGCAATTTATAAATTACTGACTTCTTAGTGGGGCTTTTTCTCATTTTCCTTTTTTTCTTTCTTTCTTTTTCTTTCTTTCTTTTAGAATTCTGTATTGTTGCTACCCTTTTTTCTGTTTTGCTTTTTTTTTTCTCTTCAAATAAAATTTTAAAAATGTAAAAAAAAAACAGCAACAAAAAAGAAAAAAACAAGAACTTAGGAGCATTATGAGAGTTCGAATATTTTAAGTGTTTAAATAGTAACACTTGAAAGGTCAATGTGTTAATTATTATTTATGCCAAAGCAGTGTTACACTTCTCTAGGGTCTCAGACTTGTCAGGGCTGGAGCAGACAGTGGCCCTGCCCTTCCCACAGTGTGCTCTGTACTCATCCACACTTCTGCTGGTGCAGAGATGTTTGTCTCTGTGTCCTGTGAAGGTTTTCCTGGAAATGCCTTTTTCTTCTTCTTTTTGGCTCAGACTGTGTCTTTATTTCTAATTATGCAATGACCTAAGTAGATACATATATAAAATAGAATAGATAAATTGACTGTTTTTTTCCTCTTAAACTTTTTTATTGAAGTATGTTATGCATGTGTACAACATGCCTGAATAGAACAGACTTAATGAGAGAACATATCACATAAGTAGCACTGGGGCCAAGAGAAAAATCACTGCTGGTACCCAGAAACCCCCACTTATCCTTCCCAATATTCCTCAACTTTTAAACTCTTTCCTCTCCTTCTTTTCAGAGGTTATTTTTAGCCTGACTTTTCCCCATCTTGAGTTTTGCCTTTTGTTGAACTTTATCTAAATGGAATCATACAGCTGATCTTTTGCATCGGGACTTTGCTCATCCACTGTTAGGTGTGTAATAGATGTCATCTACGCCGTCAGGTAAGCAGTCGTTCCTTTGTTCTTTTTGCTTTTTAGAGTCTACCGTGTGCATATACCTGTTTTCCTTTTGGTGGATACTTGAATGATTTCAAGTGAGGTTATGTGGAGTATTTCTGGGTATGCAGCTTCTCAGATGTGTCTCTTTATAGACCTGTGCTTGTTTCTGTTGAGTAGAAGGCTCTGAGTGCCACTGTTGGGTTCTGGTGTACGAGTGTGCATTTTCAGTTCATATTGTCACAGTAGCATGACGTGGCCACAGCAATTTCATGACACACTTCTACAAGCAGTGTATGAGAGTTCCCGCTGCTCAGCATCTTTTCCTATACCTGGTGTGATCATGGTTTCATTTTTAGCCATGCTGGTATGCTTTAATGCATGACTGTTAGGTTTTGCACAGTATCAGTTTGTATCTCTGGCGCCTTATTTTGAATTGGGTTATCTGTCTTTTTTATTGATTTGCATAAGTCCTTCTGACTACAAGCTATATTTTTCTTGATATAAATTATTCTCTCATAACATTGTTTCATGAGGGGGATGCTATATGGATTTTCTCCTTTGCAGATGCCTTTTCCTTCACACATTTTTAAGGAGACATCTAAAGACGTGTAGTTTTCTTCCTTTTGTTGAGCAGGGTGTGCTGCTTTCTCTGGCTTTGAACAGTACATGTACAGTGGGGCAACTTAAGGTTTTTTGCCCTACTTTGCTGCACCACCTTCCCTCATCTTTGGCCCTGGATTGTGTTAGGTCTCCTCTTCCTCCTTTTTCTCCTCTTCCCCTTCCTCCTCTTCCTCCTCTTATCCCTCCTCCTTGTCTTCTTTTTCTTCCTTTTCTTCTTCATCTTCAAATAATGTATGTTGCTGACTTTTTGGATAGGTTTCAGACTGTTCATCCACAATACATCATATTTTAGTTTTCCTTTTAATTTTTTCCCCTAAAATATTAGTATGATGGGTAGGGCTTGAAATGAAGAATTAAGAGTTAACGTGAAAGATACATGATAATTGTCTTAAATAGTACTACTACTTTTAATGAATGTTCATCAGTCCTTTGTTGAGAACTTTGCATGTATTAACTTGCATGGACTTTGTATACTCTAAGAAGCTGGCTGCATTGATAATTTCACTACATAGACAGAATAAGTATCATGTTCACACAATCCGTCCAAGTTAGAGTGAATAGTCAAACTGGGTTCTTTGGATACCTGAGCCCAATACTGGATGGCAGTGGTGGGGAACTTAGGCATATGTGTCACATTGGGCAGCTTGTATCACTGAAATCTCTATAAGCTGCCCAGTGTGGCAGGTTTACCATCACTGCTCTATGGCATTCTTGGTCTTTGCAATTTAGATCAAGCCAATTAAACCCCACTTCAAGCTGCCTGCTATACATAGTTGAGAACCAATGAAAAGTTGATGGTTTTTCCTCTTCCATCACAGAAATATATCAGTGAAACTTACTGTCTGCTTAGTGCCTTGTAAGTTATGTATTGTCATTCCAGAAAGTATTGCATGTTGTTGCTTTGGCAGATGGGAGGACTTAGATGTTTGTCATCAACCATGATGAACTTTAATGCTTAGCACCAACCCAGCCAACAGTTATGTATGTAAAGTCATTGCAAGTCCATCTTTCTCTTGCAAAGGTAGCCTGGTGTTCAAGGTTGGCAGCAAATAACTGCTGGGTCTCAAGAACCTAGAAGTCAGTAATTAGATGCTCCAGCTACTTCTGGGCTCTCTGTCTATTAATTGAACATCTTTATTTTCCAGCCCACTGCATACATGTTCACAGGCATGAGAACTTCATAGAAAATAGTGTAAATTGTCCATGGTTGGGGAGAGAGGGTGCTTTTGGTAGAATAAATATGGAGCAGAGACTCGGGACACTGTATTGTCAAGCCCTGTGAAAGAGTCAGGATTAAGCATTTCCAAGGGCTTCTGAGTCCTACTGATTCTTGGCTCATGGCTGAAAGGGATAACTTCTATAGCATTATTCTTTCAAACTGTCAATAGAACTGGGCATTAAGTTATATAAGGTATCAAAATTCATTGAAAAATCTGTACCTTGTTGAGTTGGGTTTGTGTAAGGAGAAAATCCTTATAGGAGCTGGGCAGTGGGCCAGGTCCCTTTTGCTGGGTGAAACATCTTCAATGATCTCAGGACCATAACAGTGTTGAGGTTTAGTCTCTCTGGGACTGTAACATCTCAATTATTTGTCATTTGGAGGTGGTTCTTGGCTGCTTTTATTCTTTCTTTAACCAGAGGGTCCTGTCTTGCTTCCTCTTGACTATTGATTACCTCTTGCATTGGGAATTCCTTCCACATTTAACTTGAGAATAGTATTTTCTCAATTTTATGGCTATTCCACCCGCCTATTGCTTCTCTCCCCATGTAGGTACTGCCTAAAGCATAAAGAGCTGTTTTCTGGGTAATTTTCCACATTGCTGTTTGAACATTTAGCAGTAGTAAAGGGCTCTGGGAATGATTGCCCTCGCCTGAACCAGCCTTCCGTAGACACAAATACAATGGCAGCATAAAGATGGGCTGCTTAGGGAGTTCAGAGCTTAGTAATTGCAGAGAGCAATTTGCTTTCTTTGCTCACTAGTGTCTGTCTAGAGACAATTGCAGAAACTTTAGGGGCATCTGACAAAAATCTTGTCCTTGGAGATGGAGATAAAAAAGGAAAGAAAATGCAATTTCTTTTGTCTGGTAGCTAATTCCTGACAGTTTAGCTAAAACTTCACCTGGTGCAGCATGAGGAGAATGGTGCAAGGGTGAGTTTCTCCAGTTAGATAGAATGTAGGGGAGAGGCAGCCCCGTGGGGGCTGAGGACTCTTCCTTGGCTTTGTTGCCCCATGGAGGTCAAATTAAGTATGCAAGAATGTGGCTCCATGGGTAAGGGCTGCCTGTGGCCTTTGGTTCAGTTTGCTAGAGGTGACCAGAGAGTCAGCCCAGGACAGGACCTAGGGCATACGGTCCTCCTTGGAGTATGGCCCTGGCTGTGTTTTGCCAAGGAGATTTGGGGCAGAAGCAGTTTGTCCCATGAAGGTGTGTAGGTGGACATGTGAGTCCCTGTGGTGTTGGGTGGTGTGGAGAGGGATGGTGGCCTTGGCAGAGAGCTCAGAATTGTGATGGAGCAGCCTGCAGGACACTTGAAGTGCTGTCACCCTGGGGTGCCCCCAGCTTTCTCCCAGGTCCTATCTGCATCCTTGTGGACAGCACCCACACAATGTGAGCATCAGAACGTTGGCAATGTTCTCCAGCTCCTCTTGGCTTCCCACAATGGGATCTGGGGATCTTATGTAGTATTTACCCAGAGTCAATGTGTGTCTGCTGAACTGATTGGAATTCATGTAAATTTTCTTTGATAGTACTACCTATTTCCCAACCTTATCACTCTTGGAAGTAACAGCGTATTATGTAACATCATGTGTGTTACAGTGGTCTGTCTTTCTGCTCCAGGCAAAACTCTGCCTTAAGATTTTCTCAGACTTGGTGCTGCATTCCTGGCAGTGGCTTCCCCACCACCCTCTTAATGCTGTAATTTTACACATTTCGATCCTGTCTCCTTTCACCATTCCCGACTGGACTGCCTTTTGGCGAGGCTCCTTGTGCCTCATTCTGCCTTCCCAGGAGGCATACTGGACAGGCTGCTGCAGCTACCCTGGGATCAGTGAGAAACAGAAAGAGGGGTCCCTCTGGGTGGGTACAGCTGTGCCCCAGGCTGCCTTGCCACTGTATGCAGTGTTGGTGGTGTTTCAGCCCTCATCTCCTCCCCCTTTGTCACTGAGCAATCTTCAGGCCCACGGTAGCCCTGTGGACACTCATGTGTGGTGTCCGTGGTCAGAGTAATACGTAGATGTTCAGTGAACATCCACTCTTGTTAACATTCCTTCTTACTCATGATATAAATGTACTCTTTGCTGATAAGAACTTTGCCAAATTTAAAATGTTTCAAGCCCATTTTGCTGGGGAGGTCCTGCTGAAGTCACTAGAATTGAATGTTATAATTTTAAAGAGGGGTAAAAAGAGAAAAAAAGAAAACAAAGAAAAATTTGTGATAGAGTCCACAAAATCTAAAACAGTTACTACCTGGTCCTTTACAGAAAGGTTTGCCAATTCGACAGTGGAGCGTAGAGCCCTGCCTGGCACACAGAGGGCCATGAGAATGAGCCTGCTTTCCTCTCACACATCTTCCCCAGGGCTCCTCCCACCTCAACTCTGAGTAAAGAAGGTTTCCCTCATTGAGTACAGTCACACAGGCCAGTGTGAGCCTAAGGCGAAAGTCTATTCCAAAGGGAAACCTGTAGAAGTCCCCTATTTTATGTCACCTTTACAAAGAATTCATTGGAGATGACCTGCGGTTACCACTACCCCAGGTGTAAGTGCTTCTTGATAATTTCTCATAAAAATCACATTTTAACCAAGCTTCAATGGAACATTCTTCTACTGGTCTTTAAACTGGCTCTTTATTTTCTTGGAGGAATATAACCCAAACTGGCTTGGTAATTAACTGCCACTGTTGTTGCAGGATTAGGTCACATTACAGTGAGGAAGATTTATGTTCCCAGGTAGATTTTAGTTGTGAAATAGTCAGGGATAAATTGGTCCTCTAAAGAGTGGCGAGATAGTGTTACTCAGCACAAAAGGTCTGTGTGGCTGTGTTTGAATGTGTACTCAATTTATTCAATATTTGTTACAGTCTGTCATTCAGACAATAGTGTGAAAGAATCCACAGGAAGGCAAGCAGTGACAAAAACGCATTTGCTTCTGGTTTATTTTTAGGGGAGAATACTCCATGTTGTTTTGGGTTTTGTTTTATAGTATTGGGGATCAAACTGTACCCAGAGCTTCATGCATGCCAGGCAAGCCCTCTCCTCTTGAACATCTTCAGTTCTTTTTCCTTTTTATTTTGAGACAGAGTCTCTCTAAGTTTTAGAATCCTCCTGCCATAGCCTCTGAAGCCACTAGGATTAATAGATGTGTGTATCAAGTCATTTTAAACCTATGTTTACAAGCTGCCAATGGTCTGCATGCAACATGCATTTCCACAGGCCCCGGGGAAAGGCTAATGCTTTCCATCTTACCAGGGAGACTCCTGTTTTATCTTCTGTCTTCCATTGCCCATTCCCACCCTGGAAGCCACATAGAAGACTCTGGTGATAGCAAGGCCAGAGGAATGGGAAGCTGTCCCCCTGTCTAGGCTTCCACACAGCCACAGAACCTGCCAGCTGTCTGCATCTACACCTCTTTTCCCAAAGGGAGCCCCTTGCACCAGTGGCGTTAGTGAGTCCAGTGGAGATCTCCAAAGACTTCATATGGGGGACTGGGGGTGGTTCTTGCCTGACACACTCCAGAGTAGATAGTCTCAAAATTTGTGACTGACTGTGTATTTTGTGCCCTCTTAGGTCACCCTGCCACCTGAGGGCCCTTGCCCTTTGCTGGGTTTCTCCTGACATTCCTCTGGTGCCGGGGCAAGGCCAGCACGACCCATTGTCCCCTTCCCACCATGATGTCTCTTAGGTGTTCAGTTTTTCTCCTGTCTCTTTCTAGACTCTAGATTCCTCATATTCTAGTCCTGAGGGCTCAATTTCCCTGGGAATTATCAATGGGTAAGGGCTTTCCCTTCAAATGAATGACATTGCCAAGTGCTTTGATGCTTCAGCTTAATTGTCAACTTGACTGCAATAAGAGACTCCTAGAGAGGTGACTCAATCATGAAGGCACTATGCACTGGGTGGAGTGATCCACTGGTGTTCATGCTGAATGTGCTGTCAGGAGGCAGGACCTAGCTAGAGTGGTCCCTGGGAGTTTGCCTTTGAAGGGTATGTCTGCCCCTGGCACTTTTCCCTTACTATACTTCCAAACTGCCATGAAGTGAGCAGCTGACTCCACCACACACTTCTGCAGTGATGTGCTTAACTTGGAGCCAGCTGATAATGGACTGCAACCTCTGAAGCTCTGAGCCAAATAATCTGTTTTCTCCTTTCAGTTGTGGGTATCAGGTATTTGGTTCCAGGAGCAGGAACACTGATTCATACAGTTGCCAAAAGGAAACAAGCTTTGATTTCATCACTAGCTCTTCTGAGTCCTTGCTGTTTGCTCAGGTCTGAGATGGATTCTGCAGAGTTTACCTTTTAGGAGCTGTTGGTCTAGAACCTGATGATACTTTCCCTGATTTTGGGGTGCTAGTCTACCAAGATGCATGGAAAGAGCCCAGGGCTCTGCAGTTGGACAGAACTGGATAAGAATTGCTTCTCTGCTGCTTTCTTTGTATGAGACCGGAATAAGTTATTTAACTTCTCTTGAGCCATTGTTTCCTGAATGATAAAGTATGGAGGTTACATTCATCCTTGCAATGTCAGTGAGATGTTATGTGAGATAAACTCTGTAAAGCGCTGTGTTCAGTGCTTGGCAGGCAAGAGGTGCTCAGTAAATATTTGCTTTCCACTGTTGGGTGAACACTGGCTCCAGTTGCTATTTCTCAGTCTCACTTTAGATCCAGTGCTTTTCCTCTGACTCAGGTACTTGCCCACTGGGTCAGTTTGCAGTCTGTAGCAGAAAATACTCCCACAGCGACCATGCTGATTTCCTTGGTCATAATGTCTCTTCCTCAAGGTTCTTTGCAAAATCTTTTCATTTCCTTTTCTCCTCTCCAATGACCTGAATCGTTTTCACCTTTCATCTTTTTCCTGGACCAAAGCCCACAGGTATGCTATAAATGCAGGAGGCAGACACTTGGGTAACATTTTGTCATTTGAGGCTTGGATTCCTTCTATACCATGAATGTTCTGGGAGCACTTACAGACTTCTTTACCCTCCTCTGAAGGAAGGGTCCAGGAGCACAGTTTGATGAATTGTGGTAGGAGAAAGAGTATGAGGGCACAGAAGCCTCATCAAAGCCACCTGTTTACAGAGAGTCTGTCCCTCGGAAGGGCAGCAGTGACTCCAGACAGCTGGGTATAATGCTGAGAGTGGACTCTAATATCCTTCCCACTGGAGAGTTTCCAATCTCTGTCCCAGAAGAACTCTTATCTGTACTTCAGACTGCAGCTGGATCCTGAAGTGGCCATTCTGGAAATTCAGATTGACTCATAACACAGACAGTCCGAGAGCGGAACCTATATCCAGTCAGTTCTTAGCACTTTGCAGTGCAGCCATACACCGATGGAACCCCTGGGATTTCAGAGACTCTCCTTGAGGAGGAGCCAGCTTGTGAGGCAACACAGCTTGCTTCTTGCCTTTGGTGCTTGACTTGGCCTGGCATACTGCTGAGGCAGGAGTAGGTGATACCTGGACATCCAAGGATGCTCCATCCCTCAGAGGATTAAGCTGGAGATTTACTCTGGCCCAAACTGCTTTGGGAGTCCAGGAGAATTGAGAAAGGGATCTTTAATGGCTGCTTTAAAACCTGGCAGCTTTTTCCTAAACAAACATTTTTGTTTGTATTATCACCTTATTACAGAGGCATCACTCCCTTCCTGCTGGGTCTGTTCTCACTGATAGCAGGAGCACAGGGCCCATCAGGAGCTAATGTAGATGTTCCCAACCAGGACGCCTGCAGACACTTGGATGGACTGCAGTGGCAACAGACAGATAATGAGAAATCCATCACACATGCACGCTTGCAGCTCCGGATCACATGCATTAAGCTGTGAGTAATGTGATTACTTAAGTGATGTTTTATTTACACTTTCTCACAGAACAGTGACTGCTGCTTTTCCAAAGCAACCATCACCCAGATTTGATTTTTAAAAAAATCTTCTTACAGTCAGCATGGCAGCATCTCAAATATCCTAATCCAGAGGAAAGTAGCAGTATATTTTTACAACTCTGTTATCAGCTTACAGCAGAGAATATACTGGGATCAGTTAAAAGTACTAAAAGTACAGATGTGTGTCAGTGCATCCTGTGTACTGGGCATGGGGCATTTCACACTGATCCTTCTAGGAACACCAGTGGAGAAGTCACCACTGGCTCCACTTCATAGGTGAGGACACTGAAGCTTGGGCAGGTCATTCTGTTGTTCATGACCACTTAGGAAATGGCAGTGGAGACATCAAGGAGAGTTACCAGTTTAAAACAAAACAAAACAAAACAAAACAACACAACTGACATAGGTGTTCCTGTCTGTCTTGTGTTAGGTTGGAAGGCAGAGCTATTGATTTCAGCTTCAAATTGGGCTAAGAGCTCAATTTTTTGTGCAAAGAGGTATGAGAAACAGGCATCTGAGGCTTTGATGGACAATGTGAAAATAACCCAAGCAGTGTTGCTTCCAAATAATTCCAGCAGGCAGCCCTGACAAGGTGCCTCTTGTTCTAACTGTGATTTCTGTGTCCCACTGGTAAATGAGATGAGGTATCTGAGTCTCAAATGCCTTATTAAATTGAGCCACAATTTGAGTTTGTTGCAGGAGCTGTCACTGCCTCACAGGTGCAGGTATCATTTCTGCTGTGAGCTCTGGGCCTTTGCTCTCTATATTGCTGGCAAGTACTATGGGCTGCATGCTGTGGGTGAGCTGAAGGTCACCCCTTGCTTATTTGAGATCTTTTGTTTCTTAATAAGGTGGCAAAAATGCAAGGGAAAGAGGAATAAATGAATGGGTAACATAATTTGATATCCAGATATAGGCTAATTATAAGGGCTTTGCGGTCCTGTCTTGAAATAGTGCTGTAATTTTTCCTTGGTGTGGCCCAAGAGGCTCTTCATTCTTACTTCCTCCATCTGGCACATGGCTGTATTTCTCAAAGTCAAAACCATTGCTGTGCATGGATCTTAGATGGTAGAGTTTAGTGCTGTGTGAATTCATGCAGAAGTTATTTAACCTCTTTGGATTGGAGTTTCCCAAATTACAATGTTGGGGTAATACTGATTTCATTTTATCCTAGGAAACTTTAAATGAATGAAAGGGTAGATTATATACAAACACACAGAGCAACCCATCTTAATTTTGTAAAAATTAAAAAAACAGAATAGAAAAGTAAAAGCAGGATGAAACCCCTCATATTCCCAGAGCTAGTGATAGCCATTGTTGTTTCTATGTGTCTCTAGTTCTGTTCTGTAGTCTCTTTTCTTCTTGCTATAGATCATGAGCACATTTAAGATAGTGAGGGACCCCGAAAATGTGACCATGCAGCTGACTAAATGAGAAGTCAGTTATAACAAACAGGACCCAGCACGGATTCGGGGTAGCCCTCTTGTCCTGGCTCCAGCATGCTGTGGATATAGGCACCCTCATTCTTTGGCAGGCTCTCTGCTCTTGGTAGGAGGGGCATTAGGCTTTGAGAGACTGTTTGTAGGGCCAGTGAAGTCATCACTGATACTTTCTTGGTCTTTTTTCTTGTTCCTTGGTTTTGTGCTTTCTTCTTATGTTTCCTCTGTGATCTTCTCCTAGGAATTTTCACCTTGCAGGAGAAGATAATTTGGCTAAATGATTTTGCCTTGGAAATTTGTTAAGGAGTTTATGTCTCAGTAGTCCTGGGTATTGTGTGTGAAACCCAACTGGAATCTGTCTTTAATGTTCATATTTTTTTGAACAGGAAAGGGACTTTAAAGATCTGGGATGTAATTACCATTTGTGTTCATATTGGACATTGAAATTTGGAAGAAAAAAAAACAATCAAAGCAGAAACAGCTTACTGTTGTGGTTCACATTGGATTTTCCCAATTCAGTTCTAGTCCATGCTAGTCTGTAAATAAATGTTCCTGCTTTCTACAGAGCTTTCAGGTATATTTGATTTACTATTTGACACCTTTAGAATCATAGAATTTTAGGACTGGAAAGGGCCTGCATAGTAATTCCTCCAAATAATAAACAAAAAGCATAAAAATAAAAAGTGTTACATGCCTTCTGCCGGTTTAGTGCTCCTCCATAGAAAATAAATATGTCCTTATTGATGTGTACTTTGTTACCATATAAATGATCTTACCTGATCATTTTACCCTGCAGGATTTTAATTTTTAAAAAATGTGAAGCAGGGAACTCTAGTTGTTCATCTCTCCCTACCCTATCCCCTGAAAACAAGATGGGGACCTTTCAAAGTCTGAGAGAGGAAAATAGACCATTCATTGTTACTGTCTGGGTTAGGAGGGAGGTCCCAGGTCCTGGTTTCCAGTACGTAGTCACAAGGCATAGGCCTTATGTTTAGCAAGTGAGTGCCCTTTAAGAAGGAAAGATGTTTAATTATTTAATAATGTAGAAAGCTGACAGTATGTCTCATTAGGAGGAGGGAGGGGCACGCAGCCAAGCCAGTTGGTTCTAATTGTGTCTCGTAATGACTCACACATGTTCAGAACAGGTGGCATGTGAACCCTTGCTGATGGCGTGGAAGGGCTGGGTATAGGTTTGATCTTGGCCCTGGGCTCATTGCCATGGGTCAGTACATTCTTTTGAACACTGTGTCACTTCTCAGCTTTCTAGCTGAGGTGATGCATTGTAATTACTATCGAGTGCATTATCTCCAACAGCCATCCAGAGTCACCGCAGAGCTTCTTAGTCCCAGAGGAGAGGGCAGACTGAGGTGCAGGAGATGCTGACAGAGCTGATGAAGGGCCTTCCATTATCTCTGTTCTGCCACTGATTCCACACCCAGTGTTCATTGCCTTTTCCATGAGCAGAGGGCTGTTGCTGGAAAGACCGCATGCGCACACATGTGGGTGCCCTGCTTGTGACGGCCTCTCTGGCCTGCTCTGTGCTCCTTACCCGGCACACTCCCTGCCCTTCCCACTCCAGCTGATGCACCTTCCTCAGTACAGCCTGCTGGTTCCTTGGAATAATTGTAGCTTCCTGCTCTATCCTGGTAGCTGATGATTTTTTAATAACTATATTGATCATGCTTCATCTACTTCCTTTTCTAGTGCTCTTTCCTCTAGGAATAATGTGAACTTCTTGAGAGTCAGCATTGGTTGTTATTCTCATCTGTTGTGGGTTAGCAAAAGGGCAGATGTGAAGCATGATTATTGTGCATTTAGAAAGAAATTCTCCTTTCCTTTTGCTTTTAGGTGGGGTTCCTTTGACGTATTCCATGTTCAGAGAATGTATCAGAAAATTCCTTTTGTTGGGGATTTAAGTCCTTGAGCCTCTGACCCCAGCTTCTTTCCTAGCTTTAATTTTACCTCTGTTGGTCTCCAGACCTCCAGTGAGCATGCCTAGATCACAGAAACCTACCAGGAGGGGGAATATGAGCTTTTCGTGGAGTCAACTACTATGTAGTTTCCTGATAGTACAGGCTGGACTCCTTCCAAGAGACTCATGTGCATGGTTCTTGGTATGAAGACAGAACTCTTAGGGTTCTTTCTTCTCTCCATCTTGTCTCTTGTGATAAACATACCATCTCTCTGTCCAGGGTGCAGGTGAGTGAGCTCTCAAGTGTGGCACTTGACTGAAGTACCTTGTGGCATCTCTGTACATCTCTAGGGTCCGCCAGACACTGTTTTGACAGTGCTGGGGTCGTGAGACTTGTAACATCAACAGCCTTGTTGTATCAAGGCTTATTGAGTGATGAGAAGGGCAGCTCAAATCCCTGTGGTCCAGGTCTCTTCATCCTGTGGGAGTGAAGCCTTTTTGGGGAGGCTTTAGTCCATGTCACCGGACTCTTCTACTCACACATTGAGCCTTGGTTTGTCTGATGCCTGTGACCAGAGAGGGGATTGTCAGCTCAGAAATTACTAATTACATATGAGAACTCTCAGATTCTTACTGTGAGACTATTACCTTACAGTGAACAGAAACCCTTGATGGGTATATTTTGGAGTCTTTGGTGAGAATTATCTGCTGTGGAAATGGCCAAAGGACTAGGGTGTCGGGATGCACAAGATCACTGACAGGGTAGTGCTGGGCGGTTCTGTAGACACAGGGAGAAAGGCTTTATTGTCATCCTTCCCAGATGTTCCTGGAAAGAGAAGAGGCAGAATGGCAGGGCTGGGAGAAACTATAGCAGCTAAACTGTGCAGCTGATGAAAATTTCATACAGAGTTTGTGCCTGCAGGTTTTCAGAGAGAACGCTGCTGCCAAGCTGCCACGTCCTCTGTGCAGTGCTTTGATGTTGGGTTGGATGTGCCACTTTGAACTGGGCTCCTGGAACTGCTGGTGTGGACAGGTGTGAGACTCCTGTGTGCCTGCTCTTGAGGCTGGTGGCGAGCAACCTGTCCAGGGAGCCGTCTCAGGAGGTATAAGCATGGATCAGGAAGTCTGGGCATCCTACCTGCTTTCTTGGGGCCACAGTGACAGATAGACTTGCCATCCAATTTCACAGAGACCTTGTGAAACAAGTGTTTTTCTTTCATTTCACAGATGGGAAAACTGAGGCTTCAGATACACTAATGGTCTCAAAAATGGTAGTGAAAGTCTTTTGGGAGGACTCTGATTTGATTTTTCATCTCTTTTCCCTCAGTGTCTCCTATAAGCACATGATCCATTCCACAGAGCAGCCAGCCCATGCCTCTCTCCAGGCTCTCCAGTTTTCACATATTTCCCTTGCTTCCCTTCTCATGGTGCTGCTGTGGTAGAATGCCTAGAGCTGAAAACATGATCTTTGAAGTCAAAGAAAACTGAGTTCAAGTCCTGGTTCTGCTTCTCACTAGCTGTGTGGCCCTGTGTAGTGTATTTGTCTCTCTAAGCTTCAGTTTCCCCAACTATAATATGGGGATAGTTATTTGTATCTGTCCCAGGTGGTTACTGCAAGGGTTAAATTGAATCACACATGGTCAGGTTGGCCCAGTGGCAAACATCCTAGCCACTCACAAAGTGGTAGTTCCCATTATTACTGTAATGATTATTATTAATATTACTATTACTTTGACTTTTAAATTTGGTGTCAACTTTTTAGTTTGCACTCTGGTTTGATTCAAGTTCTGAACTTTACATTAGATTTCAACCTGGCTGTGGTGATCAATGCCATGAAGTCTGCTTGTTCATGGGGGTGACTCAGGACATTAGATGTGGGGTAAATTCATCAGACAGAAGTTTCTCCAGTGCTTCTCCTATGTAACCAGACTCATCCCCCTGAGAACTTCCAGTGTCATCCCTGCTGACTCCAGGTTCCTGCTGCTGCCTGAACTGGCATCACCATTCAGGAGCTGCCCATTTCACCTTCCTGCAAAAGCTCTAGTAGCAGAGCCTGCAGTTTGAGTCTAAAGGGGAGAAGTTTGGGAATTGCAAGCCAGAAATAGACATAAAAAGCTAGCAGAAATAGACCTGTTGTCTCTACTCATTCACTAGATACTTATCACATCTCTGTTGAAAACAGGCACTGCTCTAGGCATAGAGGTCTTAGCTTCAGGCTGCCAAGCCCTGCCCCGGGCTGTCGTCTCTGTGTCTGAATTGCTAAAGAGTAATCAGCAGCTATGGTGTGGGCAGCTGGAGGTTCCAGAAGGTGCTGCAGATCACATAGCTGGATTCAGAGTGATTGGGGCAGGAAAGCCTTCTGACAACAAGCAGTGTCCGTATGAACCAGTGAAAGGCGTGGAAGTATGTTTCAGGCAGGGAAGGGGCAGCATGGGCAGAGTTTTGGAGGTAAGGAAACAGCAGGCTGTTGAAGGCCCCCAAATCAGGTCATTTATAGCTGCAAGGAAATCTGTGAGCTGTAGTGTGGCCACAGAAACCTAGGCCTGGGGGGTCTGGTAAACGGGGCTTAGTTTGAGCTTGGGAGCCACTCCAGTATTTAAGCAGGGGAGTGATGTGTCCAGTAAATCCTTTAGAAGATCGCTGCAGCGACACGGTGGAGAAGAGGCTGGGTAGGGGCCACTGGAAGCAGAAAGGCTGGGCAGGGCACATGACAGTTATGCAGAATAAACCAAAGGTCTGGAATGAAAGGCTGTGTTGATGCAGAGAAGTAGGGTGGTGTGAGCGAGATCTAGAGGTGAGAGTAGAGAGGGCTTGACCAAAGGGAGAGAGAAGAGTCCATCCTATGGCCTGGTCTTGCCTGGGCAGCTGGCTGAACAGAGGTCCTGCTGGGAATACCTCAGCTGGACTGTGTGGGTGGAAGATGGAGATGACTGTGGAAAGCTCCAAAAGTTGAGGAAGAGAATGTCTGGCCTTCTTTACCTGGTGTGCTACTTTGTAGTATTAGTATGTGGAGTTGATGTGCGACCTTCCACACTGGGAGCTATGCATTAGAATGACTTAGAAAGCTTACACAACATCCCAAAGTGGAGGCCGCACCCCAGCACCTTCAGTCTGCATCACGGGCATCAGGGATTGGAAACTCCCTCAGTCCGCCATGTTCAGTCAAGGAAGGGAATCTGGCTTTCACTGATCTCTCAAGCTGTCACCTCCCAGACAGGTCAAGCGGCAGGGGGCAAGAGGATTGTTCCTTGTGGGTGATCTTTTCTTTAAAAGGTAGCAGCAATGTGTTCATGGAGACCAGCCAGACACTGGGGAGAGGGGACACTCTCCAAAAGATGGTAGGGCCTAATTAAATTGGAATTTGTGATACTCAGACAAGGCTGGGCCTCAGGCTGGTATGATTTGTTCTTTCTGTAAAGTAGAACTTTAGATGCTATAAGAGGACAAGGGCCTTGTTGGGTGTACCAATGAGGCAGAACTTTTTGAGTTCTTCTATATGCTGCTTATGTGCAAACTGACAATTACACAAAGACTTTGCTGGTTTAGACCCAGTCACCTTATTACGACACTGTGAATCATAATTGAAACCTTAGTTTGTGTACATTTATATGATATGTATACCTTACAATGGTTGAGAAACCACACTTCAATGACCAAACACCCATTGTAATAGGCATTATTTCTTTCTAATAAGCATGTTCTATTTAGTAGATGGGAGTCACTGAACCTTACAGAGTATGAATCTGGCCTTTAAACAGATGCTGTTGCAACTCAACTTTTTAAGTTTTTTTGAGTTTTTTTTTTTTTGTAAAACACTCTTCATATATGAGATTACATGAGATTAATTATACACACTTAAAATAGTCCATTATTTTTCTCAGTTGCAGTAGGGTTTTCACTGGATCTAATTGGTAAAATAAATGTACAAGAAGTCACATTACTGAAATTTTATTTTTTAAATTTATTTTTTACTTTATTAGTACAGGTTGTAGTTTATGCAGTTTACAGTCTTCTTGGGCTATGGTTACAGGTCCATATCACAGCTTGTCTCTCTTTTATTTATTTTTTAATTTCCTTCCCCTTCCCTCCTTCCTCCTCCAATTCCCCTATCCCATTTTTCATTCTTATTGATATTATTCATCTTAGCTCATGTTATGGCCTATAACATTTGCATTAATTGAGGTTATTTATAGTGTTTCCACAAAGCCTAATGTTTCTATGTACCCAGGACATCCAACTTCTATAAGCCTCAGGAAGTATACATGAAAGTGTGTATCTTTTAACAACTCTATGTGGCAGATAACATGCTAAATACATGGCTTCGTGTCACAAATCAGTGACTGTCCTTAAAGGTAGATTCAAGTGATCTTTTTAGGGAAAAGGAAGATGACTTAGAGAAGCCGAGTGAGTTGTACAAGGCCATGTAGCTGTTAACTGCCATAATTGGAACCCACATCTACTTCTAAACCCTGCCCTGTATTTAGCATCTTTTCTGCCTTTAATTAAATGCTACTGGCTTTTTCTCCTTTTTAGATAATGGGAAAACGACTCTTGGTTCATTCAGACAACTTGATAACTTTGCTAATGAAGTCAACAGTTTGAGTCTAGAAAGATACCCTCTGTTTTGGTCATAGTATAAATAGAGCATCACATATCCAGTCAGAGTCCCAGAAGAAAAACTCACATTCAGAGTACAGTTTTAGGAAGGAACCTCAGCCTCATTTTTTCTGTTTGTGGGAAAAGAACAACTTAGTGAGTCATTTTTTCCACCCCAAGTTGGATGGACTCACAAAAGCAGATAGAAAGTCTCCAAGAAGAGAGAACCCTGTATGGTAATTTGAATCATTTGATCAGCTAGAGTGCCATGTCAATTCAACTCATTTTACATATTTCCTAGGACTATAAATCCATTGCTGCTTAGGTTTAAGCCTTCTCAAGTATTTTGGAGTAGCAAGGCAAAATGATTTTTTTTCCCCCAGAAATGTAGGTCTGTTAGTCTTTGATGTCATCTTGGAATTTTTATTGTATTTTACCTAGTCTGATAGCATAGACAATTACACATATGAAATTCCCACCAATGGTAATGATGGCTGAGTGTTTGGGTTTCATCACAGTTTTGCTAAACGTGCTGCAGTAGTGCTTAAATCATTGAGCGTACTTGGATTTCTCCCAGTTCTGTTTTTCTGAACCTCAAATTCTTTCTTGTACACTCCATGGCCGTTGGGATCTTTTCAAAGGAATGATGGTAGGTGACTTAAGAGATAATATCTGGGTATGGTCTTTCTAATGTTATAAGAATTTAAAAAATTAGATGCAATTATAAAAAATGTATACATTTTTTCCTATTGTTTGATATGATTCTTTTATTTTTCTCATTTATAATGCTTTCGTACTCAGGAAGTTGAGGTAGGTTTTTGACTTTTCAACTGTATGTAGACATAGTATCAAAATATTTGCCAAATAAAATATAAATTTTCTCCTAAATCTTAAATCTCAGCATTAATATTTGTTTTTGTTCAGTGAACCAATACCACACACATTTGTTTTTCACTGGTATATCCAGGGGATGCAATTTATCAAATGCATATAAACAGCCCATTTACTGCTTTATCTTTCTCATTAGTTACAGTACAAGTATGATTGTCAGTTATTATCTGTGTTTTACTGGTGGGTTATTTATTGAAAGAGCAGAGCAACTGACATTGTTATTTTCTAAATCATTTTGTCTAAGGCCTGCAGACTTTATACCAAATGTCAGACCAATTTATCAAAGAATTGCACTGTTCAGATTGGAAGTGATTTAGAGTGTGTATATAAACATACGCCCACCTGTAGTTACACACACCAGTAACAGTTATGGGAATTTCATAGGGACTCCAGAGATATTAATGAAGCTGGAACGACTTACTTAACATTTGATGCAATTCAGCAAGGATTTATTGCATGCTGTTGAGTAATATCTTAGGGAATATGCAGGTGAGTAAGACACACGCTGTTTAGAAGGAATCTAGATTCAGGAATGTATGTGCAGAGGGTGGGGGAGTGATGCATGTGGATGGAAATGGATTAACATCATGGCTCCCAGACCCGGGTGGACAGGGGTCTCACAAGTGGTGTATGAGAGGCCCTCAAGGCTCTGCCCAATCAAGGGCAGGTGGTTGTGCTATTTCATTCAAGAGAAACATTATACCATACAGGCTCTTGAATAAGAGTGAGTTTCATTGTACATAAATTAAAACTGCAAGAATATGCCACATTATTTAGAGATTTCCTTATAGAACATTGCCTAAAAATCTCACACATTTCTAGTGACTTCTATTATCATTTAAGGGATACTGCTCCCACCCACAGACCAGACTTTCTCTTATTCTCCCTAGTCAAATAGACTGAAAATGAACTAAACTGGTCTCTACCCAGTCAGACTTGGCCTTAAGTCTCTTTATTATCTCTTTCTAAAGGTTTTGAGTTTGGTAAATCGTACTGTGCCTCCATGTAACATCTGTAAATCTAGACTTAGTTCCATTGACCTTGCAGGAAGTGCTTTTCCTGCATTAATTAATATTTTGGTATTGAGAATTGAACTCAGGACCTTTCATTTGCCAGGCAGGTATTTGTACCATTGAGCTATATCTCCGGTCTTTCCTATGTGAATTTATTTGCAGTGGATCCACATAGGACCCCAGAGTGACTGCCTTGTCCTCGTTGCACCTTGCTTCCTTCTCTGCATGGTGTTTATGAAGCTTGGTCAAGGCAATTGAGCAGTCCACTTATTTTCCAGGCTAGTAATTTGTATTATCTCAGGTACTCTTCACATGGAACTGCAGGGTTCAAACAGTTTAGCTAAAATATGTATGAGGGAGAAATTATCTGTTTTGTGTGAGCTAAACATCTTTGATCTGTGGTATCTGAAGCCACGGTATATAATAAATTACACCCTCATCTTCATAAACATCAGTCAAAGCAGTTGGGGTTTCCAGAGTGGCTTCAGTTTGGTTCTGCCCCCCAGCTCTTCCTCAGCAGTGGGGCCGAAATAGGAACCTCTTGAAAGGCAAACCCTTGGGGAATATTTGAACTAAATTGCATCAGCTGTTAGCTGTGGCACAGGGAGAGAAAATTCATGTGCCTATTGAAAATGAGCTGGAACATAGACTTTCTCATTGATTGGGCTCATACATGATGAAGGGGATTGATCACCCACATTGTAAAAGGAATACTTTGGCATCATTTCATATTAAGCAGACTTAGATTTTCATTGAAGGATGCATTATAAGTGGAAGTACGTGCGTGTGTGTGTGTGTGTGGGGGGGTACTGGATATTGAACCCACCTTTACACTGAGCTCATGCCCAGACTAATTTTAATTTTTTTTTAAATTTTGAGACAAAGTCTCAGTAAGTTGTTAAGTTACCCTGCCTAGGCTTGAACTTGTGATCTTCCTGTCGCAATCTCCTAGAAGGAATTACAGGTGTTCCCCATGCCTATAATGTTCTTCATATGTATAATCATCCTTTAATATTTGTGAGAAACCCTTGAGGATACAAAAATCCACGGATACTCAGATTCCTTCTATGCAGTTGCATAATATTTGCATAGAACCTATGCACACCCTCTCATTTATTTTAAATCATCTCTAGATTCCTCATAATACCTATTAAAGCTGTCATGTTCTATAAATAGTTGTTGCAACATATTATTTAGGGAATAATAACAAGGAAAAAGTCTTTGTTTTCAATACTGCATAATTTTTCAAAAACATTTTTTTACAGTATTACTACTACACATTAATATATCTTCACTAATGTCTGTTATATATGTGATATATATGGCTATTTCTCCATCCATCCATTCACCCATATTTTCTTTCCAATTGATACTTATCAGTACAGATTCTCTCTTTAAACTAGTTAAAAACCCAGAGTTAATTTCTTTACACCAGCTGCTGGGAGCCAAAAGTTTTACAGGATTCAGTACTATGTTAGTGGGATATTTAGTTAGTGAGATAAATGGAGAAATATGGTTTTATCTGTGATTAATTGTAGTGAATAGATAGCAACAGCCTGAGTCATTACCAGTATCTAATTCTACTCCATCACCAGTACCATATCTTTCCTTTTTCCTCATCCTGGACATGTAGTAACTCATCATTTTCTTATTCTGGTCTTCACACTGACTTTCATCATGTTTTCTGCTGCTCTGGAACACTTCATGATTTCAGACATCAGTCAGTGTGCTCAAGTTTGAGCCACCATTTAAATTGATTGTTTCTTTCAGATTTTTAACAGTTTCTACAATAGAGTTGGATAAATTTCACTTATGGCATGGTACAAAGAAATGGAACCAGCCTTTCTTCCTATGGGTTAGCTGGAATTTAGAGCAAGAGTGTTCTTCGCTGTGCCTTGTAAGAGGCCTGGCATAATTACAGTCTGTAGCATAGTCCATAAAATACACATGTGCAGAAACATTGCCACCCTTGAATGCCCAGCCTGTGAAATTCATTAATGGGAGTTAATGAACTTAATAAATGACTCTATTGAGATATGCATTTTTCTGGTCTGGTCATATTTAAAATTAGCTGTTACTGGAATATTAGCAAGTTTTTTCTTTAAAGCTATTTTTGCATAAAATTCCAAATCAAGAGGCTAACTCAAACTGATACTGAACTGGCAAGTTCCATCTATCCAATTTGCCTTTTGCCACATTCTGAATTTCAACAGGCTGCAACTGTCTTGGGCCAGAACAAGGTCAGACATAAAGGCTATTAAAAGTCCTGCACTTTTCTGGTGTCTGGCCTGAATTCTGAAGTCTCTATAGCAAGAACACAATTTTATATATTTTCCCTATGCTTTAGGGTGGTGAGGGGAACAGGCACACTTCTTCCTATAGTGGAGGCAGAATTGACAACAAAACACGTGTTCTGTATGTTTCTATTTAAATAGGAAGTCAGATGAAAGAAGGGGTTAGCTAGTGGCTCTTTGATCTTGGGCCCTAGAGAAGTGACTCTCTTGGCATTGATAGAGTGTTGGTTCAGGACTACCAATAGTTGCTCTTGTGTCCCCGAAGCATCCTGATTATTATATGGGGTGCAAAAAAAATGAGCAAATGCGAGTAAGTGAAGCTCTGCACGAGGCATTCTTTTCTCTTTGGCTTTTTGCACATGAATTTGGATGCTGCCTCACCAGAAATCCTCCCAGACATGAGTGAATTAATCGAAGCAGTCCCAGCCTATCTGAACTCACTGTGTGGCTAATACGTGTGGCACAGTATTTATGAATACTCCTGCATCTCACACTCTGCTGTTGACACAACAGTAACTGTTAGAAGCCCTCTTTCCTAGTGCTCATTGGCCATCCCCTGGTGGGTTCTGCCATGTAAAGTATTTCACACATAACTCACGGTCTTGGCAGTGATAGGGGGTTTTCTATTAGCTATAGCCAAAGCTGTAACAAAGGTGCTATCAACTCCTGGCTCATTAGTTTTTGGTTTGACGATCTACTTTCCAAAGGCAGAGTGGAAGCAATCAGATACAGGGAATAATTTTCTGTTTCTGCTTGGCCTTGCTGGTCAAGGGGCTATTTGAAGGCCTTATTTTGCATAATGAATTTCACTCAAGGTGTCCTTTCACATTTTGCAGTAATTATTGTATTTGCAATGAGTTTTAAATAGTCTAGTGCAGATGCCTCCTTTTAGAGCCTTTATACTTAAAATTGTGAAATTCCTTCAGAAATATGTAAAAATGGTAATTATAGTTAACCTGCCAAAGTGACAAGGTCCAGAATAATGCCTCATGTTCCGTCCAAGTTATGAAATATGTTGAAAGCATTAGGGAATGGTCCATTCTTGAGACTTGCTAAAACCTTTAACATCAAAGAGAATGTGGCATGTGAAATTAAAGTAAAGGGACTTTGGCTCCAGTCCTTCCCTGTTGGACACACATCTTAAGCTTCCAAGGGCTTCCCTGCCCTAGAACAGCATGTACAAGTAGAAATTATTTTACAAGATTCCACTTGACCAGTGGACACAATGCTGTCCTCACATGTAGAGAGAACATTGATGAACCACGGTGAGAAGGATGCATGCACTATTTATTACTTATTTCCCCTGTGGTAACAATGAAGTCACCTTGGGTTATCTCTTTTCTTACTTTTGTTTGTAATAACAGATTCAGTCAGTGATATGGTTGTGTAACGCTAAGGTTATACTGACCACAAAACTGAGGAATCAAGTGCTAAATTTCCTACATATCATCCAACCCCTTTCCTCAAAATCATTTAACACTGGTTGCCTAGTTTTAGACAGCACAATTATAAAATGTTCAGATTATGTTTAAATAATAAAGGAAGAGGGATATTGCAGAAAGATTGTTTTAAACTTTCTCAGTGATATTTCATGGTATGGATACCAACAACTCCCTAACCAGTTGGGTCCAAGGCTAGTAAGGCCATAACATTAAGGCCAGAGCAAAGTGGGCCAATTCCTTGGAGTTAAAAATAGTTTATTGCTGATTTTCTAGGATCCAGAGGAAGCTGTTCATGTTTATTCATGCTCTGGAAAATGAAATCATTAGCCAAGAAGCAGTATGTTCTGATTTTACCTTAAATCCGGTTTCCTAAAATCTATTTAAGGGCTAAGGTGAACTCAACCAGGATCTAATAAAGCCAGGTAATTGAACAACACAGAGGCTGATAACATTCACAGGAGATTTTACTGGAGATAAACTGAAGCCAGGGTGACAGTATAGATGATAATTTAAACTAATTGTGCACTTTTATGCACATTAACTTCTCCAGAAGAGTAATAGAGGCCTAATTTTGGACAGCTTTGTGAAAATGTCTGCAACATGCTTAGTTTCTGGCCAAAACTCTCACATTATATAAATAAAACATTAAAAAAGAGGCCAGTACCCTAAAGGTGTGGGGATGATGTACAGGAATGACAGATACCTCTTCTGCTGGCAAACTGCTCAATTTTGTTGACTGTGTGTGTGTGTGTGTGTGTGTGTGTGTGTGTGTGTCAGGGACTAGTGGGGCCAGTGCATGCAAAGAGGAAAGAACAAGTAAGCACTCAGTGGAAGTTTGGAAGGACAGGGCTGTTAGAGCAAGAAAGAGGTTAATTTAACTATGATGGAGTGGCCTAGGTAATTGCATGGTAATGAGTTCCCCAGCCTCAGAGCATCAACTGATGCACAGTACGTGCAGAAAAACATGGCAATGTATAGATCAGGCTGGCCAGCTCTTGTTTTTCCATCCTTCTCAATACACAGAGCAATGGTATATAGCTAAATGTATGCCAGTGGTTATTTCTAACATTTGAATGACCCTCTGTTTTTATGCTGTGAGTATTGGAAAACTGGAATTGTGCACCACAAGATACATGTCTGCACGTAAAAGAAATGTTGACATTTGAATTATCAGCTGTTACAAACACAGAGGCTTAATCATAGGTGAAAGCAGCCAGGCATCACCTACAGTATAATTGATAGTAAACATCTTGCACTCACTTTAAAAGTATCTGGATTTATATGTCAAACCAAGAAGCACAATGGACTTTCCGATGCTTACTGCATAGAATTTGAATGACAAGAACTTGAAAAATAAATAGATACTTTTGACTTGCACATTAATACCAGTTTGTGAAAAAATTTCTAAGCCAAATATTTTCCTTTGTGTTTGGGAAATGGGAAGAAAAGACAAGTTTTTATACAGTTATGTGAGAAGCCTCCTGAAATCTGACCTTTATTTTATATTTTTTCCTTTTGTAGGATGATTATTTCAGAAACTGGAATCCCAACAAGCCCTTTGACCAAGGTAAAGGATGCAACGTTTCTTGCTGTGTAGTCTAAAACAAATACTGTCTCATTTTTCTTCCTTGTGTTCCAAGTTAATTCTCCCAGAAAAGCCCACTAGCTGTCCTATTTTATTGACTTTGGGACTGAATGGAGTGGAGTGATAGAAATTATTTTATAAAATTGGATCTGTCTGAGGTTATGTCTAGGACAGGTTTAAACAATTTTAAAATTGAATCGACTGTACAATTATTGATTTTATTTAAAAACTAGTGAAATGGTTTTCAGAGTAACCTGGTGAATTACAGGGCTGAATCCAGCATTTTTATTCACAGAGCGTACTATGTCTAGAGTTGCTCCCCAAATCACATGAACCATAAAAATGAAATCTTTTTTTCTTAAAAAAAAAAAAGGTTAATCCAGGTGTATTTTAAAGGGCCATGATGTTTACTTCATTAAAGAGCAAAACAATAAAACCTTCTTCATGGTTATTAAATATAAGCTTGTTTCAGTATTGGCTCAGTGACCACCAGTTAAGCCTGGTTCTCAGAAGGCTTTTTCCACCCAGCCCAGCAAACACAGACTCAGAAAGGTTATCACAAATCACTCACTGTGCGTTTGTGTGAGTTATTTAAGAGGCAGTGAAGACCTGCTATGAATCCTGTTCGTCTTCTCATCATCCCAAGCAGGGCTTCTCTTGGCACAGGCTCTGCTGCTGAAAATGATTATAATTGAGGTCCATGTATGTAATGAATTCTAAAACTCGGATGAAGAACACTTCCTTCATGTGGCAAAGCGCTTGTGTTTCTCAGAATCAGCTTCAATTCCAAGCATTGAGTATTCCATGTGATTATGGTGGCCAACTCAGAGGGAGGCATTGACCTATAAGGTTGTGCAGAGAACGCCCCATTTCTGCCTTTGGCTTTGTCACTTTCATTCCCTAGGGACACTTGTTTTCCTATCAGCAAACTTGGTATTAAATTTTTCACATATGTATTTAGCATAACATTTTGCTTATTCATTCCTACATTCTTAAACATTTATTGAGCTGCTGCTGTTTGCACAAGTGCCAAGCCAAGTACTGAGAGAGAGTAAGAGCTGTGGCAGCCAGAGTGGGGCTGCCAGAGGCACTCAGAGGGGTGAGTAGGGAGAGAAGTCAGTCAGTACTTGCAGGGAATGCTAATGAGCAGGTATGGGTAAAGGAGCATGTAACTGGGCATGGGAGGCAGAGTATGCAGGAAAGCTTGCATTTAGACTACACATGTCCTAGCTTCCTTGGGCCTAACTGCTGTATAATTCCAATAATGACTGAATCATCACCATAATTTACATTAAAGTACACAAAGGCATTGGTAATTTAGGTTAGGAAATTCCTATGAAATGATCAAAATTTTAAAAGTGTTTTAGGGCATAAAACTTTATTTGGGAAGAATGCTCTTAGATGTGAAACCTCCAGTCCCCTGTCTGTGCCCTGACAAAAGAGCCCATATACAAAGGTCCCTAGCAGGCTTTTGCTTGGGGAAGGCAACTCAACTGATGGCTACAGTGAACTGATGGTTTTTAGCTAAGAACCAGAAATAGATTCTTGTGCTACAGAGATCAAATAGCTGTCATATTTGTTTTTCTATAAGGCTTACAAACAAATGCAAAAACTTGACTAAGGGAAGATATTTCTATTTTTACTACTGTACGTTAGAGCAGGGAATACATGGAGGTGAGTGTAAATTGCTATTTAGCATGTGGATGATTGTTATCCTTGCTTTGGGGTTACACCGGCACATTTGCCACCAAAAAGCGTATGGTATTTACATCTGCATAGTTAAAAATTGAAATAGGGATTTTTCTCTCCTGGGAGTGGTAAATGTACTTAGCAGAGAGTCCCACCCTGCTATCTCTTTTTCCCCACTCTGCACATTTGAAAACTGAGTTTGTTCAAATGAATCACCCCAAAAACATCATGACTTCATGGTCTATAATTGAGGGCCTTTGCCGAGTGTCCCTGCTTTGTAGCTTGGGTGTCACTGCTGTTGGCTATTTATACACAAAACTGTGCGGAGAGCAGGCAGAGCTGAGAATAGCTTTCACTTAAAATACCAGCCTCAGCAGACATCATCAATTACACCATGTGCTGCTCAATAAAAATTGGAGGTTACTATATCAGCTTTGACAACATTCGGTGAAACATAAACCACAGGCAGTGGAGATTTTCAGCATTTCATCTTCCAGAAGCTAGAAGAATGGCTGAGCTGCTGTGGAAAGGAGAAGTCCTTTCCTCTCCTAAGCTGAAAAAATCAAATAGTTAAGGTGGGCAATGGGAGAAAAATTATGCTTTGTAGAAATGGAACTTGTGAAAAAAAATTTTCAGAATTCTAATGACAAATATGGGCTGGGATGGGGTAGGCGGGGCTTCACGACCGAGGTGGTCGGGACTGGGCTTGAGCTGTAAGGGGACTGAAAGAGAAGGAAGCTAAGCCTGTGAATTCTAGTATAGTGAAATCATGAAGTGATTTGGGGTAGGTTATGAAGAGTATTCCTTACCATCGTACAACTTTTTCTTGGGAGTGAGGAGCTGTGGAAAGTTCTTGAGTAGGAGAGTGACATCATGAGACCATATTTTTAAAGATTATGTTTGGTGATTTAATAGCTCTGATTAGGAGCCCCTAAACATACTTTCTCAGTGCTGTTTACACCTTTAGGACTCAAGTAGCTTCTCTGTGTCACCATTGTTTTAGGGTCCTGGGCTCTTGGTGTTACACAGGTCGGCAGACTCAATACCTTAGCGCTCTAGCTTGACCTCTGAAATGCCCCTGTAGCTTCATGTTGGCATGAATAGTTGCAAGACTCAAAGTATTCAAGAAATAGTATTGAGCTGTGATTGGTCTCTGCCTGTGGTTATTCACTGAGCTTTGAACAGGGCTGCGTGGATCTAACACCTATCGTCATGTAACTGACTTCAGCGATGTTGGAAAAAAAGCACCTCACCTGGTCCTCTGAAACTGGTTATGTCTGAGCAAATCATTAATGCTGCTTAGTGGAATATAGCAACCATCAATTTTTGTTTTCTCAAAGGAAGTCTTTGCAAGGTTAGGGCAAAGAAGCATACTCAATTTTTCTTCTAACGATTCAATGCCATACATGCTCACAGAAGGGATAGACGAGTTCAGAGCTGAAGGGAGCAATTATTCAGGCAAGAAATTTTCTTTTCTTTTTCTTTTTGGATTGAACTCATGACCTCGTGCTTGCCAAGCAGGCACTTGTGCCGCTGAGCTAAACCCCAGCCTCCAGGCAAGAAATTTTCCTTTTGATGTCTGCAAAGAAAGACATCCTGTAGAGAAAGCCAGGTAGGGTGTACAGTGGCAAGAGCTCTGGGCAGAGGCAGACAGGCTTCTTGTCTTCCATAGTAAAGGGAAGAAAGGGCCCAAATAATGGGCCTTGCAGGAGGCTGTCTAGAGCTCCACAGCAATTCCAGAGCTAACAGTGCCCCAGCTACTTTCCCCTGTTAGCAGCCCTTCCCCTAAGGCCCCTGGGAGCATGTGTATTTATGCTTGTCCAAATGGGACCTGGTCCAACAACTGCTTCCCAAAGAAAACAACCCCTTGATGAGTACGTATGGGATGCACGTGGACTCTGATCTTCCGTAGGAGATTCACAATGTTCATTAGCAATGTGAAAGAATAAACTCTGAGGAATCTTTCAGCAAAAGGGGTCATTTAACTTACCATTTTGTAACTTTGCCTTTGATCATCTATTTCTACTTTTATGGTTTCACTAAACACCTTTCAGGTACCCAGAGGAGTAGTCTGTTCTGTGGGATACATTTTAGCGCATGTAGGCCACAGTCTTGAAGTCAGGAGTCAGGCTTTTCCAAGCTTTGAACATGACTGCCAGTTTTTTTGCTGTGTGCCTCTGTCAAGTTGTTTAACTTCTCTGACTTTAAGCCTGCCTAACTGTAAATGCAATAATAGTACTTTCAGCACTAGCATTGAAAAAGTCTTTCCTTTTCTTTACCTTCCTTCCTTCCTTCCTTCCTTCCTTCCTTCCTTCCTTCCTTCCTTCCTCCTTCCCCCCTCCCTCCCTTCCTCTCTCCTTTCTTTCCTTCCTCCTTTTATTCCTTTCTGGTAGCCCTCAGTGTCATGATGCTTGGAGTCTCTTGGGGTAAACTGGCGGTGGCCTGTCATACTCTGTGTGAGCTCCTGTAGTGCCCTGCCCGAGGTCCCTGTTAGTAAAGCTGAAGGGGTTTGGCTCACAATGTGTTTGCTGATTTCTTCATTCTGTGAATAGCAAATGCTTGATGTTTATTCCCCCTGCACTGGGTAATGGGGGCAGCACTATGGAAGACCTCTTAGAAGGGCACTCATAATTACCAGTCCATTGAGGCAGGGGGTGAGTATGTGTGCTGAGGGGGCTAGAGGCAAGAGCCTGCACTGGTTCTGGTAAGGAGAAAGGCAGGTGGGTCCTGGTATCTGGGACATCTACAAACTATCAAGGGTTGTAGATGACATAGCTCCACTGTAGTTGAATGGCTTTTTTGTTTGTTTGTTTTTTTGGCCTCACTTTGCCCTTATACATTCTGTGCCTTTGACCAGATAATAGTCACCTTTATTCCAGTAACAGAGGTGTTGTCTCATTTTCTCTTTTCCCTCAAAGGGCTTGATAGGAAGGTTGTGCAGAGGTCTCAAAAAAGAAAGAAAAGTATAAATATATTGAACCACAGTATTGCTATAAAACAATGACAGGTATTACTTTGAGGATTCACAGAATGCAGGATAAACAAAACACTAGTGGATTCTAACAAATTATTTCAAACTTCCTATTAGTCTGTTTTGAAAAAGAAACCCGAAGCTGACTTGAAATATTTTTGCTGAATAAGAAAAATTTGTTATTGTTGCACTAGGGGATTGGAAGGCAATTTATGTATATAATCTTCCTTCCTTTAGAATGGTGTTCTGAGCAGATGAAAATATTCCAAAGTGATGGAATACAGATGAATTTAGGTTCTCTGCTATAGCCATGGCCAGCTTTGGAAACAGCCCTCTGATTTACTTGTTATGAAGTTTCATGTGTTGAGCAGGTCACATTAGGAGAAATGGCTGAAGAAATTTGGCATGGAACGTGTCTAAGACAAGTGGGCTCCCATAAAGTGGAATAAAAGAATGCTTTAGAGTGGGTAATGTATATGGCCATTGGTGTTAAGGATGACACTTTTTACTTCTGGAGTAATACTAATCATTCTTGCCCGGTAGCCTAACTGCAGCTAACCCTCAGCTGATGCAGGTGCTCTTCAGAGCAGAATAGGAACTTGTAGAAATTGATCTCCAGATAATAATAAAGCCCAGAAAGTCCAGGGCTTCTTTCCCTCATGCTGTTCACTTAAATAGAAGAAAAGAAGAAAACTTTTGCCCTTTGGCTCCCAGTCTTTTATACCAACATCCTGACAAGCTCAAATCCTGACCAAAGCCCTGAACTGTTTGGAGGAGAAATTTCTACACCTCAAAAGGAGAGAGTTCTTCCAGTATTGCAGCTGCATTTGTGGAACCAGAGCCCAGTAGATTACCACAGCATTGGTGTTTTGGCAGAGTTTTAAAGGGGGTATGGAGAGGCAAGATTATCTATTTCTAAAATTGTTGTTTAAAAAAAAATAACCTCAAGGTGAATCTGAGATTTTACATGATAGGCTTAATACAAATCTTGAGTCCTTGTAGTTTTCCTCCTGATGTGAGCTTTAACCCTTCCAAAGAACCTCTGATTTGAATTTGTAGGACTTTCAAAAATTTTTGGTTTTTAAAGGATCCATTGACATTCTCTGATCCCTAATGCTGCTGACTTTCAAGACAACTGGCCTGGTCTGTGAGAAGCATCTTAATTTTCTACTGGTTCCCTCACATTTGGTGGCACTGGTTTCTCCCTCTCACTGTCTTCTTTTCCACATAATTTAGGAAAGATGTTTTCTCTACTAAAGCAACTCTTCTTATTCTCCTGTCCCTGCCCCAGATGTGTATACTCTGCTCCAGCCAAATTAACCTCTCTCCCCTCCATCAGCTCTTCTCTGTCTTGATTATGATGAGAAAATTGTTAGCTATTTAAAATATTTTGGGCATACTGATTTTTCAAATGTTCTTACTCAATTCTGTCAGGGAAGAAACAGAAAAGTATTAATTCAAATATTGGTGAGCCTCTGCTTTAACTCGGTCTCTCTGCTTTGAAGTCAGACCAAGTTAAAAGTTCCCTTTTTCATGTTTGCTTTTATCTGTTTCCTTATTTTAGAGAAATAAAACATTATATGTATAAGACTGAAATCCCATAGATGCTTCTTCTTGGTCTTCTTTCCCTTTTTCTTTTCTCTAAGGGTGACTGGATCATTAATTTGCTTTGTCTGTGTTTGGGTACTTTTAATGTCATATGTGCATGTCCATGAACTATGTTGTACTAAATTATATGTTTTGCAGTAGAAATGAATGTTTCCTTCCTTAACCTGTTCATTGCATTCAACACAGAAAAGGGATGAAGAAAAGAATCAAGAAGTGCTATGTATTTGTGCTACTCTCCATAAGGAATGTAAGCTTATGTAATGCCAACACGTACTAATAAAAACTTGAAAAAATTGTGTCTGAAATGTTCTGTTTGATACTTGTACTTCTCAATGATTCCTCTATGTTATACTATTTTATTAATGTATCCATAGTTTACCTAATTACACCTCTGTGATGTGATTTCTGTTGTCCTCATTTGCTTTGCCATTGGGGCTGCTTTTTATTACCCACACACTGACTGACTCCTGTGTTAGTCCTCAGAGACATATCCAGGAGGAGGGCTGAGGTGGGACAGGGGTCTGTCAGTATTAAAGTGGGCAACTTTGGGCAAATCATGTTGCTTTTCTTGACTTCAGTTTGCCCGTCTCTGTCATAAAAGGTATAGAAGAACTGGTTTGAGACCCTTGCATCTGTACTTGTTAAGTTCAGGTCGCTTGGGTTTCATTTCATGTTTCCTCATAAAAGAAGTGAAAATAAAAACATATTTGAAGCATAATGCTCTTGTTTCAATAGTTACTGCTTAACCAATGAGGTATGAATGTAACTTCAATAAAACAAATAGCGTTAAATGGATCTTTTAACTATCAGAGGTGGGGAGGAAGGCTCAATGTAAACAGAAAAAAAAAAAAACCCAAAGTAAGAGACACATTCTCTCCTCAGAGACTCCTGTAGGCAGGATATGGCAAAGGTGTGGAGGAAAGAGCAGTTTTTGAGGTCCCTTGGTCACATCGTGGCTTTCCCACTACCTGCTGCACATACTTGAATAATTCGGTTTATCTACCCTTCACATTCTCATCTTAGAGTGGGGCCAGTGATATCTGTCTTGTAGGGCCTTTACAAGGGATAATGTGATCATGCTTGCACAGGGTCAAGGAGTTGGTCAGTGGTATGTTCTTAATAAACTGCATCTCTTTCCAGCTCAGTCGCCCTTTTCCATGAGGCTGTGTAGATTCCGTTTCCTCGCTGAGTGCAGGGGGCCTATGCGAGTATTACATTCTGGCTTTGCTCTGGCTTCTTAGACAGTTCTTAGGACCTTGTGACCCTGGAACCAAGACACAAAAGCCACACTGGGTTTTATTCCTCCCTTTGCGTAGAATAATGGAGAAGCATGAGGGTGGTAAAATCCACCTTGCACTTGTGGGGCACTGTGGCTTTCTGTTAATGTATTTAAGAACTTCCTTCAGCACAATCAAATCCATTTTAAAGACATTTTTATTGCCTCTACCCAAACACATAAAATGTGGTGTTAATTTTATGAAAGGGGGAAAAATCTTTGCTGCCATTCCACCTGCCAGATAGAACAACAGTCCCTGAAATAATTATGTTGTGTTTGTGGAGTCCTAATGAACCAGCTTTGGTTTGGGTAAATTCTCAATAGGGGAAAAAAATTTCAGCTGCATTTTAAAGTAGATCAATATTGCTGCTTACATTTTTCTTGTTGGACAGTAGAGAGTGGATTAAAGCATTTCCACTGTAGCGAAGTGGCTAGTTGAAGAGAACTGTGAAGATTCACTGTTCCCTACACGTCCCATGCTAGAGGTAGAAGATTCTGATTTATGAAGGGCCTTGCTTGTATTATGCCTCAGTTCATTGCTGGAAACCCGTTGGAGGTACACTCTGCCCAAAGATCACTGTGATGAGAGGAGGCGTGGTGTATTGGGAAAGCCCTGGCCTCAGCAGTGTCAGTGACTGCTCAATTCTCACCTTCTCCCTGCACTAGATATGTGTACCAAGCCAAGCCCCTAACTTCTCCAGCCGCAATGTCCTTATCTGTAAGATGTAAATGATACTGATGCAGTTGGGATCTATAAAATTCCTAACCCAGTGTTACTGTAAGGAAAAGGAATTTTTGGCTCGAGTTGGAGGACTGAAGTTTTGTTTTTGAGTCTCAGGTTTGGAAGGATGTCAACACTTTCAATGTATCTTTTTATTTATTGTAGTGTGAGATAATTGATCCATGACTCATTGAATAAAATCCTTACTGGTCACATAGTGAGTGCTGAACTGGTTATGGTTTATGTAGCTGATAGATGAACACATGGAATAAACTCAGCCAAAGGACGTGTCTATTGTTCCCTGACAGGGGCTTGGGCAAAGGGGCTTGGAACAAGCCAATGTCAGCTATTCCTGGGTGAAGGTCAGGAAAGGCTCCTAGAGGGGGCTTTTGCAAACATTGGAGCATATTGGGAAGTGGCCTGGAAAGAATGGCGTGTTGTGGGAAGAAGTATTTTCTAATACTGATCAGCCTGGCTGTGGAAGGGGAGCTTGACAATTCTTTGGTCAGTCTGTGTGGCTATGCAACATACCATAGACTGGGTAATGCACGAACAAGAAACATTTATTTCTCATGATTCAGGTGGTTGTAAGTCTGGATCAAGTTGGGTTCTGGTGACAACTCACTTCTGGGTTATAGATGGCTGTCTCCTCCTGTGCTTTCATGTGGGAAATAAGGTTCAGAGAATCCTTTGGGGTTCCTTTTAAAAGGGCACTAATACATTAATAAGCATTGTCATTGTGACCTAATCACCTCCCAAAGGCTCCATGCCCTAATACATCACAATGGACATTAGGATTTCAACATAGGGATCTTCAGAGGTCCCACACAATAGGGTGTTTCTTTTTAAAAACATGTATCAGCCAAGGGTGATACAAATAGCACAAGCCTGTCATCCCAACACTCTAGGAGGCCAAGGCAGGACGATGGTAAGTTTAAGTCCAACCAGAGCAACTTAGTGTCTGAGACTATATCTCAATATAAAAATTTAGAAATGTAGCTCAGAGCAAACACTCTGATTCAGTCTCCAGTACTGCAAAACGAAACAAAGACAAAACCACATATGTGAAGAAAATACTATACACTACAGAGCTTTCACTTTTTACCTATTTTCCTCTGTAGACTCATTCTGATCAGCACTTGCCCTGCCTCTCAAGCAGAATCATAAATAGTGAGGGGGACAGAGTGCAGTGCATGGGCAGTGGAGGCTGTGACAGCTGACACCTGCTTCTCCTCTAGAGAATAGCGGTGACCTACCTCAGCTGAGGTGATCACAAGGGCTGGGCCAGGTACTGGCAGGACTTTGGGTTTCTTCACAGTACCTGGAGATGAAGTGAAGACAGCACCCAGCATTGCTGGGAACACGTTGCCTGAGTCATTGCTCTGTGTTGGCAGGCCAGGAGGCTTAACCACCCTTGATACAAACAGGAGAACCTAGATACCAGAACTCAGAGCCTGGCGCAGACTGCTGGGTGGTAACGGCTGTTTCCATGTGGCTCCCTGTACCACTTTGAGATGGAATGTTTCAATCTCAGTAAAGGAGAAAAATCTGTTCCCTTCTGTGTGCTCACATTTTCTCTCTCATGTTTGCTTGCTCTCTCTCTTTTCCCCTTACACACTTACAATCATGTCCTCATGCACAACCACACACACTCCAATGCCCTCATGCACAGACCCATGCTCTCATGCACATTCACACAACATTCCCATGCCCTCTTACACACCCATGCCTACATGCACATGCCCAGTCCTGTGCCTTCAAACATGCTTACACATACACACTCCCATATACTTATGCACACCTAACATGCACTCATCCATGCTGTCATCCACACACATGCACGCACACACACACACAGTAACATGCAGGACTCACAGGGAGTATGGTGCTGCTGGGATTTAGAAACATCGTGGGGTCAACAGTAGTCACCATTCGCCTACAGGTTTGACCTGCCCCTCTAGTGCAGTAAGCCAGGGCTCAGGGAGAATGTACCACTTGTCACCACCTCCTTCTGCATTAGGTCCCTCTTTTTGCTCTCCCTCTGGGTTTTATGTCTCACTTTAGATCCTTTCTGGGTTCCAGGGACCCACTTCCTTCCTACTCTTCCTTGTATTACTATATTCCAGTGTCTGGACACCAAATCTTAGACTCTTTCTCTGTTCAGAAGTCTTCCAAAAATAACACTGAGAGCCCATCTCGCTCCAGAAAAAATGACTGTTGTCATTAAACCAACCAATAGCAAATGCTGATAGGGCTATGGGGAAAAAAGAACCCTTATCCACTGATGTTAGGAGTGTAGACTGGTGCAAAAACTGTGGAAATCAGTGTGGAGATTCCTCGAAAAACTAAAACTAGAGATTCCAATTGACCCAGCTCTTCTTGGTATCTTCTCAAAAGAATTAAAAGCATTATACCACAGCAATATATGTACACACACATTTATAGCAGGACAGTTTGTAATAGCTAAAACTCAGAAACAGCTCAAATGCTCATCAGCTGATGAATGGATAAAGATGATGAGATTTTTCTTATAAAATGAAGTACTAGTCAGTCATAAAAAAGAATAGACTGAGATTTGTATAGCTAAGTGGATAGATAGTCCGTGAGACCATACTCTTAAGTGAAATGGGTTGAACACACATGTTTAAATGCTGCATTGTTTCTCTGGTGTGAGAAACCAAAAGTATAAATATGGACCAAAAATGTATAACAAATATTGGGAAATGGAAAGAAAATGTTCAAATGGGGGGTCGGGCAAGAGAGACAGTGAGGGGGAGGGAAGGAAGGGACAAGAGAACAAAGACAATAGAAAGAAAACATGCAAACAAAGCTTTTGTAAATGAGGAGGAGAAAAAAGATTAAAGGGAGGGGAGAGAAATGGGAAAGAAAGCAAGATGTATCATGTACAGGTACAAATTTTCTTTGATGATGTTATTGTTATGTATATCTAAAATGTACCAATAAAAAGAAATGGAAAGCACCTGGGCAGAGGCTCTTGGTCTGGCAAGCACAGATGGGCAGAGCCAGGTGTCCTGGGGTGTGGGCGCAGCTGGCCCGGACAGAGCTTTGATGGAGGATGTGAGCTGTGCGGGGACCACCTGCTGCTCCTGCTCTTCTTTAGCTTTGAAGATTTTGGTGAAAAGCATCAGAGAAAGTAGAAAATGTCAGGTGCACTCTTTCCTAAGGCAAAAAAAAAAAAATCCCCAGTTTGTTTAGAAAAAATACAAGTTGTCCTTCGAGTATCCTGGAGCCTTGTGACAATAGTCCACCCCTGGATGTGCCCAAGGTGTATGCTCACCCTGTGCTCCGCTTGCTAACTTCCACTCACTTCACCTCCCCGGCTACAGATGTGGCACTTGGTGCCCTCGCCTCCCTGTCCTGTGTCCCCTTCGGAGCCTGCTCCACTTCCCTGTGGCAACTTACTTGAAATGTCACTCCATTAGTCTGATCTGTAACCGAATGCTCGATAGCCTGACACATCTTTATTGTTCAGTTGTCTTTCTCTCATTCAGGTAACTTACAGACATATGTAAGTATCAGGTGGTAAAATGAATAGATGACAATTTTTGAGTTTAAGGAAAGAAAATAAAGCCACTGCAGAGGTAGCACTCAAAGGCACGTGTAATAATATTCTGTGCACTTCTAGAGCTGGGCCCACGGCTGTCTAGCCACTTACTATTGTGTTCCCATAACTTGAAAACCAGGCAGCTCTCCATGAAAGATACAGTGTTAGGTTCTCAGGGTGTGGGAGGGTGGGCCTCATTCACACCGGGGTCTACAATGACACAGGGCTTCCTCCACACCTCTTACTGTACAGTAGTGCTTCGCGCCATACACTAGTTCTAGAAATCAGTCCAGTGATATCAAGCACACAGTCTTCTGAAGCTCTGCCTTGGTGCGTAGGTGAGTTTGCCAATACCTTGAAGAATGGTTGGCCTGCCTTTCCGTCAGGGAGCATGCTGATGGCTTTGTTTCTGGTAATTGTTTAGCACTGGGAACAGAGAGTTCTGGGATTTTCCTGGCACACACAAGGAGTTTAGATGATATGTGCTGCCAATTAATGGAAGCAAACGAGTCTGTCTTCAGCCAAGCAGCAGGCAGAGCCAGGCTTTGTCAGACATCGAGAATCTAAACCAGAACATTAATCCCTGAATTCCTCATCTTTCTCTATGCTAGGGCTGTGGCTCTATTCAACCATATAGGACAGGTATGGTTCAGAGCATGGGCACTCTTCCCTTGAGAGGTGATGTGGGCAAGCATGGTGGTGGTAGGTGGAGCTGCACAGTGTAATATGGGCTTTGTGTGGTTGAAGGCAGCTCCTCGTAAAAGAATTTAGACACATTTCAGCACTGCATAGATATAGTTTGTGGTACTGAGAATTGAACCCAGGGTCTGTAGTGAGCTACACCTCCAAATTGATTGGTTGATTTTGAGACAAGTTCTCACCAAGTTGCCCAGGCTAAACTTGTGACTCTCCTGTCTTAGTCTTTCAGAGTGCTGAACTGTGTATCCTCATACCTGGTTTGTTTTAGACTTTTTTTTTTTTGGAAACAAGTGTTATAAAGCAATCATTAAAATTACAATGGAAACTCACAGAGAGTACCTGCTTTTAAGCCACATCTATCCTCAGTGATCCAACTAAGATAAATTATTTATAATATGATTTTTGGATATAAGCCACATAAATGTTGGCAGGCATATGCTAATAATTATGATTTTTGCTTTTAGAGAGGTTAATCCTGAGTCACTTTTTCTATTAGTGTTTAGGAAGCAGGAGAAATTCCAGTTTGTGATGATAAAATATACTGTCAGATTAGGGGTGAATGCTCATCTTCCTGTTTTCATAGCAAGGTCCAGATTTCTTCACCCCAAAATGATTTCAGATGCTTTATTTATAGGTTTTAAAGGAGGAGTGGGGGTGACAGAGCACTGGAAGGGATATGCAAGCCTCAATATCAACCAGCACAGCACATGAAGTGTTAAACTACTGCAGACATAAGAGCAGTGCTTGGATATTTGTTGAGATACCTGTAAAGACAACATTGAGGGTGTTTGTCTCTGGAGGTGGTTCTAGACCAATGAATGGGAGTTGGGCTTGGCCCAAATACGGGTTTTTCCTAGAAGAAGCCTATAGAGATGAGTGAGAATGGGTTAGCATCCCTGGACATGCCCATGTAAGAGTAGACAGCCATGTGGAAATTGAGCATTGGATGGGCACCACTGACATTGCTTCTGACCTTGAGTTTATATAGTTCTGGGTGATGGCAGATCTGTTGAAAGGTGATAATTTATTTTTTGAAGTGATTTCTCATAGGATTTCCCCCAACAACCTGCCTCACCAGTGCCTCTGAGGTGTGCTCACTTTACCAAAGTCATAGCTTTGCAGCTTTACAAAGCTGCCTAGTAAGTACATAGAGTACAAGTGTACAGTCAAAGCTGCACTGATTGCAAATACAGAGGATCAAGAAGGAAATAATAGCTGGATTATTGTATGTTCCTAGTAAATAAAAATAATATACAGTCAGTTTAGAGCTCAGTTTCATGAATTTGGAATTGACCTGTACCTTGGAGTAGACTCTTAATTTTGGCAAGAATGGTAGAAGAATAAATGCTCCTAGTGCCATGTTTTGTTTTCTTTTGTTAGTACTCAAGACATGGGCCTAACAATTTATAATAGCTAGATCATGGAAACAACCTAAATATCCATCAGCTAAAGAATGAATAAAAAAGATGTGGTCTTTTTATACAATGGAGTACTACTCAGCCATAAAACATAAACTTGAGATTTTTGTAGGTAAATGGATGCAACTAGAAACTATACTCATAAGTAAAATAAATCAGACTTGCATATATAAATATATTGTTTCACTTGTGTGAGAAGCTGAAAGAAAATTTTTAAAAATATATGATAGTTAAGATAGGTATATTACTAATTTCTCTTAGTTCATTGAAAAGAAAGGTTTGTGATAATATTGTTTGGATAGTTAAATACAGATATCTTTTACTCTGAGTAACTAATTTAAAGATAACAACATACAATGTATTAATCATTATTACTCTCTAATTACCTTGTTTTGAAATTTTATTCTCTTTAAAATAAAAAAAGACACAGGCATAAATTTCCAAATGCCATGTAATTTCTTAGTGTGAGACTCATATGGAGAGCTTGGGGTCTTTCATCCAAAAAGAAATGTTTTGGACTAGTAATCAGATGTCTGAGTGAGGAGGGAAACAGGTAAATAAAAACAGACTCAGGACACCAATATCTTTATACCATACCCATGGAGTGCCTGCAGGAATCAGTTGGCCTGGTTTTGTCCTTAGGAAAAGCCCAGGCCCTGTCTATGACCCTTGTCCAGATTTGACAGTAGAATCACAATCACAGATTCTATACTGCAGCCCTACAGGACATCCTCTTAAAAATTCCTGTTGTCTGACTCTACATTTTGTTTGGAAAATCTGAAGTGTATGCCAGATTAAATGCTGTTTACATCATGCTGTCTTGAGCACCAAAGAAAAGACCCTCCAATACTTGGATAAAAAAGGATTATGATGTGTTTGCAAGTGTGTGCCTAGTATTTACTTCTGGGCAACACTGAGCTGGCCTTGTCTGGGGAGAAAGGAGAGGGTCGGTTCCTGCCTCCAAGGACATGCAAGCTACAGAATGAGAAAGTAGGTCTAAGAAGTCAGACATAGTACTTGGTTAATAGTGCTGCAGGAATTTTTTCCATAAATATTCTCTGCTGTCTTTTAGAAGAGATCATATAGCTTGACTGTTCCCCTGTCTTCTTCTCTTTAGCTATGTGAAAACTTATTTATTGCCTGAAATTAAGTGTCATACAATCATCTACAAGCCAATCAAGAACATCATTCCACTGCCAGGGCTAACTTAAGTCTCACCCACTGTGATCCCTGGGCTCTTTCATTGCTGAGAGCACCCCCTGTAGAAGCTACAAGGGTGATTGTGACAGTGAGCACACAGGCAGGGAGGTTGCTCTGTTGCTATTAGAGCACTAGCCTTGGCGTGCAGCAGGAAGGATTATTGGAAACTACCTAATTTGTGCTTCTGCTTCACAAAAGGGAAACTAAGGTCAGAGGGGAGAAATCATTTACCAAATTATTCCCTGCTAGTTATTGATCAATTTACAGGCTCTTGGCTCCTGGTCTTCTGGTTAGCCCTGTTAAGACAATAATAGAATGTGTCTGTCTGTCTAGACAATAATAGAGTATCGATTCATTCATTCATTTTGAAAATAACAGAATATCCTATGTGCCCATTTGGCTAGGTAGGATTAGAGTGAAGAGTCAGAAGCAGAAAAGGGGACTAGTAGTAAGGGATTTAACTTTTCAGGGGCTCAAGAATATAACTCTTTGGTTCCCAAAATGTGAACCTCAGTCATCACCATGAATATCACTTGAGAACTTCCTAGAAATTCACATTTTCCAGCTTACCTCAGATCTGGTAGACTAGTGATGATGGGTGAACCCAGCAATCTGCGTTGGAACAAGTGCTCTGCTAATTGTGACGCATGCTTAAATTTGAGAACCTTGAATTAAATGGAAAGAAGTTGGAGTTTTGATTTCCAGTGATACCATGTTCATAGGTGGTACTGACGTATTTCCATAAGTCTGTGGAGTAGGCATCGTGTATCTAACCTGCAGAGTTATTGGAGGAATTGGTGGAGAGTTAGTGTAGATGAATATGACATACACAATGTTAGTAAATAAGCCAGTGCAGGACCTGTTTGCTGTGATCCTCATGGAGTGATGTATCATTATTCTTTTTTATATGCTTTGGTTCTCCTCCTTGCCCTCAAGCACATGGAGCCCCTTCCTGAGTATTCTGTGTGTCCACCTAAGGACCTGTTGGAAAGATTCAGCTTTCCAAGGCTCTGTACACGGAGCCAGCAGCTATGTTGGCTCAAAAACCCGGGCAGCAAAATGGAGGGCACACATCAGGCTAAATAAGATCCCTTCATGAAGCAGCCTTCACGAAGGAGCCATGCTGTTCTACCAAAGAATAGTAGTCACTGAGAAGACCCCTGATTGTGGCCCGAGTTGGATTATCATGTGGAATGCAGTTAATGAGGGGTCAGTGAAGGTCGTGAGAATCCTGCTTCTACCCCAACATATTCAGTAACCAATCTGGGTCAGGCCCAGCCTCTTTCATCTCATCTCAGGCACCTTTGATTGGAAGGTACATTATTTTATATACCACTGAAAAACCTCAAATAAACAAAAATGACATTCTATCAGTTGTTAAAATAACCCTGACTTAAATGCTAAATGAGGAAAAACAACATTTAAAAACCCAGTTGATGCTGAGTACTCATTGCAGTCAGTCATTCAGAACTTTTTTGTAGAATTGGGCTATTACTGTACCTATTTTATGGGTAAGGAAAGTGAGGCTCAGTTAGGTCAGTTGTAGAGAGCAAGAGTTGGCAAACTTTTTCTGTAAAAGATTGGATAGTAAATTCCTTAGGCTTTGGGGTCCATTATGTGCTCTATTGCAACATAATTCTGCCTTGTAGGGTGGTAACAGATCATATGTAAATGAGCAGGTATGGGTACATTGCAGTAAGGTTTCATTTGTGGAAACATGTTTAGATTTTATACAATTTTCATTTGTTATGACATATTGTTTTAAAATTTTTTTTTTAACGATGTGAAACTCATCCTTAGTTACAGGTCACATAAAGCAGATGGAAAGCCAGGTTTGGCCCTTGGTTTAGCTCTGAACCAGCGTATGGTTTAGGATCAAGCTGAGTTCGTGCTCAAATCCAACTGTGTCTCCACAAATGGGTTTTGATCTCTACTATATTACGCCACATTTAATCTGGAGAGGTAGCTGCTTGTGAACTCACTTTTTTTGTAAGAAAAATAAATCTACTAAAAGTATCCTTAATTGTGAAGTTTGTTGAGATTTTCAAGAATGGCCTCGTTTTAACTTCCTCAGACTTCTTTTTAGCACAGTGTTAATTATAATTTGATGATGTAGTTTGGCTTTTGAACTGACGGCTTGGAAATATAAAAGATTTTTTAAGTGAGATAAACATGCACAAGGTCTAAAAAATTCAAGTGTTTCAAAAGTGTATGAAGTGAAATTAAAGTTCTTTCATTCTCTTGTTCTCTTTTATTTCATAATTCTCCTCACAGATAACCACTATTAGCAGTTTCTTACTGTGTCCTTTTGTGACTTAGCTATGTGAATAGAGCAATATGTGTATATGCATATTCATTTCTAACTGCATACTTGCTTTTTCATGTCATACATCTGAGAGAGTTCTCCACGTGAATTCATCCATCAGTACATTATTTTTTCATAGATGGCATTCCATTGTGATGTGATATACTCACAAAGTATAGTTATTTATTTAATGATGCTGCCATTATTGAATTTGAGTTGCTTCCAATTTTCGGTTATCAAGAACTCTTCATAGACTATGCTGTAATTAAATATATCATGCTTTCATACATACATCTGTTGGATAAGTTTCTAGAAGTGAAACCACTCCATGAAAGGAAGTGTGTATGTTTTATATATTAATATTCTTCTTACATTAAATTTCAAACAAGTTATTTGCCTGGGCTGAGAATGTTCACAAAGAACAGTGCTGCTGGGAGAAAATTGACTCTCTCCTGTCTCTTACGTTTCCAGTTCTCTGTGAGAAAATAGGTTGTGTTTCATCTTCAAAAGAGTTGTGGAGAATTAGTACATGGTGACATTAGGGTTTTGGGCTCCAAATCTCATCCTGATCTTTAACATCTATTTAAAGAACACTCACCTTTTCTTTAAGAACATAAAAAGAATGTGTTGTAGATTTGCCAGGCCAGGATTCTCTGATGGGAAAGTACTAGTGGTGCATGAAAATTGTAGCTAATTTCCATAAACTTTCCCTGTAACCTAAAGTGGAAGTATTAATAGTTATGTATCAGTTGGCATCTACTAATTTTGAATATTAACTGTGTTCCAGTTTCCTTACTAAGCCTTTTGTATGAATCGTCTTTTTTTTTTTTTTTTTTTTTTGTCTTTTTGAGATAAGGTTTCACTATGCAGTTCAGGTTGGCCTTGAGCTCACTTTCAGGCTGGCTTTGAACTCCCAGTGATCCTCCTGCCTCAGCCTCCTGAGGGCTGGGATTACAAGCATGTGCCACCACACCCAGCTCTATGAATCATCTTTGAATTTGCACAGTGATCATGTAAAAGTGGAGTTGTTCAATTCCTGTGATCATATTAGGGAACTGAGGGTCAGAGAGAACCAGGCCACAGAGCAAATAAATGGTAGGGCCAGGTTTCTAATCCAGAAATGCCTTTAAAATTGTTTCTTTTTGTCATCATATCTATGGTCTTCTATCACTCGTCAGCTCAAAATATAACATGTGATATATAACATTATCATATATACTTTATATGGTATAGACTAATACAGTATTATAGTATATAATAAATAATATATAATGTGATAGAGATTGGTTGGCAGTTTTGATGGGACTGTAGGAGATGATGTGTTTTCTTTCTTGTCAGCTGACAATAGAAATGTGTTTCTCCCAGGCTGAGTTTTGAGGACAGAATCCTGAGTCACTCACAGCGATGATCTTAGTTAGTACTGGAGAGAACTTTACAAATGTTGACTGAATGGATGGACTTGAAAACCACACGTAAGATAAGCATACATTCAGACTTCATATTTTAGGGGTCAAGTAGTGGGCTATAAGGACCCTATAAATGTTTAAAGATAAAGACAACTCAGAAAAGATTTACTTCTCTGCATTTACTCAGTCAGAAGACCAAAAGGACAATAAGTTTTATTTTACTATGTTAAAATTTTGATTAGCTGCTAATCGTTAGACTCCAAGTTATCTGTGGGAAAACAGGTAAGAAAAGTTAATATGAAACCCTTTTTTTCTAGTAAAGAAGCCACAATTTGCAGCAGTTCCCCAATCATAGAATGAGGTAAGTCCTGACCATACCAGAGTCGTAATTTCTGCTCTCTTAGTGGCCTCTGAACTAAGGGAGAGTCTGAACCAGGGTGTTTTCCACTGATTCAAACAGCTCTCAAGGGGTTCCTTCAGGTGAACTGAACTTGCTCCATGTTAGATGTGGCTTCACCCCAAGCTTCCATTCACAGTGACCTCTCCCGGTAGGACTTCTCCCTGGACCTTGTTCTTGGCCTCTGTATGCCATTCCCTCCTCCCTTCTCAGGGTCTTCTTTATCTCTCCATTCATCATAAAGTTTTATAGGTTATCTGGTTAGTGAATTTAAACTTCCACTTCTAAGTGGCAACATTGCTTTTGTAGTATACTTGAGATGCATTATAGTACTGAATCCTGGACTCCACTCAGATGAGTTCAGTAAATGTGGGATGTGGCACCTGACTTAGGTGGTCTAAGGACTTACTTACCTTGCAGACAAGTGTAGTAAGAGCTTCATAAATGTGATTCAGTGCAGCTACCATAAGCACACTCAGTCACTTTACTTGCTTCTCCTCCCTCATATGCCCCAGCCAAATACTGGGGAAGGTTGCTTGCACAATTTCAGGGAGAAGGCATTTTACAGAGTAGGATCCAGAGTGGTGGATGAAAGTGGTCCTTCATGATGGACTCCTAAGTGTGAAGATCCCTTCAAGTCACACTGTCCTTACCTAGAGCTTGCCAGGAACATCAGATGTAGACATCAGTACAACAAAACAAATACCTTAGTTGGAGATATGAAACCCAGTGAAGCGTAGAGGCAACAGTGGAGGGTTTGAAAGCCTTGGAGAAGAGTTAGAAGAACCGAGGCTATTCAATGTGTAGAAAAGCCAACACAGTGGATAGAAGTGAGATGAGCTATTTATTTAATGTGAAGAGGTTGATTTAGTCTCAGTGACTGTAACTTACAGAGAGATGGACTTTAGCTTAATACAAAGGAACATTTATATACCAGTGACTACAGATACAGATACCAGGCAATTTGTTGGTCCCTTTGCAGGTAGCATGTCTAGTATTACTGTAAATAGTTACTATCACTCCCATATATAGATGGTGCAGCTAAGGTTCACAGGAAGTAAAAAGGTTGCTAAGCTGCAGTGTTTTTATAGGCAGTGAGCATCCAAATACTGATCAGTGAGAATTCAACTATTATTCACAGTAAAACCTGAAATGCATCCTATTATGCTGTTTCCTCTGCATAATTAGAGTTGTCTATAGTGATGAAATGGGTTGCTTGTAGGGTGGTGAAGTCCTTAAACATTCAAGCAGAACATGAGAGATCACTAAGAAAACTAGAGGAAGACCTTTTCTCAATATGTTCCTGGTCCTGTTAGTGGGCAGTAGTAGTTATAATGTATGTATATCGGTGGTAAAAGTAGAGACAACGTTGATCAATAATTAAGCTTCTTTAACCTTGAACTTCTCAGAACTTTATTATACTAACGTACATTATGGTTTTCAAAGATAGGCAGCACATATAGTGATCCCCCAAATTAATTTACAATGGGTCTTATTCTCAGCAAATACCTCAAGGCATCTAAAGCTCCTGAGAAGATATTTCTTACAAATATAACTGTGAGGGAACTCATGCTTTAGAGTTCATAGTTGAGCTGTGCCTTAGACTGTTTTCTGTTGCTGTAACATAACACCTGAGACTGAGTAATTTATAAAGAAAATAGATTATTTTGACTCATTATTTTGGAGGCTTGGAATTCCAAGATTGGGTGACCATATCTGATGAGGGTCACATACTCATTATGACTTAAACTGGAAAGGGCAGTAGTTGCATGCCAAAAAGGACAGGGAGCTGAATTCCCAAGATAGTTAAGCCATTCTCACAAGAAACGTATTAATCCATGTACAAGGACCCCACTTTCATGACTCAGATATCTTCCATTAGCCCTTCTCTCCCAGCACTGCCACACGTGATTTTTCGTGAAGACAAACCGTGGTCAAACATCAACTGTCCATCTCAGTGGGTCCTTGAGGATTTTGATGCTTCTGTGGTTCTGACTGAAGGGTATCTTTATCCTAAACTTGAACTTGTGCTTTTCTTACTCCCAGACTTTGTTCTGCAGTACTGAGAAGTGACTCCAGGGCCTTCACACTAACCACATTCCCCAGGTCTGTCTTGTCTTTTCTTTTTTTTCAAGACACAGTGGGCTTAGACTTGTGATCCTTCTGCCTCAGCCTTCAACAGTGGTGAGATCTCAAAGTTTTCTTTCTTACAGCTTGTGAAGCTTTCAATTTTGCTTTCATTTTTAAGACACAGTATTGAATGTTTAATTAATTCTCTCTTCTGTTTATGTCCTTAACTATATTGATTAGACCCAACGTTTGGTATAATAATCATTAGAACTATAGTTATTTCTTATAAATGTTATATGAGACCTGGGAATGGCCTTGTAAAGCTCCAGAAAGTAATGGAAAGATACACTTATGTCCATGTGTGTTTTTTTTTTTGTATTTCTGAAGCCAATTATTTTTTTCACATTGCTTTTCAGATTGGCTATTAAGTTGAAAAGATCATTGATTTTTTTTTAAATACTGGTCTCAGAGAGAGACTCAGTGCAACAGGATGTGTTTATTATTAATTATGTTAGCCCTTACCTGAAAGCTTAATACCAATAATATTTATTTTCTACTTGTAGAGGGACAAGTTGTTATGCCCCACAAATACCTCCTTAATTTTATTGCATGCGAATGTCAGGAGGGAGGAAAACCATGATTATCTTTTTTTAATTTAAATCTGTAGAGGATTATTTTACATTCATGTGTATTAAAATTTTTACCCATTTCCCTGAGATATTTTCTCTTATTAGGCAAAGGTAAACTTTGCCCTGGACCTTGGTAAGCAATAAAATTTGTATTTAAAAAATAATGTCCTAAGGGCCTTTGTTTGAAAGGGTGTGGGTCCCTCCTGCTGTAGGAAGGATGTGTCTCATGCTCACGCTGGAAGACACTAGGCCAAGGTGACAGAGGGCACCTGCTGGAAACCAGCTCTGCCAGGGCCTCAGCAGTTGCACAGAGCCCTGCCCCACTGTGGTCTGTAGGCCCAGCCATCAGTCCAGGAGTCCTAGCTCCTCTCCTGTGGGTGAGACGAAAATCTTCCAGCACCTTGGTGGCCAGGGTCAGGTGGGACTCTATCCTCCAGCAGGACACCCTTACTGGGATCCACAGACTTGGCGTTCTCCTGATCTTCCACTTCAGACTACTGACTCCTGTTTGTACAGCTCTTCTCTTAGAAGTCACAATTTCCATTTCATTGTTGTGGTATTTTGAAAGCATCAAAGATTCACCTTTAATTTATGTGCATTCTTTTTGGATACCTCAAAAATATTTTCCAATTTTTGTTTTCATTTTGTCCCCCGCTGAAGTCCTTCATTTTGAAAATCACATTATGGGACCTCCATTCTCAGCTACCTGAAGGACAGTGTGTTTCCTGGAGCAGGTTCTCCTGGCCCAGTTGCCATCTGAATTTTGTGCACGTTGAGCTTTGGGGTTTGTTTTTTTGTTTATTCCCGTCTGCGAGCAGGCTCCAGATCCTTGGATTTGTGCTTTTGGGTACCTGTATTGAACACAATAGTCTCTTTATAGGCAACATGTTATTTTTATGTGCTTTACTTTATTACACATGAAATGAAACCATCTCTGACATTTTTTATACTCACTGAATTTTTATTAGAGTTCTATCTTTCATCAATAATAACATAAGCTGCAACACCCTTCTCTGGAATATTTACTCAGATTGCTGCTCCTATTGGGAATGAAAGCTCTTGCTACCTTATTAGAAATAGTTTCATCTTCATGGCTTTTATCCCGTTAGATAATCCTTTAATCCTTGTTTATTGCCCATAGATTCTGCCTCTCCTTGCCAAGCCTGTTAACAGGAGACTTCAGAACAGGGTGGTGGGTAAGGATGACCTGCTAGTTGATCAGTTTTGAGTCATTACAGAATCATTAGTTCTGGTAGTTGCAGTGATTAACTAGAGAACTCATCCTGGAGGCCGGCCCTGTTCATTAATAATAGGGGATTTAGTAGACAATTATGCAGCCAGAAATTGAACCAGTAGCACTATCAATGAATTAAATTGTGTTAGTTTTCTGTAGAATTCTTGTAAAAATGTAATCATAGATTTGGGCAGCACTATTTCTGAAGTAAATTCAGGGTCTTTTGGTAACACAGGCAGCTAGGAAATTTTCCACGTAAATGAATCTTTTATTATCAGAGACTTTACACCAGCTCATTCTGATTGGTTCTCAGATGCAAATGTGTCCATCCACATTTAGGCCCTAACCCCCTTTTGTATCAGTTTTGGAAAATTGTCTTCTTGGTGATGTCTTTGGTCTTAGGAAAAGGAGACTAAAAACGCAAGAAAATAGAGAAAGGGTCTAGTGCTGGTTTAAACTATAGGACACTAACCTGCCTTTGATATTTGGGTGAGTTTTTTTTTTTTTTGTAATTTTATGAAACTTAAAAATAGCTGGAAATAGTGTAACATTTTAGGAGCTCAGTGTGCTTTTCTCCAAGAATTAGCAGTTATGGAAAAGAAAATGGAGCTCCAGGCAGAGCCATGAGGGGGCATCAAGGACTTACTGGTAAGTGGGGTGCACACTTCACAGGACATCCCCCAGGTAATGATGCTCAAATAAGCATTGCACAAAAATTAACCACAATGCTTTTTATATTTTTATTGAACATAGCTTTTAAGCAGCTGATATGTTGAATTAGCTCAGAAGTAAAAATTAAATAAGAAGATCCACAGTAAAAAGTCTCCTTGTGCTTGGCATTCATATTCCATAAACATTGTTGTTAATTTTCTTTTATTCCTTCCAAGAGATGTTTAACAATGTATGTTAGCATGTATATGTGCCTATTCTTTTTCCTTTTTTAAAGACAGAAATAATAACATAAGCAAGGCATGATGCTATGTGCCTATAATCCTAACACTTTGGAGGCTGAATCAAGAAGATCACCACAAGTTCAGGCACTGCCTGGGCTGGGTAGTGAGTTCAAGGCCAAGCTGAACTACACAGTGAGACCCTACCTCAATTAAAAAAAAAAAAAAAAAAAGGAAAGAAAAAGCATGTTGCACATATTCTCTACCCTCAGTTTTGCTAGGAATAATATGTCTTGGATATTTTTCCATATTTATGCATAGATGCAGGTCATCATTGACTTTTTTTCCCCTTGTACAGATGTATGATGTTTCAATGTGCAAATGTCTACCAATTTATTTAATTCATTTTCCGTTGATGGGCATATGGGTCATTTCCAGTATTGAAATGTCATAAGCAATGGTGTAATGAATAACCTTGTATAAATGTCATTTCACACATTATGTGCCAGTTCTTCAATATGCAAAATTCCCAGAAGAGCAGTTACTGTGTCAGAAGATATGTGCATTTATAATTTTAATAACCTTTGTCAACTTTATATCCTCCTTTAAGGTCAATATTTAGAAATAACCATTTTCTAATGGTTATTTTTCTAATCGGTCCATGTCATCTACTTGTTAATTCCAAGTAGCTCTTTATATACAGAAAGATTAGCTTTTTGTCTATAGTCTGAAGAGACAAAAAGGAAGACCCCAGTAATGGTATTTGTCTTTTGACTTTATTTCAGTTTTATTTTTGTGTTTATGTTTACTAACTTTGATTTTTGTGGCTTCTGAAAATTTAGGCATGACTTAAAAGGTCTTCACATTAATGTTAGTAAGATACTTTCCATTTTTACCCCATCATCTTATGATGTACATGAAATTTAATTTGGTATATGATATAGAAAGTAGAACCAGCTTTCTTCTAGAGATGCTGTCCAGTTGCCTTACATTGGTAATTGAATGTACAGTTTTGCTTACTGATTTAAGATGCCACTTTCATTCTGCATTGAATTTCCATTTCTATTTGAGTTAATTTACTTGTGTTCTATCCATTTATTTGTCTTATTGCCATGTTACAGTAGCACTACCACACTTTTTTTTAATCTTTGTTACATGATATATTGTACTCTTTGATAGGGCCATTCTTCCTCACTACATTTTTTAAACTATCCCACGAATGTCATACTTTTAATTAGACATTTTTTATAATTTTCCGTAAAAGTAAATTTGTATAATTCCCAAACTAAAAACAATGTTTATATTAGGAAAGTATTGTATTTATAAATTATTTGAAGAATTAATGTCTGTGTTTGTCTTACTGTCTAGGAACATAGTATGGCCATTGATCTCTGCAGTTTTTCTTTTTTGTTACTCAAAAGTATTTCAGAGTTTTCTTTTAATAGGGTTTTCACCATTCCTAGTCCATTCATTGGTATTTTACTTCATGTTTATTATTTTAATGAAAATTTTTTTCTTTTCATAGGTCTACTTATTAGTGGAGATTTTTATTTAAGGAAGCTATGTACATGTGCAAATTAATTTTGTATTTTTCTAGTTTTATTATCTTTTGTTTCTGACTTCTTCAGTTGATTGTTTTGGGTTTTCAAAGCATATAATAAATTAGTTTTTCAATATTCCTACTTTTATTTTTTTTGTACCAGGGATCAAACTTCCAACTTCCGTGATGCACTTTTAAAATAAACTGGAGTTTATATAGGTAACTAGAAGAAAACTATTTCCTGAAAAAGTGACCTCAAAGTATAGCCCCTGGGCTAGCTGTTGAAAGACTATTAGAAATGCATGTTCTCAAACCCTTTTCTTATCTACAGACAGAAAGTCTAGGACGAGGCCCTCCAGTCTTGTCTTGGATCAGCCCTCCAGGTGGCCCACAATCTGAAAACAAGACGCTGTGTACTCTTTTTCCTTCTGCAGTCTCAATTTTAGGAGTTACTAACTTGTTGACCCTATCAATAAGGGCAAAATACTCTTTGTTTTCTCCAATTACTCCCCAGAAATAAAGGCTAATCGTTTGTTTGACACCGTATGGCTTGCTCACAAAAGGGAGTGTTTGCTGCGCTTGCCTCCCTGGGAGACTTGTGAGAATTAAACACTCTTCTAAACTGTCAATAGAGCATGGTTTACTCACAGCTTCAGTCATGGCAGAGGTCTTAAGCAAACTAATGAGACTTCATTTTAGGAGTGACAGAAGTTTGCAGATGATTTTTGCACATATGGCCTCTGGGGATGATACCTAGGGCTTCCAGGGGTTGAAGAGAACAACTGTAAGGACAGGGATAGCACCCAGTACCCTCAGTCCTTTGTCATCCTGAAAGGCACACACAGTCTTTGTCCCATTCCCTCAGAGCGAATGCTGTGGGGAAGGTGAAATCATAGTGGGCTCCCACTTGACCTTCTGTCTGCACAATACCACCAAACTGGGAATAAAAATGATAAATCACTTAACCTAAAAGGCTCAAGCAATTAATGATTTCCATACAATTTTCAATTACTTGCCCTTCCCTTCTGGGTGTAGAATTCATTTCACTGGCATCACTGATTTACAAAAGGCAGACTGCTTAGAAGCTAATTGGGTAAAGTCATTACAGAGGGCAGCGTGGCTCTGAGCTGGAGCAGGGATAAAGTGGTTTTTGATAAAATTCCTCTCTTTCCTGCATTGGTTATCACCCCCAGAGTAATTAAATCTGAGCAGCATTGGTTTGGTACTGAGAGGACACTGGATTTGTAAGTAACCAAGTTTAGTTTGCTAAAACTAGTTCTTAATGATTGTCACACAACTTGTCCAGTTCTGGGACTTCCGAGGGCAGACATATTTCCATGCTCAGTTATGGTTTCCCTGGTGGGCGAGTGTATGCACAGCCCTGGAGGGTTGCTATGACAAATGAGACTTCCCAGAGATTTCAGGGTGTGAGCCTTTGTGTTAGCTGGCATTAAACCATGAGCTCCACGGTCCTGGTCAGACATCACAATACCTCATCTTTAATTTTCATGTCCAAAGGGCTAAATGCTACAGAGAAAAGTTGGCACTGCTCATAAAAATAACCCTGGAAGCTTGTACCTGTGCTCATCTGTGTCTTAACGATGGGTCTGCTTCAAAGGTATAAGCAGAGGTTTGCAAGCTTGTTGCTAAATAACTAAATTACAGATCAAGCAAACCCACTGTCTAACAAGAATATGTGTTCTGTCTTCCCATCAAGGCAAATTAACCTCTGTAATGATGTGGTATGTGGCAGTAACAGAACTCCTTTTCCCACCCTGGGGTTCATCCTACTCCATGAAGGCCTGGCCTGTGCGTGTACATGTGGGCTGATGGCTTTCTTCCCTGAACTCTGATCACATGTGCCCCTTCATAGCAAACTGCTGCACTATAGCCTCTCTGTGGGTAGCTGACCATCTTGAAATAAAGATCATGAGAAAAGACCCACATAATCCTGAAAATTGGCCTAAGGCCAACTGGGCAGGAAATTCTGGGGTCCCAGGAAGCAAAAACATGAGCTCCAGATGGCTGTGTCTTCTAATGCCACAAAAGCCCTACCTCGTTGGGAGGGATGCTTTCTATGAGTGCCAGATAAGCGGCTCCCTCTGCCTGTGTCTGAGTAGCAGAAGGGACTAGTGACGTGTTTCACCTGCAGCCTCCGCTGAAGGAGAGGCTGTGGACCTGATCTTCTGTGTTTATGCACATGCAGACCAGGGTTAGCACTGCTCACAAAAAACCCATGGAAGCTTGTACCTGTGCTCATCTGTGTGTCATCTGCCTCTAACAACGGGCCAGCGTCAAACATCTCAAAGCACACTGATGCTCGTGTTTACCAGTGGTCATGATCCGAAGCACCAGTGTGAGCCACGTGTCATATTTACTCCATGCTTACATTCCTATGCACACACTGTTATCAGACCCATTGGTATTGCCCTCATATCTTCATACCCAGACTCAGAAATTTTCACCTCTTTGTCTTTCTGGGGACCCATGCCCAAATGCCTATCATAAACCTTGCACTGGCAAGCCTCACGCACATGTAAGTACCCGCCAGTATTTTGCTAAGATTTTTCTGCCTATACTCATTTCTCTAATATGTGCACACTCGCCACATGTATCGGGCTTGTTTTTCTTCTCACTAGTTGTGATCATTTGTGTTACCAGGAATCAGGTTGAAACTAGTAGCTGAAGTGAAGCTTTAGGGTTTCCAGGTACAGTTATTTTGTATTCATTAAATTGATATATAATGATACCTATTTCTAGGGTACAGTGCAATGCTTTGTTGTCTATGTACATTATGTAACAATTAGGCTAATTGGTATATCTATCAGCTCATCTATTTGTGAGTTCTTTATGCTATAAGCATTGAAAAACCTTTCCTGTAGCTGCACAATACATTATCATGCCAGTCACCCTACTGTGAAGTAGAATAGCATAATTTATTCGTCCTTTCTATGTGTGACCTTGCAACATGGACTGACTTCTCCCCATCTTCCTGTCCGAGGCTCAGTTATTCCTGAGGTCCTCCTTATAACTCATTAGCAGATAATGAATCTGGTTACGTAGTATCTACTGATGATCATAAAATCATCTGGTATAATCACTCTGATTCCTGCCATGTCTCTGTGAATGACACACTTCCTTGAAGGTTGACACTTGTCATCCAGCAGGACAGAGAACTCAGACAGGACTCACCCAGGTGCTTTGGGAAAAGCATTCAGAATTCCTTAAAATATCCTGTATCACAGAAACCATGCAGGTGAATCAAGCAGGAAAGACTAAATGATACTGCATCTCCTGTGAGCCTCAGCTTCCACTCTGGCAGTGGCTTGGCCCCGGTATCTGCTCTGCAGGCCATTGCCCATGGGAGGGAAGGCAGTCTCAAATACTTCCCCTTCTTAGTCACAGTTACAGGAGTACTGTCTCTGGAATGGAACAGTGTATGCTTGGCCAAACACGGCCGGGTCAACAATGTCTGAGCAAAAGGCCTTCCAGTGGCAGTGTCTTGTCTGCTTTAAAGTAAAAGATGTCAGATCAATGGGATGAGGGGCTGTTATTAGAAGTACATTTAGTATTTAGCAGTATGTTTGTCAAAGTCAAAACACTGTATTCGTATGTTACTAATCAGCTGAACTCTGGACACTCTTCAGCAGTTAAAAGTAGCGTTTACCAGCCTAGAAGTCACTAATCTTAGCCCACCTTCAAAGGGAAGGGAGCAGGAAGTAGGCTTCACCTTCTGGAGAAACCAGAGTCTATATATATTGTTTGGAATTCTGTTCACCCTAACTTTTAAGAAGTTATAAAGGTATCTGATATGACTTCCAGTCAAGATGACAACAGGCTTGCTGCTTCGTCCTGTAAAGTATGAAAATAAACCCTGGCAATTGCACAGAAATCAACCAGAGGAGACCCCTGAGAAGTAGTAAGAGGAGCATGAATTGGTTTAGGTTCCCAGAGGTAGAGGAACAATGCAAAAGTGGAGATTGTGTGGCTTTTCTTTATTCAATAGGATAAGATGATCCAAGCACCTCTTGAACTACAACTGAATATCAGAAAGTAGCTTCGATACCCTTCCCACACTAGATACCACACAAGTCCCTCTGCAAGCACTGGGCAGACCCAGCATCTGAGCTCCACGCATAAATGCAGCCAAGAGAAATACTGTCTTTGCTGTTGGCCCTGAGAGTCCTGTCTTTCATGAGAGATGCCAGACTGACAAAACCCCCTTTATGTCCGTGAGCCTGGGACTGTTTTTCCCACTCAGTGAAAGCAGGTATCTGGAAATACTGGAAGAGAGCATCCAACTACAACAAACACTCATGGGGTCTTATTACCATAGACTTCAGACTCCACCTCCCATCCAAGTGACACTAGCTATTCTTTGTCCTGAAGAAAGCAGGAAGGTTCTTAATCAGCATAGTACTGGAAGGTCTAGCTATTGCAATAAGGGAAGAAAAAGAAATAAAAGACATCAGAGTGGAAGAAATAGCCCTGTTCCTGTTTGCAGATGTCCTGGTTGTCTATGTAGACTATCCCAAGGAATATTCCACCAGAAAAAGGTAAAACACCTCTTAGAACCAGTAAAACAGGTCAGCAGGCTCATAATACATACAATCAACACACAAAAGTCAATCACATATCTACAAATTAGAAATGAATAGATGATAAAAATTTAAATTTTTTTAAAATTCTACTTATTAAAAGAGGAATATGCACTTAAGATATTTGTAAAACCTATACACTCAATATTATTAAACATCAATGAAAGAAGTTAAAACCTAAGTAAATAAAAAAAATAAACTTGTACATGGATTGGAAGACTAAGCATGAAGAGGTCCGTTCTTCCCAAATTAATGTACAACTTTAAAGAAATTCCTGGCTAAACCCCAGCAAAGCTTCTTAAAGCATAGACAGTTATTTTTAAATTATTACTTTATAATTGTTTTCTATGCTTTATAAGATGCGATCAAAGAATGTAGTGAATGTTTCCATAAAAGTAAAAAAAAAATTACAGTGAAAAGCAGTACTGTTAATCCCCATTGAAATACTTTTCCTTGCTTTAAACAACTCATTCCATCATTCACTTTGCTTTCTGAAGGTTTCTGGAAGTCTTCCCACATGAGTACCTTTAATTGTGCTGTTGTGCTGCTTCGATGTTCTGAATTGATTCAAAACGTTTACTGTTCAAAAAATTTACCTTTTTGGTCATTTTGACTTTTAGGAGTCTCACTGTGCTAGATCCCACGCATAAGGCAGATGAGTACACATAATGTTTTCACAAACCTGTCTTTTTTGATGGGTTGTGGTAGCAGCATTCACCATATTTCTGATTATACCTCCTAAAGACACTCACAAAAGAACTTTTCCAGAGCTGCTTCAGAAACTGGTAAGAGTGATGGAATAAGTGTGTTTGAAATGTGGAACAGTATTTTGAAAGGGATAAATGACAATGTGTGTTTTACTGTAGTAAATTTTTTATTTAAACGTTAACTGTGTATTTTGATCATACCTCATATATGTAAGGGAACAAGTTTCGGAATAGCTTAAGTGATCTTGACAAAGTATGAAGTAGGGGGGTGCCACCCTACCTGCTCTTACAGCTTATTATAGAACTACATTAATCAAGACAGTTTGTTGGCAGGATAGAAACAGATCAATGGAACAGAATAATGAACCCGGAAATAGATTTAGACACATGTGCTCAACTGATTTTTGACAAAGGTGCAAAAGCAATTAAATGGAGGAAAGATGATCTTGTCAACAAGTAATGCTGGAACAGTTAAGAAAATGAACTTCCACCCAAAGCTTATACCTTATGCAAAAATTCACTCAAAATGGATCATGGACCTAAAGTAAAATGTGAATTTGTACCACTTTAAGAAAAGTAATTTTAATGATTTAGAGATAGGTCTAAGACCATTAGACTTGAAAATAAAAGCATGCTACACAAAGGAATATTTGATATATTATTCTTCATTAAAAATTGTGTTCTGTGAAAACTCTTAAGGAGATGAAAAGATAAACCATATACTACTATAAAATATGTGCAAACCATGTATCTGATAAAGGATGATATTAGAATATGTAAAGAACTCCGAAAGCTTGAATAAAAATAAAAGCCAATTTGAAATGAACAAAAGACACAAAGAGACATTTCACCATAGAGTCTATACAGATGGCAAGAATATGAAATGCTGTGCAGCCTTATTAGATTTCAGGAAATTTAAATTTAAACCTATCAGTGAGATATCACCACATAGCTGTCAAGGTGGCTAAAATGAAACATAGTAGTAATACTTGGTGCTGAGAAGGTTGTGGATAAACTGAGTCACTCTTGTGGGAATGTAAAGTGGCATGGTCACTCTGAAAGCCAAGTGCTGTACAATCAAGTAGTCGTTTTATCTCAGAGAAGTAAAACCTGACATCTGTACAAGATTCTGCCTGTGAATGTTTCTAGCAGGTTCATTTGTAATAACTAAAACTGAATTTACATTACAGGTTCTTCAGTGGCTGAATGTCTGCACAAGGTGTGATTCATCCATACCCTGGATATTGTATTTCATAACTTTTTAAAATGCGATATTAAGTGATGCAACAATCTAGGTGACCTGCCAGGGCATTTTTCTGAGTGAAAAAAACCAATCTCAAAGAGCTTGCTTCCTGTATAGTTCCATTTATGCGGCATTTTTGAGATGTTAAAATTTTAGAAATGGGGGAAAGATTAGTGTTCACCAGGGCTTTGGGATGATGGAATAATAGAGGGGCAGGGAAGGAGAGGTGGTCGTGTTATTAAAGGTTGACACCAGGAATCCTTGTGGTGATTGAACTGTTTTGTATTTTGACGATGATGTTGAAACATGAAAACCTACATATGTGATAAAATTGGATCCAAACACACAAACATACGCATACGTATGTGCAGAGTATAGTTAAACTTGAGGAAATCTGAGTAAGAGTGATAAGATTGTTTCAGTCCTTGTCCTAACTGATACTGTGTTAGAGTTCGGCAAGATGGTCCCTTTAAGGAAAACTGAGTAAAAGTATATGGAATGTTTCTGGATTCTTACATTGTCTGAATCTACAATTATTCTAATAAATGATTAAAGTTATATGATATAGTAGGATCAGATATATTTTGAAAGTATTAAAAAGTACCATACAGTCCTATTATGAAAATTTCTCAAACATATATAGAAAATGATTAAGCAATATGGCATCTAAAATTTTTGTGCACAAAATTGATCGGTTAGGGCAGTGCCTGCTTGTCAGTACCAACAAGAACAACAACCACAACAAAAGGATAGATTAGTACAGACTAATTTAATATGTATCAGTTTCATTCTAACCTAATACTATATATATTTTAAATGAAGTTTTATTTTACTTAAAGCAGTGCTTAAGGTTCATTGTATTTAAAATGTCCAAATAAGCCTAAAGAATAAAGTAAATATTATATGTAAATTTGCTTTTTAATAGACAACTCAGGGTATGATGCTTTTTTGCTCTCACTGGTTTCATCTTCATTTTGCACTGGGCTGCTGAGGAGACTTTTTCTTTCCAAGGACAATCACCAGGTTCTTAGAGTAAAGGTCTTTCTCTAATGGAACTGAGTTTTTTTTCTGAGGGATGCTATTGGTTTAAGCCTTTAGCACAAAATTTAAGAAGCTATTTTCTCAAAAGACTGTAGCTGATTATGTGTCCTATGTGATCCCCGAAGCTCTGAGTTCCTAGTAGATGGTAACCTGAGGCTAACAACAGATGTTTATTATATATAAAGGTGAGGAGAGCTTAGGGACCAGAGGGTCCAGGCCTGTCTTGATTAGCCTCATTGGTTAAATGTGGAGCACTAGAAGTCTTGGATTGCCTTTCTTTGGAGGCCAAAGGTGGTCTGCATTGCTCACTAATGTCATGGTGTCATTGTCCGTGGTGTGAAGGCTCCTTCCATCCTGTCTGTCCCCAAAATGATCTGTTATGGACATCCATGTTTTGTCTTTCCAGAACAGCAGTGATCCATCTTTCTCAAAAGTGTGTCCTCTCCAACCTTGTAATTCAAATGAGTGTTATCCTCCCTTAGATTCTGCCCCTCTGAACTCTGTGGGTACCCACAGGGATCTGGGAGGTATCAGAGGCTGTGCTTTCAGGATCTTGGCATCTCTGAGACCATCCACACATGGGCTGTTTGCTTTTATGAGCTAGTAAAGTGTTCCTGAGCTCAGCTGGTTCATTTTTTAGTTTCCTTTATCTGTGTTCAAGTGTCCTGGCTCATATTATCCCCGAGACCTCTATATATTATTTTCTTTCTTTATTTTCCCTCGTGTCTTATCAATCCTAGATATAGTGAATCCAAAAGAAGTCCATCATTTTATCCTATTCTTAAGTTTCCTGCTAAGTCATAGACAATATCAGTAAAGATTCTTTGTGCATCTGATAGGATGAGGTGCTCCTTCAGTACCAGCTCTAGTCAAACTAAATGGGAATTTAAAAGGCTTACGTGTTCCCATTGCTGACGTGCAATGCATAAACTTATCATTGGAGAGACTGATGGTGTCACTCAGGCCAAGTTCTCACAAATTCATGGATCAAGGCAAGTCAGTGACTGTAGAGGCATATTTAGATGGTTCCTAATCTCTGATGTTGCTTCAAGGTAAATCCATTATCTGGGTAAGAGCTTCATGTAGTAATTACATGGAAATATTATATTTCTACATGCTTTCTCCTCTTAGCAAAATGTATTTAAAATGCTCTTAAAGGTAATTTTTAAAATCCTGGCACCTTTGTACTGCAATTCAATCTGAATAACATCAAGCAATATAACAAAGTTGATTGGTTCTATTTTGAACTGAATGGGGTCCTGTGAACACATGCTTCTGTGCTGTGTTCATTTAGGTCTCTCTTGGATGGTTAGGTTTGTTCTGTGCCTTGGGAGCCATGGCTGCAGCGTATGTACAGCTGCAGACTCTGCAGTCTTTGATTGTGGCCTGAGCCATCTCTGTGGTTGTAGCAGCCATGTGCTATTTGTGATTCCCAGAGTTTGTGTGTGTGAGTCATTCAGGGATGCTCAGGTCAACTGGCATTGATGAGAAAGCTAAGAATTTTTGTTTGCTGATGAGTGAAGAGGGAAAAATGAGAAAAAAGCAAACAGGTTTGGCTTATCATTGTGTTTTTGTTCTAATCAGCTTTGTCAAAGAGATGAAATCTGTGTTTTCTCTTCATTGGACATAGATTGGGAAATGTCCAGATTACAGTTTTGTGAGTCTTGTTCAGATCTGTGTTCATCCCTCAAAAGGCTATAAGGCATTGGGTAAGAGAGATTCAGAGGAGGGGGCAGCTGAGAGGCGCAAGCTTATGGCATCCCTCAGCTTTGGTGGTCTGAATTCTGGAGTGAGTGCTTATGCTTGCTTTTGCTTCACCCCTGGGAATTCTATGATAATGAACCTTCCTATCTTTGTACAGAGAACTAGGGTCTTGAACTTTTAAGACTGTCACTGGGTTTGGGTTACCACCTGTGTTTCTTTCATCTACAGATATTGCTATGTTGGTTGGCTTGGTGTTTGTTTGTTTGTTTGTTTTGTTTTTTTTCCAGAGTGGAGGGCTCCTTGGTAATACTCATTACCTGATATTGGTTTGAGAAGTAATACCAAATTCCCAAAGATTTTTGTTTGTTTGTTTTCAGGATTTCACGACGCTGTGAGATGATATGGCTTAAGTAATAGTCCAGTAATTAAATCAGCTATCAATAGAAAGTCATGAACTAAGGCCAGCTGATAGAGCTGAAGATTTAGAAAACAGCCATGACTTTCAAATTCCTTTGTGGGTTTTGTTTTTGTTTTTGTTTTTTTGGCATTCAGCAACAGCAAATCTCATGTAGAACTCATATCCTAAAACCTATTAAAGATAACTCTAAGCTTAGCCCGTCTCTTGCTTTCTACAGTAGATTTTGAGGCAGTATATTGGAATCAGGGGTTTCAGATCCCTGCTTCGAGGACACTGAGCCCTCCTCCTCTGTCTAAAGACTGAGGGATGAGTAGCTCACTACAGAATTGGTTCAGGGTAGGGTCTTGCAGTTTCTTGCATGTCATTTCTTACAGCTGTTCTGGAGCCCCCTACTGTGGCCCAGCATCAAAACCTTCTTAAAAATCTTTATTCAAAATTCCTCATTTTGCAGATGGATGAATGGAGGGGTGCTTTGAAAAAGGTAGGTTTGGCTGTTGTTTTATTCATTCATAACAGTTTTCCAGCACTGATCACCTCAGGTTGTTTATCAGGTGCTTCTATAGCTGTGACTTCTGGCCTCAGGAAGCCTATGATCTGGATACAGGTGCTTGATAAGCAACATAACTGCTATGATAGGTGAAGTATGAAGATACTACTAAGGATATAGTGGCCATAGTTCAACTAATACTTGCAGGATGAGCAGGAGGAAAACATCTAGAGAAAGAATGGTGAAGGTGGGAGGGTGCAAAGGTCCAGCAACAGAAAGGCCCTGAATCCTGGCACAGAGGTGCCAAGAGCGCAGAGAATGACCCCAGAGAAGATGAGAAGCTGTGGAAGTGGGTCAGAGTCTCAGAGAGGCTTACAAAGCGTGTTGAAGGACTTGGGCTTAACCCCAAAGGATGTGTGTGGGGGTGCTGAAAAGAGTGAAGTACAGTGGATTAGGAGGTGTTTTTCTGGATTGTTTGTATAGTAAAGACCCAGCCTGTGTAGGTGGCACTTTGCCGTCCAGAGTCACTTATTGAGAATAAATGTGGATGCCTCTGCAGCATGACACCTCAGCCCTCAGGATAAGAAGTTCAAGCCACAATGTTTGTGGTAAACAGATTAATTTGGTCAATAGTTCCTTTCTGGCAGCAGCTGAATGACATTATAAAGAATGCAATGGCATTTCTACTGGAAATGTCTGCCATCATTTTCTTTTTGACATGAGGAAAATAAAACCTTCCCAACTCCAGAAAGAATTAGCATGAAACATGCTCATCAATCTCCTTGCAAAGAATCATTGTGCTGCAGGGTCGTGTTAACATGGAGGAGCAGACGATAATAGAGCAGGACTGTTTGCAGCCCACTGATAGCCTTGTTTCAGAAAACCTACATCTTCCCAGCATCTGGCTGTGGGCTGGACATCCCTGCTGGACTCCAGCCTTGGGTCAGCCAGCAGTCCAAATTTCAGGAGTTTGGTAGGCTGACTCCAAGCAGAAAGCTAGCTGCCAGCAGCATTCCTGATGTTTACTTGGGTGAGGCCTCCTATTTCCTCAAGGACTGGCCTTCCTTTGGTTCTGAGTTTCTTAAATGGGGTTTTGGTTTCCTCAAATCTCTTTGTTCTTGGGCTTGGTTTCTCTTTCTCCTTCCATTATGTCAGTGGTTCTCAAAATGTGTCTGCTGAAACAGCAGTATCAGACCTGTAGGCTGGGGTTCCACCCAGTGAGGCAGCATCACTAAGGATGCAGCCTGGAAGCCTGTGTTTCCCAAACATTCCAAGTGATTCAAACACCTGCTCATGTGGAGGATCACTGATTCCCTGAATGTTTATGCTAAGGCATCATAATCTATATCTTAGGTACCAGAGTGTAGAAAATCTACGCTTCTGTTTGAGCATAGATGCATATGCTTTGGGGAGGTTCTATGCATGGAATTAATTTTAGGAACACCAGTGTAGGGTCCTAGTGAACATGAAGATTATTTAATACCTAATGATGATGTAGATGATGATAATTAATAACTCTGAGTAGACACTGTGTTCCACCTTATCAAGCATTGTGGATATTATCTCATTTTATTTCCACAATCACCATTTTGAGGTAATGATGTTTCTAGTCTCCATTTTATGATGTCTAAAAGTGAGGCCAGAGCAGTTCACTAATTTGCTCAGTTTCACCCAACCAGAAAGTGGCAGAGATCAAATCTCAGTACAGGTCTGCTTTTGTCCCTTGCAGGTTAATTTTTGTCACATTCTGCTCATGTGTTGGCACTTTGGGGGTATGGCCAGTTTCAGGAACACTTGGGGTTCTTGTGTGCAGGCCTTGGGCTGACGTGGTTGATGTGTTTCAGTATCAAAACCTGCAAAGAGATGGAGCATGAAGGGCTTTCCTGCCCTTGGGGAGGAATAGTACTTAATCTTCCCTCCAACAGTAACTTCAGAAGCACAAACAGGAACCAAAAAAATGGAGCCAACTGTTTTACATTTGAAATGCACCACAAGTGAACCACTTCCAACTAAATTGGGCTGGACCTGTATTCCCAGCCTCCTGCGATTGAGGTCATTAAAATGAGGAGCAAAATTTCATGGGAAAAGGTGGTTAATAGTCTCCCCGACTCATTGCAGTGGCCTGCAAGACGGATGAGGGTCTGCTATTGCCTACCTAACTCTCTGTGGAGTTTGCTCTGGTTATTAAACAGGCAGCAGTAACAGTTTTGTTTTATTGAGGAGGTGAGAAGAACCTATGCTAAGATTTAGAAGCCCTCACCAAGTCATGTGTGTCAGACTCTTCTTTTTTTAGGATTAGCAGAGAGAGCTGAACTTGATCAGTGATGCTTTTTCAAGTTTCTCCTTGGCTTCTGAAATCCGAAGGTAGGTGAGTGTTTTGGGGATTCAGGTATGAAGTGGCCTTTTGAATTGATACCCTTTCCTTTCCCAGCTAGCAATCTTTAAGAATTTTTACTCAGCTATTTCCTCCTTCCAGGTCCAAATTTTATAGCCTGTCTTTGAAAGCATGCCACTTACTCTAAGGAAGAATCTGCTTAAATGTAAAGTAAGCTCCATATACCTGCCTTCCTACATGGAAAGTGATCATCTGTCCATTGTGTGTCTCACTGTTTTCCAGAATTGTGCTCTCCCAATTAGCTTGTAGCCAAGTTCCAATAATACATTAAGCCAAGAGCTTTTCTTGTTAATTTCCCCATAGAAAAGATGTGGCAAAGCTGCAGGGAGGCTGAACTTAGCCTACAAACAATGCTGAGCTGTGCTGTTCTTCCTTTCAAATAATCAGCGGTTCCCTAGGAGAATAACTTTGTTTAGCATCTGTAACAATGTTGGAGAGTTACAGGAAGTTGAAAACTTTGTGGCATTATCAGTTAGGAGAAAGCCACCTCTACAGTACAGTTTATGAAGTTTGTACTTATTTTATTATACAATGAGTACACTAAGGTCTTTCTCAGATTCAACTTTTGCATTATTCTGTTTAGTAGATGATGAATTAATGGTCATGACTGACTTCTCCACCCCTAGTTTCCTACCTTTGCTCAGATGTTCCCTGGCAGGTAAGACTTCCTGAACCTGGATCTGCCAGCTAACAATTTCTATTAACAGTTTTATTTGTACAGCTTTCCATGTTTGACCAATTCCTTGAACATTTAGTGCATTTTTTTGCTCATTATTTCACAAATATATATGAAAATAAGAATAATGATGTTGAAACTTGAGCCTCATAAAAGTGGAGATAACATTGGGAATCATCAAGCATATCCCAGATGGCAACTTGTTAGTCTCAAATGGATGGACACTGGAATTAAAAAGTCAATTGGGTATTCAGTTGTGAGGAAAAAGGAAATTAAAGGGTACAGAGGAAATGCTGAGTACATATAACCAAAGATGGTGTTCAGAAAGCTGAATTATGTTATTTTCAATGCCTAGGGAATAGGTCACTCCTCCAGCTCCACCCCATTGTAAATCTGTTGTTTGATTATTTCACTTTTTAGTTTTTCTTTTTACTGACCTGGATTGTAGGGGTTTCACCCTTTCATTTGCCATCGCAATTTCATTTTTCTCACACTGAAGTCACAAATCTTATTAGAGGAAAAATTGGCAAATTATTGAATGGAAAATGGTGGTTGCCCCTATGTCTGGCCTGTTTGCATGTCCTTATCTGCTTGATTTTTTTCCCACATAACTTGTACTCAATAAACTGTGCATTCTGCTTTTTATCATCTGTGTGCTGTCAATCAAACATTTGCCCTAGAATGGTAGGACTTTTCTCTTTTATTTATTGCCCTAGATCAGTGTTCCTTGATGTTATTTTTACCACCACTTTCCAAAGAAGACATTTTAGGTATTTTTCCCATAATGTTTCTCCCTCCATGAACATTTAAAACCACAAAAATCTTAATGGTTTCACCCCACAGAAGCCAGTTTTCACCTCCTTGCAGGACAGTGTTGCATCCTGTGAGAACAAGTTCTCTAGACTTCATGTCAGTGACAGTCCTGCTATGTAGCTGGTGCTCGATATTCAATATATTTATGTTGAATTAATTTGATTTAGGATTTCTGTCTTCAGGAAAGCTGTTATACTCACACATAAATAATGTTTGCAGTTACACATATTTATTTTTAGAATTTAAGGATTTTCATTTTGATTTTAATTTTCTTTTGTTTGTTGTGCTGTTTTTCCTTTACAGTGGGGGCTAAACACATGTTGTTTAGCCACTTGACAGGTTTGTGAAGAGAGGTCCTTCCGTGGTTGTAGTAAGTCATTCTTCTTTGAAGAGACTCTGGTCATCCAAGACAGGAAATGCACTAATACAGCGTCTTATTTAAACCACTAGGCAATTATCCTTGATGACCAGTGCATATACAGAAAGCCATTGTACACATTTACCATATGCTTTAACTACTAACATAAGACTCTGTCCCCACTTAAGTTAGGGTACTGAAATAGAGTGTTTGGTGACAGTGTTCTGCTGAGTCTCAAAGGATCCCTTACCCAATGAGAATTTTCCCCCTGCAAACTTTAGAGAGAGAATGAAAACCAGATAGAAGCACTTTAAATCCCCTTAGTATGCTCTGGAGTTGCTTAGAGACTCTGCATGCTTTCAGATTACTTTATGCAACCACTCTGTTCCCTGTCCTATCATTCTATTATGTGACACAATAAAAGCCAACAGGTTCCAGTGCATTAAATAAAACAAGAACACCTGAGGTTTTACACTGTCCTGTGTGATGGGGACAGTAGAACCTGCAGGACCGTTGGTGTCAGGACACCAGATACTAAGAAGACCCTCTCAGAAAGGAATGTAAGGCGCTCTCACCAGACAAGACTCAGTGCCTGAGCACAAGGGACAAAAGGATGCTACCCTCAGAAATGCCTTGGAAGGAATAACTAACTGTGTGTGTTCCCAGAAGGGAAAGCATCCATCATTGTAGGTAGCCTTGTTTCTCTATAGAAATATTTCAGATGCTAATTTCCTTGGGCAGGGAGACATTCACACTTACTTTTGTACCAACAATTAAAGTATGAATATTTGTACCAAGAAAATGAATTTACTTAGTCTAAACAAACATAATGTATGCTTCTGATAGTTTGGCCTTAATGGCTGTCATAAAATTCAGTTCCTAAAAATGGAATGTATTGTTATTTCTTTACTGACTGAGAGTGACAAGCCTTTGAATTTTTATTTGCTTTGTTAGAACACATCCTTTGAAAGAAAACCTAAGTATGTCACAAATACTACCTTGTGGCAATTCTCACTTTAATGGGATGAGAAATGTCACATCTTCTGGGGCTTTGTCATAGTTCAGTGAACCTGCAGGTTTCGCATATTGGCTTGAACTTTTACAATATGAAGCCTTGTATTCTTCATAGCCTCCAAGTCTAATTGGTCACTTACCTTCAGATGCACAGAAGTCTAAAAGATGGGTTTTGGGGGAAGGTACTGAAATCAGACATTTAAAACTGAAATTTTCAAGGCAATAGGCAATTTAGAGGAAACGTCTGATGAATCCTTTTAAAACTGAATGCTTCTCCCCATTTATGTTTCTGCAGATTTAGGGTTTTATATCCTAGCTTTATCAAGCTAAGCAGATGTGTTTCTGTTTGTTGACCATGTTTCTGTGGCTGTTGGTTTACTCCAGTGCAGTGGTAAGGGAGCCATTTTAAGGGAATAATTAGAAACATGCTCTGAAGACAAGAATTTTAAGTCAAATATCTTAATAACTAAAATTGAGGTGATTTGTTACTGAATTTCCTTTAAAGGTTACTATTTTCTATTCTGAAACAGTTTTAGACTTCTGAGACAGGCTCAGGATTCAGCAGAGACACAATTACCATCTCTTTATATATATATACTTGGTGACCATTTGCTCACTGTCACCTGAGCTCTGCTTCCCTGCAAGGTGCTGGGGAGGTGGGGATGAATGTGACTGGGTAGTGTCCTTGCAGTTTAGTCTAACAGCTACACTAGGGGCAGTGGAGCTCACAGTAGTTAAAAGGAGGGAACTACCTGTCAGCGCCATGACATTGGCCAAAGGGTTTTCATTCTCTGTAATTTGGTTCATCTGTAATGGGATTAAACTAATACCCTCGCAGGACTCCCTGAGGATTAAATAACCTAAGTCCATGCCAAGTGCATGCCTTCCACCTGGTATTACTTAGAAATGGTGGTCCACTCAGGAGATGCACAGAGAGGCTCACAGTGGGGACACATCCCGGCAGGGCACCTCAGGAGAAAGAATTAATTATGCGTACCCAGCAAAGGATGGGGAGTCATTGTAACCCCCCCCCCCGAATTGTTCAAAATATGCTTTGGGGGATAGAAGGAATTATCCATGTGGAGTGTGGAGAACATTATTTTGAAGTCATCTGATTTTGTTATGCATTGCTGTCTATGCACAGTTTGACACTGGTTACTCCCAAACATTGGTTCCTCTTCCAGAAACACCCCACCAAAAGGTCAGGAGATGCAAGTGCCACCGTGGGCAGGGGTTGTGTCCAGACACACTGGGCTGTCTGTTCAGAATGTGTGGCTCATGCAGGTGCCATTCTTGCTGTGTTGCCCAGGGCTTAGACTCTAGGGTGGGAGATTCTTGACATATACATCTCTGCAATGGTTTACATGTTTTCAGCGGTGACTTCAAGGTCTACTTCCTTGGGAAGCAAAGCAACTCCACATGACAGGACTGCAGCCTTTGAAATTGCCATGCAGGCATGCAAGGTTGTCTGCAAGAAATAGGCTGAGGGCACATCAGCGGCCACAACCTCAGCTTCCTAAGCAGTCAGTGCTGGGTCCCATGCTTGGCAGACATTTGTTGAATGAACGAGTGGATGGATGAATGCCTAGGTCCCTGTGAGCTACAAGCACTGGGCAAAGGCACAGTGCCAATTATTGTTTCTCCACATCTGGGTGTTTGTCTGGGAACAAGGTATACTTTCTTGTGGAGTTCAACCTGAGATTTTGTTTGGCAGTATTTTGGGCTTCTATTCATTTGGAAAAGAAAAGGCATGATTCTTAACTGGTAGAATTTTACCTTCATGAATTCAGAAACACAATTCCTGAAATAATGAGTTCCTGTTTTAAAAGAAATATATTTGAAGAAATGCCAACTCCTGGCTCATTAGACCCATCCCGGCAGGTAGATATGGGGCTTTCTCTGGGGCAGACCCTGCAAGGTTAGGATGCTCTTACATTTTACAGTTCCTGCTGCCCCCAGTGATCTCCACCTCATAAAATTAAGAATTACTATTTAGTGAAAGGGCCCTTGAGACTCTCGGTGCCAAAATTCTGCTTACTTTCCACTCTGCACATAATTATAGATGAGTGATTTTTATCATCTTAGAATCATTATTCCTGTTCACATAAGGAGCCCAGTGTGTTTGTGTAAACAGACTACAGGACAGGTTGATAGGGTGATGGTAGCATTTGCTGAGTACAGATTTGTCTATCATCATCTCTTCGGAGAGATTCCAGGTGAACTCTTAGGGAAGAACGTTTGTATCAAAAAGATCTCTTCTGATGTACCTCAAAGTTTCTCCAGTCAGAACTTTAAAAAGAGATTCCTTGGAAAGACCCTTGAACTTTCTGACTATCCCTCTTACGCTCCCTGGGAGCCAGGCCTTCCTTCTCGTTTATGATTGTGTCGTCCGTTTTCTGTTGCTTTAATAAGATGCTTAAGCTTGCATGGCTTTATAGCATAGAGAATTGTGTGGTTCATGCTTCTGGCAGTTGAGACATCCAACAGCATGGCATTGGCATGTGCTCAGCATCTGGTGAGGACCTGCATTATAATATGGTAGAAGTTGTCTCAGAGCATGACACAGCAAATATATAGCTCAAGTCTCTTAGTCTCTTGGCTACTTTTTTTTTTTTTTTTTGTATCAGAGATCAAACACACAACTTCATGCTTGCCAGCAGGCACTTGTGCTGCTGAGCCAAACCCTCAGCCCTTGGCTACTTCTTGTAAAGGTACTAATACCATCCTGGAGCCACCAACCCATGACCTCATCTGACCCTAAGTGCCTCCCAAAAGTCTCACTTACACAGTTTACATATAAATTTGGGAAATAAGTTTACAAAATATGATCTTTTGTGGAGCACATTCAGCCCATAACATTCATCTTTGCTATCTCCATGCCCACTTTTGTCCAGGTGCCTAAGGGTTGGTTTCCTGTCCCTGCCTTTTGAGGTTTTATCTGGGTTTCCTCATCTTACCTTCCCTGCAGTAATCCGATGTGAAGGCATTTCCTGGGAAGATCTGGAACCCCCTTTCACTTTTTGCTTCCAGGAAAGGGAAGGAGTTTGTTTCCTGTAGGTCTTAGTTCCGGGAGTTTGCTCGTCCTGTGTTTAAGCAGTGATGTTAATGGCTTATCCTTTGGGATATAGCTGAGTCATATAACATGTCAATTTCCCCTGTAAAACTTAAATAGTAGTCCTTTCAGGAGGAATTAAATGAGTGGAATTATTGTTCTTTTATTTAATTCCTAATTTTCTGTGGTTTCCAGTTCCAGTATTTTTTGGCTTGAAAAGGAAAGTAAATTCCTCAGCTTTGAAAATTATTCTTTTCAAGCAGAACAAAACAGGAGAGCTGTTTTGGACCCTGATTGGTTGACTTGTAATATCCAAGAAATACATGTTAGGGCTGGATTTGGAAATTTCCTCCGTGTGGCACATGGCACATGAAAAGGTCATCCTTAGTATCTCTATTTTACTTTTGAGTCACTTGTAAAAGGCACTGTCCTTTGCCTATCTGTATCCTACCATAAATTCATTGGGCTGGAAGTCAAAAGCAGGGTTCTAGATTCTACTTTGTCACTGATAAACTGTGTTACTTTAAACAGTCACATTCCTCTGACACAATGATGGGAAAGATGAACACAAAGAATCAGGTTTTATGTTGAACTCTGATTAGTTGGAAATGAATCTGTGGTCTCAATAGAGAACAGTTCTGTGATCAATTGGCTATGTCTGTCATAGGTCTGGAAAAAGTGTGTCGTAGTATGGCTGAGCCAGATAATGTCAGTGCTCCTTCTCCTTGTGATGGTCTATACCTAAACAGTGACACAGAAACAGTGGTATTTGCAAGTGATGCAGTAGAATACAAGGGGAGAGGAGTGAGCTGGAACCTACAGACTGATATGTGTGACAGCTCTCCTACTTATTATTTGTGATATCTTGGGTAAGTTACTTAATCTCTTTACACTGTAATTTTATCAACAAAAGGAGAGTCCTTACCTTTTCAGATTTCTATAAGGACAGAGTCAGACATTTAAATATTTTGCATAGTAGATGATCAACAAAATGCAATCAGGCAGTTATTACTAAGAAGTGCAGTTATCACTTCCTTCAGTAATAGTGACTGTCGGTGCAAGGCAGTTTTTGGTCTGGAACCACAGTGTGATTTGTTGACATTATGGATATAAATGACAACCTCCAAATGGGTACTTGAGGTATAGAGCAGACCGTTCCTGGTAAGGAAATCCCATCTGTCAAATGATAAAACATTTGAGCTAGAAGGTTCACACAGTTCGGTTTTATAGGTGGGAAACAGGCTGTGGTGGGGAGTGACTTGTTTAGTGTCACTGGGTGAATGGAGGTAGGGTGAGGCCTGCTGTTGGATTCTAGTGCATCCTGGATTCTATTGTCTCCTTCCTTGATGGGAAATTTGCCCACCTTGGGGACTTGTGCAGGGGGGAGATGAGGTTCCATGGGGCGGTGCTCACTCACTGCTCCTGCAATCACTGGCTCTGGGGAGCAATTTAGACGGAAGCCAACTACTGCTTTGTAGTCACCAGAAGCGTATTTATTTATTCATTATGTTTAAGAAGAGCCTCCAGTACTGGAAGGAAATGCTTTAGACAACTGAGTTTTGTTTTCTTTGCTGACTTACCCTGACTCCCAGAAGCTTGCCTTCCTTCTTGCCTTTTATCTGTTCCTGATCTGCAGTCTGAGCTCTGCAGTCCTTTCTGCACCTTTGTGCCTTCAGTGAATGAACCTCTCTGCCCCTGTACTCCACTTCCTATCCTCAGGCCTCCGGCATGAGGCCGATTTTCAGAGCTTCCATCCGCACCTGCCATGCCTCTCCTTCACTTAGGGCGCCTCCTGGCCCCCAGGACTAGTGCCTCCTACTTCCTGTCACAGAGCACCACCAGGCTACATTCTCCAGGCCTACATAATTGCCTGTGACTTCCTGTCTCTGCACAGTGCCTTTCCAATGTGATTTTCTACTTAACCTGAAAGGCAGCCCCTGTGTCACCGCTTAAGTTTTTGATGGTGAAGGCCTTAGAAACCCCATCCCCTACAACTCCTGAAGGTAGAACAGGGTGAAATTTCCATCTGTACTCTTTGTTCTTATTTATTGTACTTGTTTATTTTACTAATACAGTACATTGATACTTGGGGGAAAGACTGCTGTGTTATACAATTTTTGTCCTACAGCAAGTGTTTAATAAATGTTTGGGCTTCTGACTGAATGAACCCTAACAGTTAATGATGACTGCCATGCTGGGATGCTTTTGAACAGCCTAGTCACTATTTCGAGGTCCTTCTGCAGAATGTCATTTATGGTCACCATTTGAGAACTGAGGAAACTGAGGTCTGAAAGAATTTAAACTATAAATTGATAGTGTCAAGATTTGAATGCAGGTTATAAAATAACACATCACCTTCGACACTGTGATACATGAAAGCCACAAATGGTGAATCTTTGCTGAACATGTCCATTCTTCTCCTCTGCTTGAGTCCTTCCTGTCACTTAGGGTCTACTTCAGCTCCCCCTGCTCCTGCCAGGCTACTCCTGTAGTTATGACTCCTAAGCATTACTCTTTGATAAACTACCATTTATTGATCAGTCATCTTTTCATTGTATCTTTCACTGTGCTACCTGCTCTTTTTTGCTAAGTTTTTAACTTGGACCTGAGTTTAGCCCCAATTATGCTACTTTTTGACATTCAGCCAGTGACCTCTTTAAACCTCCATCTCTATATCTCTAAAATAGGTGGTTAAATGTTCCTAAGGATTTTTATCTAATATCTGGGGATAAACCTACAAAATGAACCTTCATGCATCAGCTGGGAAATGGGCAGTTACTTGGAAAAGACTTTGTGGTGACAAACTGAGGGCTATATATGGCTTTCCAATAGGAATTCCCATAGCAGGGGAATGTAGGCCCTATTTTGGGGAGGATTTGGGGTGTGGTTGGAAGCAGTCTTCTGCAAGTCTCACATTTCCGTGAAGTCTCAGGCTTCATTTTGAAACTTCATGCATATTTTGAATTCCCCTCTAATATACCTGTGTTTACTGTGGTTATCAGGGAGGTGCTCTCACCCCAGCTCTTAGATTCTCATTGCAAATGAGGCACATTGATGCCCTGAGTGCCTCATTATCCAAAGCCTGGTTGGTGTGTATCTGCCCATGTTTGGGGAAATCTATCTCGGGGCCCTGAAGAGCATGATTCTCCCTTAGCTGTTCTAAGGCCAGATATTGGCGATGGAATGGGGTTCTTCAAAAACAGTTTGCTGCTTTGCCAGGTGGAAATCGGACTGTTTACATTAAATTGGAAAGATTATATGTTTTCTGTAGAGTTTTCTATAGATTATACATGTTTTGTATAGAGGTTGTGTTAGCTTTTTCATTGTTGGTACCAAATACTCAGCACAGGAAGAGAGGTTTAATTTGGCTCTTGGTTTCATAGGATTCAGCCTGTAGTCCACTGGTTCCACCACAGAAATATGGTAGAAAGGTGTTGCAGAGCAGAGCTGCGCACTTTGTGGTGACTTGGAAGTAAAGCAGGGAAGCACTACTGGAGAAGGGAACAGGGACCAGAGAAGGTTCTCAAAGTCCTAACTCAGAACATCACCTACCCAGGCCCACCCAGAAGCATGCTTTACTCACCTTGTGGGCTGTTCTCAAGTCCATCAAGTTGATACTTGGCTTAGTTGCAACAGAGGTAAAAACAGCTTCTTCATAGGACTCAGTTAAGAAAGCCTTCATGAAAAGCTTGATTCTTGATGTGGAGGAAATGCTCAAAGATGTTTTCTCCTGCTGAAATTGTAGACCTCGCCACTCCTCCAACCCCAGCCAGTATTTCTCCGTTACTTACAGTGGGTAAGGCTTTGTGTTTCACTTGCATGGTGTTGTAGTCAGGGTTTACAAGTGAGTGATTTAATACAGGACATACAATTTATAGAATTCTTTTATAATATTCACCCAAAAAGTCAAATGTGGAAAAATGAAGGAGATTTGTCCACACTGGAGACCCAGAAAACCCACCTAAGGGCTTGAATCCCATAGCAATGCCCTACATGAGTCTAACTGGAGACCTAGAGCCCATTACAACATCTTATGCAAGTCTGTATCAATGATCTGCACTAGGAAGGCCCAAATGTCAGTGGTAGAAGCCAGAAAGTCTGCACCAGTGGGATGAAGGATCTGTGCTGGTAGGTGGAGGGATCTGCACTGAAGCCAGGAGGCAACACTCAAGGTAAGGACCAGGGCTGCTCTGAAGAGAACCACAGCCGTCCTCAAAGACAGGGAGGACCCAAGCTCCTCCAACGAGAACAGAAATTCATCTCAGGAAAGCAGTGTGACAGGCTTCTCCAGGAGAATCCAGTTCTTTTGTGCTGTTGGCAGCAATCCTCAGGTGGGCCTTCCACACCATGCTGATTTAGTTCAGCCGGGTGTTACAAGCGGACCATTAGTTAATCCCCCACACATGAGTTGTAATGTTTGCTCGGGTTTAAGACTTGGTCCTCTTTTGGTCTGTATCCAGTTAAGAAATAAATAGTAATTTTCTCTCGAAATGGATACATTGAGATTTTTAATTTAAATTGAGCTCACTGTTCTTCCTTTTGGAATAGGATTTGTTAATTAAAATATATTTGTATAGAAATGAATATTTCTACAATAGTGATCATGATTTAATATTCTGCAAATTCTGCCTCCTATTGCCTCTACTTATTTAGATACTTATTTCCTTCAGAATTCAGCTCTTTATAGCTTTGTGGCCACCTCAGGCCTCGCTGTCCCTCTTTCAACTTCCATCATCCCTTATCATTTGTGTCCTGACACTGGAGCTTGGTATGTGAGGTATTTATTGCTTCTCTTTGTCTTTTTATGCCTTTGTCTTATTATTTATTCTAATTGGTTTGAGGATATAGACCACAGCCATCAATAAATACTGATTTATCCAGTCATTTGACAACATTTTTGATATTGAGTAATTACAGTGTTTCAAAAGTCTGCTAGGTTGTTAGCAAATAATGCAGCGGATAAATGTTCATTCTCTGTGAGTAACAAAGCCACATGCTTCTGCAAGGACACATTGGGTCCTGTAGAAGTGATGTGACTTCCTTGCGTTGGGTCACTTTGGTTGTGCTTGAGCTGCAGTGTTGTAGAGGGGGTCTTGGTCTGATTCATACAGACCTGGACTTCTCTTGTGGTACTTCCACTTACCAGCACTGCAACCTTGGGCAGCAGCTTTCTCCCTTCGGCCTTGCTTTTGTTTTTCATTTATGAAACTAAGAATGAAAGTATTTGTGTATGGATGTGAACATATTAAAATAACACAATGCCAGGTCCCTAGCAGTGCATAATAGTAATTTATTAACTATTTACCAGTAATGTTGAACTATCTATGCCTCCATTGTGTCACAGATCAGGGACTAAGTAGTGATAATTAGGGAATGTAATCTTGACAAAGGCTGTTGTCTTTAAAGAACTTGTGCAGATCTTTCAGGTGGATACAATGGAATGTAACATAAATCATGCACATTAAATGCATGGAGTTTTTATAGTTGTTATGCAGTGATTCTGTTGACACTGTTATTTTTTTCAGTTTTTTATCTTTTTATTAGTACAAGTTTGCAGTGCATAACGATTGTGTTTTATGTGGAGTTGGAGCATGGACATACCGCACTACGCTTTAATTCTTTTTTCATCTCCTTCCCCTCACCTCCATTACTTGGCCTTTTTTCCTTTTGCAAAAGATCTGTCTCCCTATTTTTTATTATCTTCCTTTTATTTTTCTCTTTATTTGTATTTTGGGTTTCTTATGTAAGAGGAACCATACAATATTTAAGCTCGCATGTCTGATATATTTCACTTAACATTTTATTCTCCAGGTGCATCCATTTTCCTGCAAAAGACTCAAGTTTATCTCTTGTTGTGGTTGAGTAGTCCTCCACTGTGTTTAAATACCACATTTTCTTTACCTATTCATCTGTTGATGGACATATTGGCCACTTCCGAGATTCACTGCTATTGCTTTGAGAAGAGAATGAATTACAGTGTCTGGACAAGACTTGCATCTGGTGCCCTGCTCCATCCAGTGGCAACCACAGATGAAGCAGAGGTCATAATTATGCCCACTCTGGCAGATAAGGAACACTCTCCCAGTTGTTGTACTCCTCTATTAGCACCTCCTTCAAACTCTAACAAGCAGACATTGTTACCCATTTCATGGATGGGAAGATCTGGACCCACCAAGATTGCTAATTTACCCCCAGGGCAGCAAAGAGAACTAAACCCAAATGTCCTGATTTCTAATCTAGCAATCAAGTGAACATGGTTAGAAGCAGGAGCCATCCACATCACCCCTTCGTGTGACATGCTTTCAGTTTCACTTTTCTGTTCTGTACATGGATCACAAGAACACTTATAAAATTCATCTGAGGTCAAATGATTAATGATTTCCCACAGAGCATGGCTCCTAAGTGTGGAAATATGAGCCTTTGTGAATGCTGTTATCAATATAGCTACCATGGAAATGACCTGGGGATGAGGTCTGTCTTTGCCTCCTACTGGTTGTGTGGCCTTGGGTGAGTTACTTGCCTTCTCTAAGCCTCAGTCTCCTTGTAAGCAGGGATGGTCACAGTGAGCATATGTAGTCTAAACAGGAATGCTCAAGGAAGTTCAGTTATCACTACAGTGGCAAAGAGATTAACAACTGTACGTTGCCCCTTTCCTCTTTACCCTGCATCAAGAAGGAAACTTGTGTCCCTGTGCCTCAGATGGACATGCTCCTGCTCTCTAACTACTGCATCGCCTGGCTTTCTTCTTCCTGGCATGACCCATGCTGAGTTGCGGAGGCCTCTGCAGGGCACTGAAACCAGAACTCATCGCCTTGACCTCAAACTTGGCTCAACACATGCTCCCTGGACAGCAGCAGCCTGAGCTGGGGGCCACAGGCAGAGCACAGGCTGCAGATGCTTTCTCTCTGCCCCCTTGATGCATTCTCAGCTTTTTCGTTCTCTAGAGGCTGACGTTCATGTACAAGAAGCCTGAGTCTCTGACCTCATCTACTGAAAGGAAGCTTGGCTTGAGGGGAAGCAACTCTAGCAACATCAACAATAAAAAAAATACAAATTCAGGAGCTTTTGGAAATGCTTCCAAAGAGCTAAGCCTGCTTGCCCCTGGCCTGGGGTTTGTAGGTTAGCATGGACTGAAAAGATATAACTGTACAGTTCTTGCCTGACCAAAATGAGATCATTAACCAGGCAGCATGCAAACACTTCTGGCCAAGCTTGGTGCATTGTGCCTGCTGTCTGGTTCTGTGACAGTGCCTGGCACAAAGGAAATGCTTAGTACAAGTTTGTTGAATGAATAAAGTAAATCCTGAAAAATCTGGTTTGAGGGATGCTAAGAAATTACATCATCATTATGTTGCAATAGAACACATTTATATTCTAGGTGCTATGCCAAAGTTTTTATGAATTATTACCGATTCTTAGTCAGAGAATTCAAACAAAGCAGAACATACCACTTGTCTCCATTCTCACACATGGACCACATTAAAAACAATATTCACAGTTAGTCACTAACCTGTATGGACTTCTCTCCCCACCAACAACCAGTTTGTCACCAGACACTAACTAGGTGCCCTACAATTTAGCTCAATTCTAACACCATCTCCCTAGAGTGAGCCACATCCACAGGTTAGCAACAGTGGCAATTCTTTTAGAGACTGAGTATCCAAACTGCAACCCAAACCCACTTATTTATCACCTAGTGCCATCCCTGCAATTAAACCTGAATACTGAGATTTTAGTTTAGAAAAAAACAACTCATGCATTAACATCTTTTGTCTTAGAAGAAAAATAATACAAATGCCATAGGTTCTCCACCACTGGGGTTAAGGGCTTAATTTCCCACTTCAAATGCCAAAGATAGGCCCCAGGTTTTGACTAGCATTTAACTGGGTTTCCCAAGATCCTCTCTTCAAATTTTATTAATTTGGTAGAGAAGCTCACAGAACTCAGGGAGTCACCTGATTCTCACTTACCCTCTTATAAATGACATTACAAAGGGTACAGATAAACTGCAAGATAGAAGGCTGCATAGGGTGAGGTTCAAGGGAGGGGCACTGAGCTTCCATGTCCTCTCTGGACACACTGCCTCTGTGAACCTCCATGTAGTCAATAATCTGACAGTTGTAAATCTATCCTTAGGTGCTCAATGAGGCTTAATGAAATAGGCATGTTTGATTACATCATTGGCCATTGGTGAGGCTCAGAGATTGGAGGTGGAACTAAAATCCCTAGGCTCCTTATTCCTTGGTCTTTTGGGTGATCAGCCCCCATCTCAAAGCTCTCTGGATGGCTCTTACCATATAAGTCCTCTCATTAACTTATAAAAAACACTGTTGTCACTCTAGAGATTCCAGTGATTATAGAAACTTTTGTCAACAACTTAGGTTCAGGTTCAGAGATCAGATATTAGAACAAAAGATTCTCCTAGCACCCCCATCTATAAGGATTTCAAGAGCTCTGTCTCAGAAACCAGGGGCAGAAACCAATGATTGTTCCTACTGTGTCACAATACCAACCACACCGAGCAACCCTTCACTTGAGGGAGATGCCAGTCTTACCCTTACTTCACCTCTGTGAGCCTGAAGCCTCAGGGGTGCTGATTAGATGCTCTTGGTCACAGATTCAAGGGACAGCTAAGATAGAAATCTGAGATGTGTTTGACTTTGCAGAACTGGCTCTTCACTCATGCTCAGAGTAACAGGGTTAAAGTATGGAGTTGTAGTCCATTTACCTCCCTAAGCCTCTGTTTCTTTGTCTTCAGGAATGAGTGTTAGAGCAGAAGGTTTCGATGGTCCCTTCCAGAGCCATCACTGTCCATCTCCTTTCTCTGTGGGACTCAGACTGAGTGCAGACCTGAGTTTATCTCCCTGCTATTGATAATTTTGGTCTCTGAGAATGAGGAGAACTGTGCTCCCATATTGCTTTGGCTCAGAAAGAATCTCAGCCAACTGGCTTTTGGGTAGAGAATTAGGGGACTGAATAGCCTTAGAATTCACCCCATCAACTGCAGTCCTAGGATGCAGGCCAAGCTTATTGGCAATTTTAGGTCTAGATATCTCTTTTTCCATAACTGGCACAAAACAGGACTAGGGAGAATATAAATACAGAACTAGAAAATGAAAGCTGTAAAATGAAATGCTAGGCAAACCATCTCTTCCCCACAGCTGCTCCTGCGTCCCTTGTCTGGTGACTGGGTTTTCTATGGAGTGATAGTTCAGGGCTCACAGAAACTTACTAATAAAGGCTCACCTGTAACTCTCAAGGTATTCCTCATCTCAGATTGGGTATCGGATGTGAACTGTAAATGAATCCTTCATTCTCAGTTCCTACAGCACTTTCTTAAGTTAATATGAAGTGTTGCTAGAAGGCTCTAAACAGTGAAAAGAAATGACTCATAAAACTGATTTTTCTAAAGCATCTCAAAAGTTAGTGCACATGATTCATTCTTAATTCTCCAAAGACCAGGATGTGATAATGCTAGGGAGCCCCCTAGGTAAATAGTTTATCCAGCTGTAGTCTGGGAAATATTCAGAAAGTAGGGGAGCTGTCTTCTTACTGCCTTAGTGAACCCCATTTCTAGTGTTTCTTTGAGGTGAATTCATCAAACACTTGGCCCAATTTCTGTTGTCTGTCATATGGGAGAGGGAGGGGCTGTAGAAGTGTACTGTGAAGGAAGCGGTGATGACATAACTCATTTAACTCTTACCATATAAGTGATACCTTCCCACCAGTTTGCTCAACTGTCCCATGAATAACATGATAAAAGCATCACCCCACAATTCTATAGAATCGGAAATGGAAAAAGAAGAAAAAATACCTGCTCTGGCTCATAGGTTTGGTCCCAAGGTCTTTCCCTTTTTGGCTTTGCAATGAAAAAATCAATATCAAATCTAGTTGTGTTGCCAAATACACGAATTTGAAAAGGCTACAGTGGAACACTGAATGCACTAAAGTGCCGGAGTCTGAATGCCCACAAATATAGATTTATTACCTTTAGTGTTTGAGAATATTTATCTTCCCCTGGATTTCCCATGGTTTTACCTTTGTACACAATGTACTTTACATGCATCTTTTAAAACTTGATCCCAGTAACCATATGCTAATTGGCTGGATAAACAATTTTTCACTTTCTCATACAAAGTAACTTCCCTGATCCTTCTCAGGTTGAAGGATTGGGTTCTTATTTTGTGTCCTATTTGCCTGACACTGAGACTAAATTCTCAGGAGACCCACAATGGAAGCAAAATACAGTCAAGCAATATGTGGTAAGTCTGATCAATCAAGCCCGATGCCTTCTCATCTGTCACACCAGCCACTCTTGAGGTTTTTGGCTCAAGAAATTATTATGAAAATGGTTTCACATTTGCTGCCAATAGTGATGTTGCCTGTTTCCAACTTTGGGAAGGATATTTACAGTGTTTCTGTCAGTTTGAGTCGTATAGGAGCAAATTCAAACTACCTCCACATCTAACTTATGCCGTGAAGCGATTCATTTATAGTGCGCAGGTCATGCAGTGCTAGCTCTGATGTGTCCTGGTTATTTAGGGCTTTGGCAGCCTTAATAACTTTGAATTACCTAATGGAAAATACATTTTGGAAATAGGAAATTGTAAACACTCTTTGCAAGCAATTCCTACTGCGGTGTGGGATATCATATTGCAAAGGGAAAAAAGTTGTTGCTGCCCATTCAGAAGAATGCGTGTGGAATATTTTCTAAAATGGCTCATCAGATCGAAGGAGGAAATAGCATTTATTGAGAGCGCTGTTCAAATTTTCACAATCCAGTGACACATGCTTTATTATCCCAGCTTTACAAATGAGGAAATGGAGGTCAAAAGGGTGCTAACTTGCTAACTTGAGAGCATGAAGAAGGAGTGAAACCTGTTTCCATGGTTAGACAGAGCTCAAGCTGTGTCCTTTGCTCCTCCCTCCACCCCAGGAAACTGGAATTCTATCAGATTTAATTTTCAATGCAAAAAAAAAAAGTGTTTGGGTGCCATGGTCTTTCTTAGGAAAAAAAGGGGTTCTTAACAGCTGAGGGTCTCTCTTATCTATGAGTTGTTTGGCCTTTCTTTGTCCCTCTCACGCTTCATCTTCTAGCCTATAAAAATGGGGACAATATCTCCATGTTCACATGGTAGTCCAGATCAATAATACAGGAATAGGATGAGAGTTCTTAGCATGAGCACATCTGCAGAACTCTGTGCTTTCCACCCACCAAAGAGAATCCTGGAATCGCCAGCCTTGTTTTCCCCGCCTCCTCCTACCTTGTAAATTGGGAAAATTGCTTTTTCTGCTTGGGAGAGAGGTTAAGCCAGTTAAAATAATGAAAGTCAAGAAAAAAGACAGATGAGGAGAGGAGGCAGGATTTCTGAGGGTTATGTGCTGTAAGGTTGGCTTTTCTGTGGCTGTTAGGGGAGTGCAGAGGTCGTGGGTTTTGATTGGTGTTGCCCCAGATTATATAGTTAACTTTTTAAATGTCATTTTGGGATAGTAGCAGATGAAGTCTCTGTTTTTTAAAGGGAAGATCTATGTAGAGTTAAACCACATAGGATTTTGGATGCATGAGAAATGATTATTAAGACTAATAATCAGTGTTAACAGTAAATCAGCATTTCAGCATGTGCTTCATCCTTTGCATGTATTCTCTCATTTAACCCACAGACAACCTCAGAAGCCCAGCATGTGTGTTCTCAGTGCATGCTGGTTCCAGAGCCTTTTGCTTTGTTTCTGAGTCACAATGCAGGGCAGCTCCCTTCTTTTCCTCTGCTCCTGCTGGAAGGATATAGTAGCCCACAGGTGACTGAGCAGGGAACATGGGCGACTTGTTTTCTAGAGGTAAGGTAATTGCAGTCCTAAAATAGGCCTGAATGAAGTCCTGCCACTAAGGCCTGTACCTCTTTTCTGGTAGTTAAAAAATGCAATTGAAAAATTGTAAAGGAAGCATGCAAGCATCAGCGAATCATTTCTATGTCCCTCACATGTAACACTAAATTGAAGATGCTGGCCTCTAGGATATGGGTTCTGATTTAGGATGCCCCAATAGGGAAGGTTCCCCCAGGGGAAAGGCACCTTTCTGTTGAGTCTGCTGCAGTCCTGCAAGTTTGTGTCCTGGGCAGCTGAGATTGCCAGTGACATAGGCAGAGTGACAGTGTCAGCTGGTGACAGACATGAAAAAAATTCATTAGGAGGGCCACTCAGGATCCCAACCTGGACCCCAGAGAACCTGGAAAAGAGGACAGACTTGAGAATGGATCTGGGGAGTCTATGCTACCAATGGCAAAGGGCTGTGTTTCTAAATAAATTTATATTGAGGGCTAAGCTTGCCATACTCTCATAGCCTAGACAGGCTGGTGGGTCGGTGGTTCAGCACAGGGCCTCTGAAATTACCTGAATGGGTTCAAATCTGGGGCTGAGTCACTTACTACTAATCATGTTCCTTTGGCAAGTTCTGTGATCTCTCTAGTTCTCACTTTCTGTGATTGTAAAATAGGGTTACTAATAGTCCTCTCTTTATAGGTCACTTGAGGATTCAATAAAGCAACCTAAGGATATTGCACATGAGGTTGCCTGCCATATAGTTAATGCTTAATAAATGTCAGCTCTGATGATATTTATGCAAAGTTTCTCCTGTTTGTATTAATTACGCTGGCTGCAATGTATTAAAAGCAGCTTTAAATTTATAGAATTATATTAGCATTTCCTAAATACATCAATCGACTTGTATCTCACTACAGCCCTGAGAAGCGGTTGAGTAAGACAGGTGAGGAAACAGACAGAGCAGGGCAAGTTACTTGCCTTGTGTGCTTCAGCTGGTAAACGGCAGAGCCAAGAATCTGAGTCTCATCCCAGGCTTTTCCCACTCTGCTGTGTTCCTCTCTAAAATAATTTCCCCTTGTTGGCTTCTGAATCCTGATGCTCAGCCCACTTCTCTCTGTAGTAGGCAGACCTGTGCAAGGTGATGCAGCTCTTGCAGGAAAATACAGGTGAACCTGTATGGGTGATGTGGGAGACCAGCAGCCTGGTGACAGAAAGGTTGGTTCTATAGCTATAATTCTCAGGCCACTCTGAGACTCTGTCTGTACTCTTGAAGAAGGTAGGGTAGGAAGACGCTGGTCAGGAACCCATTTCTTTAACCTAACCCTAAGAGTGTTCTGATATAGGGATTGTTACTGACCTGGTCTGGCCTTGCAGTTTTCACAAAGATGTTAAGGAAGTTTTTGAACATAGCTAGTGGTTCTGCTAGTTAAATTGCAAATGATGGTACTGCGGTGTTACCCTTTAGTTCCTGTGCTGACAGTAGTGTGACAGTTACCTGTGTGTTTTCTGGTCTAGCTGTTTGCTCCTCTTGCCTTGGCCACTTGAAGATATTTGGTGCATTGATTCGCTTTATATCTTCCTGTTACTACTTAACCTATGGTGGCAGAAATCGTGCTTTTCTCACTGGGCTGTGGTAAAAACTCAATGAATTAATGCGTACAGAATGCGAGTGCTATGGAAAGCAGAGTGAATTGTTAGTTTGTTCCTTTTACTTAACTTGTTCACCCTAGTGATCAGCCCTGACTTGCCTGGTACAGAGCTAGGACTCAGTCTATGCTCCTAAGAACTAAGAAATATTGTTTTGCCTTCAGCAGAGACTATGATTTGACCATACATCTTCAGAACTGACACCCAGAACCCATGTTTCAGGAGCTCAGAGCACAGGGAAACTTGCCAATGGAATATCAGCCACTTTGTATCAAGTACATAGTCCTGCTGGGCCCTCTCCCTCCGTCCCACCAGGATGATTCATAACTGCCAAGAGTGTAACCTTTTCATCTCAGAGTCATGAAGGTGAAAGCCGCATGCCAGCCTGTGTAATGTAACTAGTCATTTCCTGTGAACTACTGACTGGTCCTTACTTGAACACTCTCAGAGCTGGGGAGCTCACTACTTAGAGGGAACACAGCTCTTTTGCGAGAAGAAAAGTTTTTCTGTATGCAGATGTAATCTGCTGCTTCATACTTTGCACTTAGTTTTTTTTTTCTTTAGTCTGAAACCAAGCAGAAAAAGTGGGCGAATCTCATTGTACCCAATAACCACTGAATAATTCATTCTTCCCAAGTACTGTGCTATGTACAGGAAATATAGCAGTGAATGAAGAAGATATTGCCCCAATCAGTCCTCTGATGCATTGGCAGAAGACAAACAAGCAAAAGCATCATTGAACATAAGAAAATTGTTGTAAAGAACAAATAGGGTACAATAATCAGAAAGAAAGCATCTTCTTTGTTATAATTGGGATTAGCCATTTTTAGGAGGAAATGTTTTCAGTGCATCTTGAGGAAAATGAGAGAACCAGTCAAGCACAGGAAGGAGTGAAATTTCATGCAGAAGAAACCACTTGTGTGGCTGTGAGGTGGGACAGCTATGTGCAATTGAGGCTCAGAGGCAGGTGGGTGCACCCAGAGTGTTCTGAAGGAGGGGAGAGTAGTGGAATGTGAAGAAGAGCTGGCATAAGCCTGCTGCGCTTTGGACTTTATTGACAAGGCAATGAATCCATTAAATGCTTCCAGTGACAAGTCTGGATAGAGCCTGAATTTGGCAGAGTAAGAAAGTGCCCTAAGATTAGAAGGGAGGCCGGTTGGAAGGCTAGTTGTGGATACCTCAAGTGAGCAGAGGATGACTTGGTGTAGTGTAAGAGGGGAGGGAAGGATTTGGGATATCTTCCAATGGTGAAATCCATGATGCAAGGTGATGTGTTGCAAAAGAGAATGAGAGGAAAGGGGAACTTTAGAATGGCTCCTCAGTACCCTCAAGGATGCATAAAGCTTTTGAAGTTTTATTCAATCAATTTTATAAAAGGCTCTGCTAGTTTGTAGCCTGGCATGTTTCTGACTGGATAGCACTAATAATATTCAGAATAGAATTTAACTAATATTAGTGTCCAAAGTTTAGTAAGCTAAACTTTAGTGCTTAAAGCTTGGTAATTGTGATAGTGATCAGTGCCTCATAACAAAACAAGTGTTAAGGGCAGTTCTTTACATTTTATAGAGGAGAAAACCAAGGCTGAGTTGGTTGAGTAACCAGCCCAGGAATGTGAAATAAATGGGTAATGTAGGATTTAAATCCAAATCTGGCAGAATCCAAGGCATATACTTTTCCCTCCTAGCCAGATTCCTGTCTCAATCTTTTCATGCCTCAGAATTTTACTTGCTCCTCCCTTTGCAAGGGGCAGACATCTTTAATTCACATCACTTGTGAGGGATTTTCCACAACGTCCCTCCAATCAGCCTGATTAATTTATGAAGAAGAGGCAGTTATGCAAGAGTGACATCGCTTCTAATCTAAGTGGTTTCTTGTTTACACGTGCAACATGAGAAAGCACCCTAGAAATCAAAAAGTTGTAAGCAGGTAGAGTAAATAACTTCTGTTGATGACTTGGTGAGATACTTTAAATTCATTTACACAGCATCATATGCAAAGTTCTTGAGGATTTGAGAGAGAAAACAATTTTCTCATTTAGTTAAAATGTGAATTACTTTTCAGGTAAACATGATAATGCTACCATAAGGGGGAAAATGTAAAGAGCAGTAATGACAAGGAGATCATATACTGAGCATTGGTAATGAAACATAGCTCCATAGGGCTTTCCCAGGGAGTTAACAATAAAATTCTCAGGCTCAGAATATGTTCATTGTCCCTTGGCTTCATGAGATTAAGTTTCTGCCTTGTGCCTTGCTACCTTGATTTTGGGAACTGTTCTCATCACAGGTGGATAGTGAGATTGAAGCTCTCCTGAACCTCATCAGTGAAGGTATCAGATCAGGCATCACTGTTCCTTCAATGATGGGGCCACACCATCAGTTGGGGCATGCCAAATCATCCTTTGACTGCCAGTGGCACAAAAGTGATCCAGTTCATTGGCTGTGTCCATGGTGTCAATTATCTTACCTAGAGCTTTGCAAGGCAGGCTACCATCAACTACTTGTTAAACCAAGGTAATCATTAGCTTAAATGAAGTTTCTTTAAGGGTAATGTACTAATTAAGCATAAAATGGCTTGAAAAAACTTAACTATCATCATTTCTTAGAATAACTCGAACCTTGGCTAAGAAGGTTGATTTTCACCTTTGTGCAAAAAGCAATCAACATTTAATTAGTCGAGTACTTTGATTTGTTGATTAAAGCACATCAAGAACCTGAATATGTATGATGTTCTTAAAGCAACATATTCAGATCTGCGGTCGCTTTTCTGAAGCTACATGTCCAGTGAGTTTAAAAGGCTCACAATGAATATGGATGTTAGTGATTATTTATAGAATAACTCTTCTATTCCCATCCTTAGCCTTTACAAAGTTATTTTTGAGTTTACTGTGACCTGATTTTTAATTCCAGGGAAAGAATGCTTTGCTGTTATTTTCCTTTTCAAAATCTGAATAACTCAAATGAAGGAGACATCTCAGCCTATGAGCATCTAACTCACTCATTTACAAAGCGAGAGAATGATTTTTGAACTTAGATAAAGACTCTAAAGTGCTATTCAACACTTTTTTTTTAACTTACTGGCTCTCCTGGAAGCATTTATATATGCTGGAAACTGTAAGAAATTGATGTGCCATGTGCATTTGTGTATTCTTGCATACATCTATATCAGGATGCATAAAATCTGGTCCTAAGTAAACTTGAATACCAGCTTGTCCTGGGCATTTGTCTGACTTCTCTGGTTTGTTATGTTGCATGGATCTTTCTGGGCTTATCTTTATTTTCAATAGGAGAATGTTTTTAAAAATACATTCATATGAGATAAATTTATATATTCACATGTTAAGTGTTTTGTCCAGATTATGAAAAAATAGACAAACTATATCTTCTCCCACTGCTTCTTTCTTGTCGTTTTTGCCTTTTCCCCATTCTAGAACTTGCCCTTCCTTGTTAAGGTTGAAAGTCATGAGAATTTGCTGTAGCTGTCAGGGTCTTGACTTGTCATTAGAGACTGAGTCAGAAAAACAGGATTATTTGGAAATGATGGCATCTAGTGACACAAAGCAGATGGATAGATGATGAACCTCTTTATAAATAAAAAGCAGATGGAGGCTTAGAGTAGGTAGAAAATGTGCCCCAAGTTGGAATTAGAAATCATAATTAGTTCTATAAGGAGGCCTCCACTTATAACAGTGTAGATGTGAATTGTGGCATTGAGATACTGGTGTTACCAACAGAAATTGGATTTTAACAAGGCCCACTCTAGTTTACAATGCAATGGAAGAGTTTTCCATTGGTGTCTTCCCTCTGCTCAGATGATTGGAAGCATACTGTTCTTTGGCATCCTTGAATGTCTCTTTGCATTGGTGCACTCAACTATACACTGTGAAGCTATTGAACTGGGAGCCCAGGTCCCAGTCCACATATGGGCCTCTAGCAGAGTAAGAGCTGAATGGCTTACAGTGATGTACTTTCAATCATGTGGGTTTTCTCTGTGCAACACCACTCCCCAACACCACCATCATGGAACGGAGCTGGCTGCCTTTTCAGTAAGGTTCTTTGGAGCTGAGGGAGAATGGATGCTATGAGAACAATGAAGAAGAGACAGTGTGTACCATTTATTGTAGTCTTTCCAAATCAGGATTAAGTGGCCTTTCTCAGTGGGCTAAGGATAATTACTTGGTTTCTCTTTCTTTTTTTCTAGGGGAAGGTTTATATTGCCTTGTTCAAATGAAGTGTGTACATGAGATATTTTCAAAAGTTAACATTGAAATTGGCACAAGGGCCTGGATTAAGTCCCAAATATGGCATCTCTGGGACTTAGTTAATAAGGTTCTGTTTATATTAGCAAGGAGAATATTAAAAATTTCCCCCAAACAGCTTGAAATGTTACAGCAGCTTTGTTTCTGAGGCATAGCAGGAATGAAGCACATTATTAATTTAGAAAGAGCTGGGTAAAGCAGTCCTCCTCCCCCCTTAGAATTTAATGATGAAAATGGGCATTTGTGAAATTGACTGAATGCTCATTGGGGTATGCTTATTAAAATCTTAACATAATTTCTGAGTTGTGTAGCAGGTTCATTATCAGCTGTGATCTTATTAAGACTGTTTTGTTTTGTAATCACATTCCATTCGTGAGGCCCCTAGACATACACGATATTCCTCTACCAGTCTAGCCCTTCTCATCTCTTTTGTTGAGATGAAATAATTTCTTTGCTTTTCTGTCCATCAGACACTTCACTTATGTCTCACTCAGTATTAGTCATTGTCTGCCTGATGCCTTTTCCCTTTCCTGGCTAACTCAACAGAACTCTTGCTTTGATGTTGATGTTACGTTCTCCTTCCCCAGAGACTCCATTCTGAAGACACCAATGGAAAACTCTTCCATTGCATTGTAAACTAGAGTGGGCCTTGTTAAAATCCAATTTCTGTTGGTAACACCAGTATCTCAATGCCACAATTCACATCTACACTGTTATAAGTGGAGGCCTCCTTATAGAACTAATTATGATTTCTAATTCCAACTTGGGGCACATTTTCTACCTACTCTAAGCCTCCATCTGCTTTTTATTTATAAAGAGGTTCATCATCTATCCATCTGTCCAGTGATGGACAGTAGCTATTAAGAGCCTGATACAGGCCGGACACTGTGTTAGTACTACAGATACGACAGAAGGCAGACACAGTGGCTGTGGTGGTAGAGCTTAGATTCTGGAGGAGGAGATGTTTAAGCTTAGTAAAGAGTAGGATGTGGAGACCGTTAACATAGGATGAAAAAGAAATGAAGCCGTAAAAGGAAGTCTAAAGGGTGGATTTGATATTTTGTTTTGTTTGTTTTGTGGGTGAAGCTGACATTTTTAGATGGAACCAAGGAAGGCCTCACCAGGAAGGTTTTGTGAGGAAAGACCTGAAGCAGATGAGGATTCAGACCAAAGGACACATGGGGAGAGGGAGTGGCAGATACAGAGACTCAAAGAGGGTATGTGTGTGGCACATCTAAGGAATCCCTGAAACCTCTAGTTGACAGTGAACAGCAGTGAAAGTGCCTTACAATGAGAAAAGGGACTACTATGAAAGAAGTGGTAAGACTACTCAGTAGGTTTGCTACAGTACGGCCGGGTGTGCTGGAGGCTGGATCCAGGGAAATGGTGGTGTGTAGAGTATAAAGTGCCGTTGAATGTTGCTCTATTTTGATGGGTTTGTTGAAAGACTGTTGGGGTTGTGGCAGGAGAAGCATGTTGGAGGGAAAGGTTGGGCATCTATTTCAGGACGTGGCAAAGGTCCAAGGGTTGATAGTTGAGAATGCCGGTCTGAATATTAGGCTCAGATGAGCTTGTAAGCATTTGGGAATCAACAGGCTGTAGTTGGTGCTTAGGACTATGATGGTGGATGTGATCTCTTTGGATGTGAATTTGGGGAGAAAAGCAGAAGGCTAATGACTGAGCTGAAACCTCTAACATTCAGAAGTTGGGAAAATAAGGAGGCAGCAATAGAAGAGCAGATTGCTAGAAAGAAGAAGGAAAATTGGGTTACATGGAGTCCTGGAAGGTAACTAAAGAGTGCATCCAAGGAAACAGAGGCGAATTGGGATAAACTGATGGCTCAAGTCAGGCTAGGACACAGCCGACAAGGCCACAGGGAGCTGAGGACCATCCTTGATGTTGATCAACACTTTGCTCAGTACACTGGCTCTGCAGTGGCTCATGCAGCCTGGGAGGCTCTTTTCTAACCAGCTACGTTTTAAAGAACATACGCAGAGAATAAAAACCGTGGTATGAAAGAGACTTTATGAGGTGAGAAGGGTAATTGCTGACCTGAGTGGCATTATGATAACAGAGACATATGCCAGATAGATGTCCCATCCTGGGCTGTGGGAGTTTTGCTTTAATGTGCAGTCTGGTTCGTTGATAGGTCACTGTCAACCACAGGAAGGTGGCAACACCCTGTGTTCCTCTGAGTCACAGTGTGACAGGGACTGCTGACTCAAGCTCTGAGGAAGAAGAGTTGTTTCCCCCTTTGAATAGAAAGAAAGGAAGTGGTAGGCAGAGCAGTGCACTAGAACTCAGAAGTCAGAAGTCATCCCGGATAGTTGTTGGTAGACCTTTGTCATATGGTTATCACAAAAGGAATTACTCTCCAGATGGCGCTGAAAGACTTTGAAAGGTGCTTTAAGGTGGAGATAGTCATTCCATGCAGACTGTCAAATTGCATTCATTGAACTGCTGAGACAGAGAGAGACAGAGAGAGAACAAATAACACAGGAAACATGGTTGAATGGTCATCTACCTGTACTAACAGTATGTCTTAAAATGGTTTGGCTGCACTAAAATTCAACATTATCTGTCAGATCTTTTGCAAATGGGGAATAGACCAACAGATGGAGGGAAGAGGTAAGGAAAGGGGATGAAAAAAGAATTCAGATGTGTCATGTACATGGACCCACTACACAGTGAGTGTAATTATGTACCAAAAACATGTAATAATTAAAAAAGAAAAAATCCCAAACAGAAAATATCTGTTAAAAATCAAACAAATCAAAAAACATATACAAATTAAGAAAAATATTACTGCATATAAGCCAAAAAAACTACTTCTGTAATACATGAAAATCACTTCTCTATAAAGACATGAGCAAAATAATTTATAAAAGAAATGTAGGCAATTAACATGAAGAAGTGTTCAGTTTAATTGGCATTCAGAAAAACATAAAATGAAACGAGATACATCTGTCTCCTCTTAGCCAACATCTTATCATTAGATATTGTTTACTGTCCTTCTTCCCTAGTAGCTGTCTATTCATATCGCAAGCACTCTGCAATACCATATAGTGGGGTATTATAGAATCTTTTACATAGCTTTTTAATAATAATTATATAAAATTAACCAGTGTGACAGTTTATTTTGTATGACTCCAATTTAGTTACAAATACTGATATGAACTTAGGTAAAAAGCACTCTAAAATGTTTGTGAGTCATAGCGCTACAGGTTATTTTACTTTTCTTTTTGTATAACTTTCTTTACAATTTCAGTGAGCATGATACATGTAATAATGTTTACAGAGGCCTTGCAATGTGCCAGGAACTTTATCAAGAACTTTATACACGATGCAGATTATTTTCCTTAATTTCCACAGCAGGCTATAACTTCAGAAGTACTGATATCCCTATTTAATGGCTATAAAAGATGAACTCAAGGAGTTAAGCAACTTGCCCACAGTTGAACAGCTGTTAAAAAAATGAAGCTGGATTTGAACTCACTTGATGTTTCTTATCTCCTACTCCATATTGCCTGTCAATGAAAGTGTATCACTGTGTTAATCACAGAGAAAGAAACTTTAGAGTATGTTGTATTCCCAAATTTGAGTTTTAAGATTTTACGTTTTTAGAGAGAAGTACTATGAAGTAGTACTTCCTAATAGAAACTAGATTTTTTTTAATCTGCTCTGTGGCAGCCATGCCACACACATTATCTCATTTAATCCTTACAGGAGCCTAGGAAGGTAGATATTATGATTTATCCTGATTTCATGCATAAGGAAACTTACCCAGAGTGTCACAGTGACTTGTCTGTAGTAGGACAGGGGCTCATAGCTATGCTTCCTTTAGAGAAGGTGCCCTCAGATCATATTTCCCTCCAGAGGATCTCGATTTTTCTCTTTTCAATGGTGTCAAATCAAGCAGACACCAGCAGCTTATACAGGATAGTTGCTCTTTGTGATACGACTTTGGAGATACTGCACATGCAAAATCCAGAGCAGGTTTTGTTTGTCAGATTGGGAAGATTCATCCTTACATAGCTTCTATTGACCCCTGAGAACCAGTGACTTCCCACAGTGCTCAAGGGGCATAAGAGCCTGTTTGGCTTGTTAATACCAAGGCTGCACTAGCTTCTGGTGAGTATCCTGACTATTTTGTTATTTTTGAGTCACAGGGAAACATCGGTCACCTTACCTGACTGTATTCCTCCAGTTGAGCTGAGGTCCCTCTGCGATTTTCATTGCTGGATGTCAATTTTCTTGAAGCTGCCATAGATGTGGATCATCACACTAACTAGACTAGCTGTTGAAAGCTCCTGGATGATAGGACTGTGTCTCAACAAATATTCATTAAACTTATATTCTCTGCCAGCATCCTGCTGAGTACAGGCCACATACCTGTGACAGTGACAAGCACAGTTCTTGCTCCTGGGACTTCTAGTTTAGGAGAAAGATGTGTTTATCAAGTGAGTACATGTATACATGTAAATTCTAAACAGTGCTGTGTCAAGTGGCACTTTCATGGGGTTATGGGGGACACACATGGGATTTATGGGGTCATGGGGGCCTCTTTGCTGCCATCTAGAGTGCTAACACCTGCCTCCCTGGCTTGGTTAAGCCTGTATGACCATCTCTGAAAGTAGATTATCTGTGATAATATGACCAGTTTACCATGTTCTCATAATTATCTTCTTATTTCCTAACACAGGGACAATGAGCCTGACTTGGCTGAGTCATTTGACTTTGTCATGGGCAGTTTGAATGTTGACTGACCTAAGTTCACAAATCTGGAACAATGGCCTGTCCCATGGAGTCAGGCTTTAGGTTGATCTAACTTAGCGTAAAGGGCTTCACTCTTGCTGTAAAGGGCTTCACTCACTTGCATGTCTTCCTCTGCCTAGTTGTTGGTTGGCTCTCAGGCCTAATTTCATGGAAGTCTGTGTATTTTGTGAAGATATCTTAAATATATTGACAGCAGGAAAATACACAGCCCTGAAAAGTAAAACAATCACTTCGCATATATCAAGGCGAGCTGGCTACAGAGTGCTTGAGAGAGCATCTTCCCTGGTACCCCAATCAAATAATAAGGAATCCTTGAAGGTAGAAAGATCCATCGTTAAAACTTGGAGAGGACTGTTGGAAACTGTGCACACTTGTGCTATGCTTCTAGTGAAGGGGTATTGAAAGGATGGACTGAAGCAGTTTATTTACCTGGTACTAAGAGAGTCATTTTACATGGTTAGAGTGAAAAGGAAACAAAAGAAGTGATGGAGAGCCTCTTGCTACTGTACGTAGTAAATTCAATCACAGAAGACTCTGCCTGGCTATTCTCTTTCCTCCTCTGCATGTTAGATGTAGAGGGAAGCTGAATGGAATCAGGGAGACCTTGAGGCTGCTCTCATTGTGTTTAAACTGAAGCGTGATGAGAAGGACTAGGGTCCTTTGTGTTGCTAGGCATGGTGGTAGTTCCCTTACTCAGTGAGCTATTGACTGGAAGTGGAGAAGATAGCTGTCAGGTCAAGAGATGGCATTTGTAGAAGGATCAAATGTGATCTTTTGCTGAGCTGTAATTTTCTTCTGGACATGAGAGGAGAGAGGCACTGCAGAGTACGAGCTACCTTGCCAGAAGGCAGTCTCAAAGGACCTGGGTGAGGAGCATGGATCTTATCTTGGATAGGGAGGAGTGGAGGTTTTGGGAGGAAGAGATGAAGGGAGGAAGACATAGCTCACCTTGGTCAATTAATAGAGGACAGGACTGTCCACACAGCTCTGTGCCCAGCACTGAGCCCTACTGGGCTGAGTCCAAAGAAAACAAGGACCAGTGCCCTTGCCAATCCCTCTGTCCTTGGCCCTCAATGCTTTACATCTGCTGTACTCTGTAGATCTATTGCAGATCCATGAGCAGGGCACACGTGTTCTCGTTTCCTAGGCCCTTGTAGAGCTGTTGCCTGTGCTGGGTACACTCTTCCACTGCTTTGCTCTAGACCAGTGGTGACGAATCTATGGTATATGTGTTGCAGTGGGCTCTTTGTCATCACTGAAAGCTCCTAAGTGTTCACCATCATTGGTCTAGACAGTTGATCAATACTTAGTATCTCATTAAAAAATGTCAGTGATCAAGGCCTGTTGCTGTCTGCTGTCGCTTTCCTTTCAGTGAGGAAAAAGGATTGTTGAGTCTGTGTGCATGAAGGAAGAAAAGTTGCCCCTGCATCCATCTCTTTTCCCATCTGTGCTAGTCTGAAGCAGGACCATTGGCATAGCAGGTGAACTGTTATGCCAAGATTCTGAACAGCTTTAAATGAGCAATTAAACTCCCTCTCTCATTTTGCCAGAAGAGTGAAGTGTGCATTGCGGGGGTGGGACTGGGGGGTGGTGAGCAGGTAAAAACACTGCTCAGGTGCCTCAGTGCTGCCTAGAAGGGAGGACAGCAGACCTACATCCACTGGGGGACTGGAGTGGCCTCATACAGTTTCAATGTCATCTCTCACCCATTCTAATTTCCACACTATTAAATCTGCCTTTCCTAACATATCCTTAAAGGGAAATAAATTACCAGGGCCCTGCACCTATATCCCTTTGTGTTATTACCGCTAATGTAACTTCTCAGGGGCAGCCGGGCACTGTTCATATTTCATAGTCATTTGCACCCCCAAAGCTATATTGAGCTATCAAGTATTCATAGACACCATCCAGGCCTCCCATTTTTCTCTTCTGGTTGTACCCGAAGGTTTGAGGGCAGAATTAAGCAATGGCTGCATTACCACTTGGGCTTCAGTTCTGTCCTTTCCATCCCTCCTCTAATTGGGTTATTTTATCAAAGGCAGGCGCCAGGCATAGCTTACAAAAGAATTCTCCTGATGTCCTATGGCAACAGCCCCTTATGGGTCTGGAGAGATGTCTGTATCTCATTTCATTTGCTGGGAAATGGTGCTGGGGGTTTGTTGGCTCTGCACTGATCCCTGGAGTGGTAGATGTTTCTTCCCCACTGCCTTCCCTCTGCTCCAGGGCCTCCACACACAGTTAGTATAACAAGAGAACCAGATGTCAGAATATTGTCTCCCCTCCCATCAACTTCCACCTCATCTTGATACCCCATTAACGCCCAAGGGTTTGCGATTGAGTCTGTCCACTTCTTATCATCCCTGCCACCATCTCCTGTTGGGACTAGTGCTCTTAAGTGCTTTGCCTGTTTGCATCTTGCCCCTTCCCTCCCAATCCATTTGCCACACAACCATTTGTTTTTCATAACTCAGCTACCTAAGAATACATCTCTGTCTACCTCTCAGCTTTACCACAGACATAACAACTTTACAACTTTTACATAAAGAAACAAAAATACAGATTTCTTAATGAAAACTCCCATATGACATTCCCAAATGTCATCCCCTTCCTTATTTTCCAAAGGTAACCAGAGCCCTGAATTTGGTGTTTGCCATGGTAAGGACGCCAATAAGCAAACTTTGATACTGTTGTTTTTCCTGTATTAAACCACATATAAACTCTATCATATTATATTTCATTTCTCAATGTATTTTCCAGGTTTATGTTGATTCATGTATTGCTATTCTCTTTAGCTACTCTGTGGTGTATGTTGTATACACACTTTATCTGTCCATCCTTCTAGTCATAGATTTTGAGCTATCTTTTTGCAATATAAATCAGATCATGTTTCTCCCTTGCAGTCTGGTTGGAAGCCCGCACAGTCTTGCTTTGTTGTGCCTGTGCTAGTGACTGCACAGCCCAGTGCATGCAAGCATTGGGTATGGAGCTTTGGGCAGCCTTGGACCAGGAAGGGGTCCTTCTAGCTTAGGCTGTGTCCACATCCTCCATATTTCTATCTTGTGGTGGCTGCTCCTGATGAGTGACTAACAAATCACAACAGATTCTCTTGTATTGGGAGCTGAGATCTACAGAGCTTGGGTGATCCTCCCTTACCATGTTTCACACTGCATCTGGATTTACTGTGCAACTCACTCTTTCCAAGGTCTCACTATGCAGTATACAACCCTGGGAAGCAGTCTCTCTGCCTTGTTTTTCATACTAGTTTTTGGTCATTCCTTTCATATATCTTTTATGTAACGACAGATGGTGAGTTTGTGGGACTGTTGCATGTAGATACTGGGAATTTGCTCATACCAGGTACCTCAGGTTTTAGACTTGTGGGCCTTTGACACTGTTTTTCCAGAATGACTTCCTGCTCATCTGTGTCTTCAGTGACCTTGTCCAAAGGCAGTGAAGTTTGCGGTGGTGTGTGTGCAAAGCCAGTGCATGTCCATTCTACCTGATAAATCATTGGCACTGTCTGGGTACTGGAAGGGTGTGATTCACCTGTTAACACTACAAGTCACGTTTTACAGTCTTTGAAAAAGAAATGTGATTGATACAAAGCTTTTGAATTACTAGATAAAACCTAGGATGTTTCAAACAAATGTTTCTATATATCAGATCCAAGTAGGTCAGACTCATTAGAATAGCCTCAAAATATATGTCATGCCCTAGGATTCTCTCCAAGAATGCTCTTTTTAAATTTTATTTATTTATTATTTACATTGTGGAGCAGGCCTTCTCTGGACTCCAGTAAGTATGAAATTCTGTGGTTTGCTAATGAAGGATTGTGAAAAAGGGGAATATAAAGGAAATTCGATGTTAAATCAGGACTTCCTCTGTGTTTTGATGCTACCTGTTAACTTATTTTTTGTCATAAAACCCATTTGTGGGGCTGTTTTATAGTTTTTTTATTTTATAGAAGAGAAAATGCTTGAATAACATGCTCAAGATCACATAGCCAGGGAGAATTGGAGTCTGCCTTCACATCTGTCCCATGGGTTCTGTTCCCTCTGTGACCTGCAGACATTCATATAGTCATAACAGTGACCACACTGACAGGAATGGGTATGATGGAGGTGTGCTGGTGGCTCCAGTCCACTAAGGCTGATGTCCTTATAAGAAGAGACTGAGACATTGACATACAGAAAAGACCATGTAAATGTGAAGATGGCCATCTAGAAGCCAACAAGACATACCTCAGAAGAAACCAGCCCTGGTAACACTTTGAACTGATTTCTAACTTTCATTGTTGTAAGAAAATAAATTGTTGTTTAAGCAGAAAAAAAGGAAAAGAAAAGGAGCAAGTATGTTGGGGGCAGGTGTAAGATGAGAAAGAATGAGGTCCCATTGTGAGGATACTGAATCCCAAAATGAGAGTATATCTGGGAGGCCAGCAGCATTTATCCTTGTGTCTGCTCTGCTCCAAGTGATCCAGGATATCCTTTGAACTTGCCTTGGCTAATGCTCCCCTAGTAGAATCCTAATTCCTCCTCTTTACATTGCAACTAAGGAAGAGAGGGTTGTTCTCAGACAGTCTTATGTCTGCTCTAACATGCAGAAAGATGGCTGTGTTAGGATTCTCTGGAGAAACAGAGTAATGTGTCTAAGAGCATATATTTGTTAGATGAGCATTTGTTTGTTAGATGTGTGTGTTTATTTATTTATTAGCTGGGCTCACAGAGGCTAAAATATTTCACAATAGCCAGATTCACACTGAACACCCACATAAGTCAAGTAAAATTTCAGTTTAAGAAGCCCAAATCTCAAAACTGGGATGCTGGAAACCCAAGACCCCAAGAGGGCCCACAGGTGCAAGTCCCAGAGTCTAATGGCTGAAAAACCTAGACTCTGATGGCCAAAAGGAATAGCAGAAGGAAACCTTTCAGCTTTGGGAGGAAGAACCAGAGAGTTTCTCCTAATTTCCTGTTCTATCCAGGGTCCTTGCCTAAGGGTAGTGCTGTCCACAAGGAAGGCAGGTCTTTTCCACTCAGTTTGCTGGCCTGTATAACAGTCTCCTCCGGAAAAAACACATGGACACACCCAGAAGTGTGAGAAGTGTGCTTTACATGTTATCTGGGTATCCCTCAATCCAGTCAGTTTGGTATGTATTCCTGTTGTCTTGCATTGTACTTCTCCAAAATGAAGGTAGCAACAAGATCATGTTTGCATGTAGCTTGATACAAGTATTCTGTGTACAACCAAAAATACACTGATTCCCTCCCTAGAAGCAGAAGAGAATTCTTGAGTGATGCTTACTTTTTGACATTCCATAATTTAATTACTATCATAGAAATTTAACAATATTTTGATACTGATAATAAATCTTAGGTGACAAAGAAATTAAAGTAAATATATTTGTGTGGGTATATATACACATACATGTGCTTATTTTTTATCCCAATAGGGAGGAACTACTCATAAGAGTTACAGTCTTTGTTTCTATAACTGAGCACACATTCGTAGCTGGTGTTTGTAACTTTCTTCTACTACTCAGTCTGTATTCCTTGTGCCTTCTTCAGTAAGCATCTTGATGGGTTGTGGTTCTTCACCTAGTAGATGACCTGCATCTTCATTCCTGAAGGGTCTGGGCTATTAGTAATCCTGTTTGGACTTGTTCATTATAACTTCCCATTGACTCTAATCACAGGGCATGCAATTCTAAAAGATGCTCTGAGAGTTCACCTGCATTCCAGATTTACTTTCCCTTATCTGCATTGTGGAGTAATAATTCAATTTCCCTTTGGTGGTGTGGATCTATCACCCAGTCAATACCATAATTCCCTTCTTGGCTGATTGACGCAGAGCCATTGGGACTCAGAGCCAAAGTGACAAAATAGCAGTCTTGGCTCCTACTTCATTGGAAAAGTTGGCCCCCCTCAGTCAGTAGAGGCATCCCCTCTCCCTGAAACTAAGACTTCTAGATCTTAGTAATGCATGAGGTTGTGTGAACAGAAAACAAAAATTTTGCCAGTGGGTTACTAGGCTAAGATGAACGTTCTAGTCGACATTTCCATTCCTTGATTTCTAAACCCATGAATCCTGGCTGTGGAAAACACTACTGTATATTAGAGATTAATTCACCCCATATTGAGTCTTTTGGAGAATCTTGCCTTAGTAGGACAAGGTGTTGTCATGTAGTTGGTACTTCAAATGCATGTTCAAAAGGCCATTCTACTTTTCTGTGAAGACAGTTGCTTCACAGTAGTGGCGAGCATAAGAACAGCAAATTCCCTGGACGTGGGCCCCTTGTTGCCATGAAGTGAGTTTCCTAGTGAGAAGCAATGCTGTGTTGGATACCAGCATAGTAGAGAAAACATTCTGTAAGTCTACTGGTAGCAGCTCTGACAGAAGCATTAAGTGGAGGAAAGGCAATGGACATCCAGAGTAAGTACATGAGCTGGTAGGGACAATATGTTACCTGTCCCGTGACGGAACTGGCTCAGTGTAATTGACCTGTCTGACCCAGCAGATGGGATTACATAAAGTGATGATAGTAAGAGTTGCATCTTCCCAAGACCTGTGACTTCTGTCCATCTGCTGTTGTCTTACAGAATTAGAAGAATGTTATTGTCTAGTCCAGTTTACTCCAGACCTTTGAGGATGTTTCCATGGCGTATGGTTTAATCTTTCCAAAGTGATGCTACTGACAACAGGTGCAATGCAAAGTATTAGTTGGAGCAGGAGCAGTTTTGTCCATTCTGTGGCTGTCCAGTCACTGCAGTAGTTCCAGCCTGAGGGGTCTTGTAGGGGAAGGGTCACTGGCAAAAATGTTCTGCGCTACTCACTACTTTTGTGTGCACCTCAATATTATCTCTCCACAGACTCTTTCATGAAAGCTGGTATAAAAGCAAACAAAGTAGAGCAGAAAATAGTGGAGGTGGGGTGGGAGTGGGGAGGGGGGGTGTAGACCCGAGGAGCTGTCTTGCTAAAGATTGTGTGATTCAAGGCAGGTCAGCTGCTCCATTTGAAAATCTGAACTGAGGGAGGCTTTGTGCTTGTAGGGACAGGGACTTTATGGATTATCAATAATCACCTCAGTTCTGCAGTGCAGATAAATTTGGTCTTAGAGGGAATTTGCTTCCCTGTGCTGCCATCTCCACTTCTGCCCCTTTAGAAGACTTCTTTCTCATGACTTATCAGGAGGGAGCACTGTATTTTGTTACTGCCTGTCTTGTAGCAATACTACATTCATTTTGTTTTCAATTACTGGGATGTACTTTGAAAGGCCTTATCTAACAGAGACACAGCTTGCATCTCCCCTGCTTGGGATCGCTCTGCGGTCCTGCGGGGCCTCCTCAGGTGCTGGTCTCGCTCACATCTATTTTCTGCCCCTCAGTGAGATGGCTTCCTCTGGGTACTGCAGTACCACGGCATCCCATCTCCTAATCACACACCAATCCCCGCCACATGTTACTCATTCCTTTGGAAGATTTTATTTATTTCTTTACTTTATTAAGACTTAGCAAGGCTCAGAGGGCTCTGGATCGAAAAACAATTGCTACAAAGTTGTCAGGTATTAAAACCATACAACTATGAATAATTTGTCTTCTTCTGTTTTCTAAATTAAAAAGAGAAACTCTACAAATTAAAATAATTGCTCAGATACCTCCCATGCTGGAACTGGAGCTGCTTGTGGGAGAAATTCAGTGTCCTGCTTCCACTCACCCCCACAGGTCTATTCCTTATGGTGGCCAGGCATCTTCAAGAGGTCACATTGTCATCTGGTAGGGATGCTTCTTCAAGGCGGCCTCACCCCTGCAGCAGGTTTGAAGCATGTTTGAAGAACAGTGCACTCCTAGGCCTTCAAGAGCAAGAAAAAACATATCCCTGGCCACCAAAACACAGAAAGGGCAGTTTCTCTTCCATTTCACCCTCTTGCTCCCTTCTCCTGTTTCCTGTCCCAAAGGAACCCCCTTCCTGGACTTCACCCCTACCCCTCCTCTATTTGTCCTGAGTTCACTCACTCTGCACCATCTGCTGTTCTGGGTGCTGAGAAGCCAGTGACATCCACAGTTGTTCTGTGAGGAGGAGGTAAGCAGTTTTTTGTGGCAGAGAATGAAAGGGGTAAGGGGGGGTGACAATGAGCACTTCAGAGATGAAGGTATGTAAGAAGAGGGCTGAGGGGAAGAAGAGCCAGGCAGAAGATATTTGGCAGAAGGGACTTGGAGGATCAACCCTAAGGCCTCCCAGAAAGAAGGATCACAGAAGCCCTAGGAAGTAAAGGAGATATTATGGGTATGGATGAGTGAGAGGAGCAAGTCCCAAGAGGTTGGAGAGGACCAGGCACTGACACTTGCAGTCTCATGAAGAAGTCCATTGTCTGAGGGCTTTTTGCCTAAAAGACTCTCCCTCAAGTGTGGCTGCCCTGATACTCTCAACATTGGAATGCTAAAGGTGAGAGGCTCCTTGTTTAATTTCATCAGCTCGTGGACCAGGGTGCTAATTTTACATGAAACCATCCACCACTGTAGTCAGAACCTCTGACTATCACGCAGCAGTTTGGCCACAGTTCTTCAGTTTTTCCCATGTTGAAGGATGTGACTTGGGCTTGGCAGCAGGTATCAAGAACTGAGGAGGCAGCATGTCTGGCTCAGGAGTAACTTGTGTGAAGCTGGGGCACAGAGGGGTATCCTGTGTCAGGCATTGGAGTGAGTCCACAAGAGTGGTGTAATGCACCTGCTCCCAGCTTGCACCCACCATCAGCTTCTCCTGACACCATCTGGTTATGCAAATAATAGCTACTCATGAGCTTATATGACTCGTCTCCTAAATAGAGCTGCATGCCCTTGGGAGAAAGCAAAAGCCCAGAGCTCACTGGAGACTGCCTACTATATATAATAATTAAAGAAAGCAAAGGTATGTTTTAGAATTGGGCAAAACTGTTCTTGTCTTGGGGAATCTTCCTGCTGGTAGTCACAAGCCCATACCACTGGCCCATGGTAGTGTTACTGCAGATGATCAGAATAGTAGGTACGTTTTTGATGAGGTCAGAGTTGAGCCACACTTTCAGTGTATTAGATGGGTTTTTCATAAGATAAGTGGGGAGGGGGAAGTGACTTGGTCCAAGTCACCCAGAAGGTAGCTGGGTCATTACTCCAGGCAGTCCGATTCACAGTGTTGATGTTTTCATGCTAGTTTCCATGCAGGGGACTCAACTGTAGGACATTGATTTCAAGTGTGAGGTTTTAACTCAGTTTCCTTCAGCTCCCTTAAGACCCCTGTGGTATTTTCTAGGTCTCCGATGAGACCTGGTGGTGGATCTCAGAGCCCAATCTTAGACCAGTGATAAACTGAAAATGCCAATCCCAATTGTAAAAGTGTCACCACATGGCCCTTAAAAATGCAGAACCTTGTGAGCCACTGCCAGGATTCTGCTCTGTGGAGGTAAGACCTAGGCATGTGGATTTTGTTTTGAAGTCAGATTAGAGAATCACTGACCTAGATACTGACTCTGAAAATGGTGTTTTGCAGTGCAGATTGTCTCCCATGCCCCAGGATGGACTTTTTTCTGATTTTCATTTTTGTGGAATTGGCCATTCCTCTTTCTGTGATCTGATACAGGCACTGGCATATCATATGAGGATCTTAGTACCTGCTCACTCCCCTTGCCAAATAAGAATAGGTACTTTTTAGTCTTTTTGTTTATCATCCCTACCATGTAGTAAGTATATTATAAAGGCTTCTGGCATTAATAAACATTTGAAATGATATATGTAGCAAAATGTTGTATATTTCCATATTGAATTACCTGTACCTTCTTGGTGGAGATAATGAGAAGTCTTAATTGGATTCTCATGCTTGAATTGGATCCATTCATATAGAGAATACAATTCTGGGGCCTTATTCCTAATATATGCACTAGGAATTGTTTTCCAATCATCAGTGGCTCCCCACTAACTCCACTGACATTCTTCATTAAATCTCGTGGCCATTGATGACTTGAGACTGGAAAGAGCCTGGACAGAGTTTAGGGAGGAAGAGAGAAGTCTGTCTTGGGTTCAGGAACTCAGCCTGGTAGTGCCATGGCTATCTGTACTGACCACATGGAGGCTGTCAGCCCAGGACCTCTTGACCAAGCCCTTCTGGTAGACCAGCATTTCTAACCATGCTGATTAGAGAGATGGGTGTGTCCATTTCTACACTTAAGTGTTCAGTCTCACGGGAAAGAGAAGAACAAACGTAAGGTTGACGCAGAAGCCAAGTGGGAGGAAAAGAGCCATTCAGACAAGAGCTCCGAAATTTAGACTGGAATATGAGGTAAAATCAGTCTGTGTCTATGTGTCTTCCAGCAAGGGAAACTGCATGGTCTGTCTCCTCATGAAGCAGTAATTATAATAATACTTAGCATAAATGGAAAGTACATATTGACCAGTATTTGTTTGAGAGTTGACACACTGTCCAGGAAAAGATTCCCAAGGATAGAGGAATCTGATTTGGTTTTGAAGATGAAGGAAAATTTATCTAGGCCCACAGGAGCATTATCATGGAGGGAAGGGCAAGAGCAGAGAGCTTGAAAGGTGTGTGGTGTGTGGAAACTGCTAGCAGCTTACTTACCATTGAGCTGTAGAGTTCTGGGTGATAGGGACCCACAGATTGGAGGGCTAGAAAATGTGCACTTTAAACCTTACTCCAGAATTGATGGCATCCACTGAAGATGCTAAGTGAACATGTAGCACCACTGAGCCTGTGCTTTACGAATGTTCCAAAGACGAAGAGAGGCTCTGATCTTTATGACCCTGCATTGCTCAAGCTGGGGTATGTTTCCATGAGCCCTTTGCTTCAGAACTACTTGCAGATTCTTGTTTTCACCTTCCCTCAGCCACCAGTGGAGGTTTAGGTTTGGAGGATGAGTGCCTTGGGGCCTGGACCTCCAGGGACATGTCAGCTTCTTGGCAAGGTTCTGTCTCTCATGCCCTGTAGTCTCCAGAGGGATGAAAGGGAATCATCAGGCAAATCCTAATCAGATTTCCCAGACAGGCATCTGCCCAGCCCGATTTAGATTATCATACATTATCCTCAGCTCAGAGAACTTGTGATGGTGGCAAGATTAGCTCACACTTTGCATTTGCCCTGGGAGTTTACGCAGCAGCAAGCTAGTTTGTCAGCTAATGCTCTGAAGTTTCCAGCCCCCATGGGGCCCCTGTTTCCAACTCTGTTTAATGCTTTATTCAAATGAAGCAAAAGGTTGGTGCAAAGCTGATGGCAAGCTGGAAGCTTCCAGGATTGGGAAGGAAGGGATCGGGCCCCTTCCAGGCTTTGCCTGTTTTTTTACTCCCCAAACACAGCCCAGAACTGTAACTTCTCACATAAAATTTTGAGACAGCCCTGTTTTGTGGCCAAAACCACATATCCTATGCATTGGCAAATCTAATCTACCTGAGAACTATTGCTTATAAAATGAATGACCAAAAAAACAGGTATCTCTGTGGCACTCCCCTCCTCAGAGACTCACAAGTGGCTCTCAGTGATGATCGACTAAAATCTAAATTTCTTAGCACAGTGCTTGTAGTTCTTGTTTTAGTCTGGACTACACCATCTTTATGCATCTTAAGCCACACCACAGCCTCGGCTTTCTCTCCTCCCCAAATTTGCTCATGCTGCTGCTACCCAGAGTCCCTCCCTTTCACCTGCTGGAAATCCGTGTGGTCTTTAATGACTTGAACCTAAGGTACTCACACACTGTCTGTTGAGCCTTTATATTTCTGCTAGTTGGCATCCTTGTTTTCCACCATGTTTTGGGATTTGTTAGAGTTGGTTTTGAGGTTGGTGTGCTGACCTAAAAGATCCTTGAGCTTATAAATTTTGAATTCATTTTTCTTTGCCATCTCTCCCCAGTGCGCGGCCCAAGGCCTCATGGTCTGCTTCTGGTAGACACCTGCAGTTCCAAGCCAAACCTGCCACACAGCCCACTTGATTGCATATTATTCCAGTTTTTCATTGTGACAACAGGAAATGAAGAATTCATTCATGGCTCTTTTGTGTTTCAGCATCATCCCAGTTCCTGAACCCTGAGGGTTTCTATTTTGAGACTGTGTTCATCAGAAGAGGGGAGGAGGAGGACAGCTAAGGAGGGGGAATGAGGCCTCCACATAGTTCTGGCCTGAATATTCTGGAATTAATGGAGTCTCTGGTTTTCTTTCAGTCAGACAGGGTAGCAGGAGGCAGTTCTTGGTCACTGCTACAGGTGTTTATAGGGTGCAAGTAAGACTGTGTCCAGGAATCTCTTCAGACCAGTGATTGTTACCCCTGGGAATTTCAGTAGCAGAGTTTCTACAGAATAAAGCTCAGTGGGTTTAGGTTTAGGAAGCTAGAGCTTTCTTTCTGTTTGTTGTTTCTTCCTATAAAAGATAATAATTGTATATAGCTCAGGGCCATTGAGGTATAAGAACAGACAACTCAGATAATCTTTCTGTTTCTCTGAGTCATGTATCTCTTTTTCCTCACTTCTACCACCCTGGTCCTAACCCCCTTATTGCAACTAAGGACAGGCTTACAAACATTGTTCCTGCTATTACAAAGGTCTTATAAACATTGTAACCCCCTTATTGCAACTAAGGACAGACTTACAAACATTGTTCCTGCTATTACAAAGGTCACTAATAGTGTAGGCATCAGTCAGTGCTTACTAGAGAAATAAATTTAATGCAAGATATACAAATATGCAAGAATTTGCAAGATTGATTTCCAGTGGCCACCCACAGAGTCAGGTGGGAAGATGCAGGGGGCCTGTGTGCATGCTGAAGGCCTGAAGGATCCAGCCAAAGGCCTGGGGCTCATTATCATGTCCTGTGGAAATCCATACCTGGGGCCGAAGGGTCTGCAATGGAAGGCTGAAGGGTGGATTCCAGAAGGTTGAAGAGTCTGATACAGGAAGACTGAAGAGTCTGCTGTGGAGATGACATCCAAGGTGACAGTGAAGACTGGAGCTCTTCAGCAGAAACTGAAACAAGCCTGCCTTCACTTTCTTTTGTACCATTCTGGTGACTCATCATTAGGGTGGGTCTTCCACACCTAGAACTATGTTGATCCAATATAGCTGGGCATTTCTTACTCGCATTGACACAATCAGTTCACTGTCACAGTGACTTATACGGGCATGGTTCTTTCCATTGCATAAAGCATGTTGAATGTGGTAAGCACTCCAGGTCCTCTGTGTCTAGAGGAATGTTCAGAAATGACAGGGTGCTTGAGGGCTAGGAAGATGGACTCTCATATCTGTCATATCCAGGTGGATGCCTACTCAGTTACTTTGGCTGTGGACTTTGGGCAAGTAACTTAACCTCTCTGAGTCTCTGAGTCTGTTTCTTAAATACCAAGTTAATATACTAACAATCATTTTGCAGTGTTATTCAGAAAATGGAAGGAGACAGGACCTATGATATTCTATTGCCTGGAAGCTGTTAAGGGCACCATAAATGTTAGTGAGTGATAGGGTAGGAGGGAGGTAAGGCTTAGTCCTTAAGGAGCACATGGTCCGAGGGAAGAGATGGTCTCTCCAGTGCTTAACCCCCGCAAAAGCCCTGTGAAGTATGTAGAGCCAGCTCTACTACTCACCCCTTTCTCACGAAAGTTTTATCCCCAGTCTTACAGCAAGCAACTCTTGTGTCTCATGCTCTTGCTGCCCAGTGTTAGGAATGAACTTTAACAATCTCTGCTGGGGATAAAGGAAGGCAGGCAATCTGTCATAATGGGATGCAAGGTTTAGGTTGCTAGTAGGAAGAATTTTGAGATAAAAGTGACTGGAGAAACAGATGTCATGGAAGAGTGCTGGACCCAGGGCTCTCAGGTACCCTGATATGGTGAAGAGAAAACCAAGTAACTCCTGCAGGTCCACTAGCCCTGCAAGTCTATGATTTACCCTGTGTGGCAACTGAAATGAGCAAGTTAACTAATTGGTGACATTAAGCCCTATTAAAGGACAGAAAATGTCTGTGGCTTGTTTGCAATGAAGTCAGAGCTTCAATCAGATGTTCTCAGAGGAGACTGAGAGCCAGGGCATTTATTTTCAGATAAAATGAGGAACAGGGGACAGGCATGTTGATTTTTTTCCCAGTGAGCATGGCCAAAACCAGCTCCTCCGTTTTGTTTTGTTTTGTTTTGTTTTGTTTTGTTTTTAACCCAATACTGATGTCATTTTAACACTTGCCTTTCTCCGTAGTCTTAGTTTTGTAATAGAATGTTGGGAAAAAAGTAGTCCTAGAGTTCATAGCCCGCATGGTCTTAGGAATGCCCCGTGGCCAGTCATGCTTTAAGTTTCGCACTGGAAGTCACCATCCATTCCCAAGCATCATTAGTATTTGAAGGCCTGCTTTCCCAAGCCAGGTACCTTGCCAGTCCCTAGGGAAGGAGAGGGGCATGTATCCCTTTACTGAGGTAATAATTGAGCTTCCACCCTTCGCTAAGGTCAGAGGATGTGGTGGTTACCATGATAGAAAGTGTTGCTGTGCTCAGGCATGTCCTCTCTGCTGGGAAAAAGAAGGAGGAAGAATGGCTAGTAGGCCAGGCCAGAGGTAGGTCAGTGGTAGACTGCATCTGAACCAAGCAAATTCTTCACTTATTTGCCTGTCCCCCAGCAGGACTGTTATGAGGTGACCCAGGCTATCATTCCTAGAGGCCCATGAGTTGGTTAGGTTCATGTTAGACTTTGATCTCCCCCTCCCACTAAGGACTCTTTAGCCAAAGGAATTTGGACTTTTGAGTTTTATTCTTGTTTTTTCTGATGAAAAAAATATCATTGCTCTTGGCCTTTGAGCCTCGGTCTCCTTTATCGTAAGATGTGGCTATCAATGCTTCCTCCTGGGAAGTTGTTAGGATCGATTGGCTCAAAGAGCCTGAAGCATGCCAGACCTCACATGCACAAGACCTCGCCTCACCACCCTAGAAAGTGTGATGTCAACAGCCCTGCTCGTGTGACTGAACTGGAATTACTGAGTGTCCCTTTCACTCGTTCTATAAAGTGTGTCACACCCAGGGGATAGAGAGGTTAAACAGACTAATGCCCTGTTCTCTTGAGACTCACAGTGGATTGGGACAGTCAATGATAAATAACCAAACACATGGATTAGCTGATGTCAGAACAATTTCAAGGGAAGCAGCTGGGGGATGGAGAGGCAGCCGTTGCACCAGGTAGGCTGGATAGGATGTGGCCTCAGACTCCTATTTTGTCTGCTCACTCCCCAAGCTCTGCAGTGATTTGCTGAAGGCAACCTTCTGTCTCCTTTGAGCTCACAGGTACTTGGTCCTTTCTCACCTCTACAGGCCCCAGGAGGGCATGGGTACTTCCTTGGCTTGTTCTGTGAACCCTATGTGGAAAGCACATGGGTTCTGGGTGATCATTCCCTGCTCCGTCGCCCCCATCCACACTCTGTCAGAGAATTGTCACTCCCACTCTGCCTTTCCTCCTTCTAGCACATATGAATGACATTTCCTACAAAGGCTCTTTAAAGCAAATACTTTGGGCTCTCTGTCCTTTCCTTTTAGCTTTAAGTCCAACAGCATTTCTATGGAAGATTATTTTTTTATGTGTGTTAATGTTAAGTTTTAAACTTGGTTATCTCATAAACTTTCCACTTGCCTTCTCCTTTCGGAACCCTGACATTTCCCCCTTCCTATCTTTCTAAAGTCCCTTTCCAGAAGTCTGAGTCTTTTTCATTCTCTCTTTGCCTGTTTTTCTCCTCTTTATTCCTTCAACTTGACCTTGGGCTGCCCTGGTTCTGCTCTTCTCCTGGTTTTCTTTCACTCTCACATTCTGCCCCCACTGGACCCTAGAGCTCCTCAACCCAGTGCTGGCCGAGGGCTGTTTTCTCAGTGAAGGAGCTTCTGTTCCCCTCCCATAGCCAGACTCCTTTGAAGATGTCTGATTGAGTGAGGACAGCCCCTGGCAGGCCTAGGCCACAGAACACTTATTTGCCTACTGGCTGAAGTTGCCCTGGTTTCAAAGAAAACTAATGTTGTCTTTAACTCTACATGGTAGATTTTTGCTGGGAGGGATTTCTGCAGGTACTAAAGCACAAAGGACATTTCATTATTGAGGGGCAGATGCTTCTCTGTAAGGCCATTCCCTGAGCACACTGTAGCTGGCCTTCTGTTAATTCTTTTCTTTAGTTTCTGGGGACTTAATCCTTTTTGTAAGTACCCCCAGCCTTTGGTGCTGCTCAAGTTTTTACAGAAGAGGATATGATCTGAACTTGGCAAAAGTAAAAAGGAAAGCAAAGTAGATGGTGATTATTCTCTTTCATTAACAGACCTGGTCACTACACTTGGTGCATTCTGGCCACCACCACCATGATTGCCCTTTAGGAGAAACTGTGAGGAGGAGAAGGGACCTTACAATTTTATGGGCATTGCATCAACTATTGTCACATTTTTATGAGCTGTATGCCAATGACTAGCTCCTTATACAATTTATAAACATCATTTTTCTTTTCTATCCCTGCTGGTCTCCAGCCTATCTAGCCCTTCCAGCTGACTCGTATTGACGAGAGTGTCATTTTGGTTTATTGCCTTTTGTAATGAAGGGTTTGTTAATCCAAAAACCTAATAGGTAATGGCTTCTTAAAGTCATTTTTAATTATTGGTTAAAAATGTGCTTTTCTATTAACATAAACAAGTATATGGGCTTATGTGTGCATAAACATATATGTGTGTAAATACACATACACACATATACACAATGAATTATGATGGGAAAAGTTTTTGTAATCACAGAAAGCCCGTAAAGATTCTGAGCCTTTCTGTTAGAATATTCCATGCTCACCTTAGTAGTGTCTAAATGGCCACCAAGACATCCAAGGATCTTCCTAGCTCCTTGGGGATGAGCTAATTCATGTCACTCTGCTCAGTGTCAAGGAGGAAGCAGGTCTCCTTTTCCAAAGTTATAGAGAATGCAAAAGAAAATGCATCTGGCTCTGAGCCTGCTCAGTATGACTTTGATGGCAGATACTGGGGGGAATTGAGGGAATATTGGTCATTTGCTTGATTAAGGAGCAACAATCTCCTTACTCAAAGACGAATGAAACATTGCTGTGAGATTTTTCCAGGGACTTTTAGTTTTAGGAGCCTATAAAATGAGAGGGCCAGTGCTATTAATTGTTGTTGCCATGGATTAATTCAATCATTAGGAAGGAAGATTAGGTTGGAGTTTAAAACTGAGCATTGCCCTGCATTTGATACCCAGATCCCAATGTTGTTTCTTGAAGCAGTAGAGAGCACATAAGTATAGCTGACAATAAATGTAGGGTCGTGCAAGCCTCCTGCATTTATTGTAGTAGCAGATAGATTTTATTTTATTGTGAGTTTTGAACAAATTTTGCATTTTCTGAAAGGAGTAACTAGTTACTGATAGCAATAAACCTCTGTGTGGTTCTGTGTGTGTGTGTGCCTGTGTGTGTGTGTGCTGAGCTATGTCCATTTACATATATCTAAATTATACACATGAATGGTTGCAGAGGAAATGGGTGGGGCTGGAGGTGATGGTCCAGGCACTTTGCTGAGCATGTTCTATATGCCAGGTTTTTGCATGGATGTATCATTTGGTAACCCAGTGAGATAGCTATAATTGTTTTAATTCACAAATTAAAACAATAACCTGAGATCAAGTGGAGTCTAGTAACTTATCTCACCGAGGGAACAGTGAAGCTAGACTTGGAACCTGGAACTTGAGCTCTTAACTACTATGCTGTACTGACTCAGTAACACTTACTAGAGCAATCAAGAAAATACCTTTCCATTTGTCTATTTGTTGTCCTATTCCATAGCAAAGTTGCATACTTTGCCCACAAACAACTTGCGTGTTAATTACAGGATGGAGCATTTGAGTTTATAAAGGATTGAGTCATATGCAGCTCCAGTTATGTTATGGCTTGGCTTTTAGTGGCCAAGCATTGATTTGGGCCTTTGGCCACACGCTTTCCCTACCCAAAATTTCTGCATATCTGATCCTGCCTGTTGTTAGGGGCCCACCACACCTTCAGTGCCCCCATTCCATAAGCCTCCTTTTATGCCTCTTGTCGGCAATAATTTTTCCCTCTCCATTGTTATCATTTCCACGCATTTTTTTCTGGTGATGTCTGGCACCTTTCTTTTCATAATTTGATAAGCTCCTTGAGGTAAGACAAAATTGTGGATTTCTACAGAATTATGGAAATTAGCTCCTTAAAGATACATGGTGGGGGCTGTACTGAGTAGAGTGAATGTGCAAGAAGGTAATGTTGGCCTTGGTCTTGGCAAGTACCTTTCCTTGGGTGATGTCCTTCCTGCTGGGGACTTGAAACCTTTTATTCTACCACTCTTTTCTACAGGAACGCTTAGGAGGCCTCTTTTCTGGGTGCTTTAGTCATTCACTAGAGGTCACAGGCTGATGAAGGGCTACTGACTTCTCTGATACCAAACCAGGATGGTATTTCTTCCCTGACCAATACTAGCTCACGAGTGCTTGGGTCTACCAGTAGACTAGCTTTGGAACAGAAGACTCTCTGAGACAAAAGTTCCCTTTTTAGAACTGAAGATATACCTCCCATTCTAGAATGGCCTGTTTTTTTTTTAAAATTATTTTTGTTGGTTTTGGGCTTTTCGAGATAGGGTTATGCTATGTAGTGACCTCGAACTCACTTTGTACTGGCCTTGAACTCATAGGGATCCTCCTGCCTCAGACTCCTGAATGCTGGAATTACTGACATGTGCCACCATGCCTGTTTTTAGACCAGCCTTTTAACTTCTTCCCTTCTTTTTTATTTTCAAACCCCTCATACAGATGCCTTAGTCAGACATGTGAGGGATAATAACCCTGAGCCCCAGAATAAAATGCCCATGTGTCAGGACCACTAAATGCAAAGGACAGTTAGGACAGAGCTTGGAGGAGGCAACAGATTTGATTGTGGAGTTAGAAATTAGGGCGCGTATGAAAAGTAATTAGAAATTGTAGCCTCAGGAAAAACAGCCTCCCGGAAGATCTAGCAACTGTCTTGAAGCATGTGAAACCCAGTTGACCACCAAGTTAGGTCCGCTTGTCTCTGTCCTGTGGAGAGTGGAGATGTTTAAATTTGAAGGAAGGGTTTCAGCTCTGTGTAATTGTTACCTCCTGGCAGGAGTTTGTGTAAGAGCTTGGCTCAATTGAGGAAGGAGTGTCTATCTCCAGAAGAATGCTTAGGTAGAAGCAGAGAAATATCCTAGGTATGCCAAAAGTTTCTTCCTATTCCCAAAACTGGACTGACTGTGAAAGGTACCTTGTGCTGTGCCTGAGAGTTGATCATTAAGTGGCATAATTTGGCAGCTAGGTGAGGTACAGATGCCTTTGAATCTCTTAAAGTAGATTTAAAGTAGATCCACCTTTTATCAGTTGTGTAAATTAAGGCCTGCTATTCATCCTTTCTGGGCCTCCACCCCCTCTATTACACAGTAGTAATAATACATGCTTTGTGGCATTGTGAAGATTAAATAATAACAGGTATACACACAATTTAGTGATGTCTAACACACCTAGTAGGTAGATGTTTAAGATATAGCAATCATTCAGGCTTTACCTTGAAGGAGTCAATGTGCTGGTTCCATTTAATAAATGCTCAGATATTTGATGAAATTTTGAAGATCTCCAACCCCTGACCTCATACGCAAAGTGATTCAAAATAAAACAATGCTAAACTATAAAATAAGGCCAATCTGTATTGTATCTGGTGTTTACCAGGCTTTTAGCCCACAGAGTGGGGTTTGGCTTTTGTTTTTGAAATATTGCAGTCTTAGAAGGCTATTTTTGGTACCCTGAGCACAAGCTCAGTCTGCTCAGGTGATGAGAGGGAGGAACAGTTGGATCACAGCTTCAGTCTCTTTAACAAACAGTGCTTGAGTACTTAGCAGTCCGTGTCATGGTTGTAAGAAACAGAAGTCAGCACTAGCAAACTTTTAAAAAATGATGATTTATTAGCATGAAAAAAGGCTGCAAGAACTGCCAACGGGACTGGGACAGTGGACAGAAACCAAGATCACTGCTGAATTTAAAATATAGGAGTTGTCAAATCCAAGTGCTGCCACCTTGGATTCTCTTTCAGTCACTACCAAAAGACTTGGATGACCCAGAAAGAAGTCTGCTGCCTTGCTTGGACCCTGTGCCTGACAGCAGCCTCGCCAGGACTCAGTAAAGATCTGGTTCCTTCACATAAGGGAAGAAGTGATAATAATTAGATATGGGGGCAGGGGGAAGAAGACAGATACTGACCGTGCTCCTTATACACCAGGCCTTGGGCATTGCTTTCGTGATTGGCAGTCACATCCTTAGCTGGTTTGTAGTCTCCATTGTTTGCCTGCTGCTGCAGTCTCACCTTGTCTCTGCAGAAATCCTTAAATTCCAGAGGCCGGGAACCCTGGTTTGTAAGCTTTGTATCCCCCAGTGTAGCATTCATTAAATGTCTAGTGATCAATTACATCACCACTTATTGAATTCAATTACATCATTGCTTATTGAATTCTGAAGTGAATTCATCCCTGTCAGCACAAATAGACAGCAGACTGAGTGTCCCTTGGGTAAGGAGTATGGTTTAGACACTCACAATGTATAGTCAAAACTAGAGATAGCCCCCCACCCCACCCTGCAGTCTCAAAAACTCAGCAGATACATCTCTATGATTGCTGAATTCTAGCGCCTTAAGTCATGCATGCCTAGGGTCTCTGGTGGAAAGGTTGAAAAATAAAATAAACTCATCCCCTCAATTGCTTTATTAAATAATGCACAGATGACAGTGCATGAAATATTGATGCACAGAGAGCTTGCCCTCCTGCAGGGCAGAGGGGCCTCTTTATAATTGGTTTTTCTACATGGCAACTGAGATAGCTTAGAAATACTGTTGCTATTTCTCATACCACATCAAGCCCTCTGTCTATTAGTGGAGGGAAGGACCCAAGTGATTGTCCTGTTTTCCAAATCCTTATTATCCTACCATCACCAAGTCATCAGAATGAATGGAAGAGCATAACAAGTGTTGGCGTTTTCACACAAATCAGCTTGCTGGATCAGGCACTTTCTATGGGTTGAGTTTCAGGGCCTTCTGAACATCTTTATAAAACTTGGTGCACTATTATTTTGTGTTTTAATGTTTGGAAGATTTAGACATGTTGTAAGTTGAGTTTTAAAGGCCAAGACTGCATTATTTGGTGGTAGGTGTTCAAATGAGATAATTTTTTTATCCCTTGAGAAAACTGTCATATGCAAGTTGAGTATGAAAATCTTAACAACTCAGAGGCCAGGTGCTCAGCCATTCATTGACTGACTAGAAGCAAACTGACCCTGACTTTTAATATGTAAGATGTGCATGACAGGAGCAGCTGTTTTGGTGCTCTTAATGGAATTTTAAGTTGCAGTAACCTTTGTAATTGAAGGCACACAGATAACATATGTTTATTAGGAAAGCATGAAGGGAATTATGTTGCCTTCTCCGATGTGAATAGTGATTCAAATTCTAACATGAGGTTTTCTGTGTGTTTCGGTAGGAGTTGTTGGCCAGTGAATTCAGTAGGTCAAGAAATGCTATAATTCAATACCTACTGTGTGTCGAGGTAAGGTTTTCCTCTCTTCATTGGTTTACATTTTTGTCATTTGTAATTTTTTTTCTAACAGTTACTTTGGTCCAAGAATAAGCTGAATTGGACTGGATATAAATACAGATAGCAGTTGCTTACAACTGATTAGTGGATTTTTTTTTTTTTTTTTTTTGCCTCAACAAGCCTAAGAAACCAGTGGAACTCTTTTAATGAGCTGGGCCCTGATCCTTCATGTTGATAGTGTGTTCTACATGTTATGTTGTAGCTTATGGAAACTTGCTTTCCATACAGCAGCTGTTGATTGATGTCTACTCTACACAAGTGTCGTGGCAGTCAGGTTGCACAGAAATCAGTGAGACCTATTCTTTGTCCTGGAGGTAAGGGAAAAGTTAAGCCAAAATGAAAAAGATGTGGTGGCATGACTTCTTTTACCTGTGGAATGAGTGTGAACCTGGGAAGCCATCTAGACACTAACACTGTCAGAGACTGGCTGTGTCCAGCACTGCTGGATGATGATCAGATGCTCTCAGGTTCATTGAGGGTACTTGATCTCTCCAAAGATCAGCCGGTGTTTGAGTTTCCTTGGGGTCTTTCCTGTTGGCTTCATGGGTGCTGGTCCTCCTGGAGACTCCTGCAATGTTTGTGTTTACATCCCTGCTGTGGTGACAGTTTCTCACCTGATTCACTGTGGCCTCGGTGGAGTTAGAGCCTGGTGATTAGTGATGAGCTGTATAGTCACCCACAGGAGGCTCTGGACCACAGCTTAAAGTGCTCTGGACACCTAGGTGCATAGCTTAGCTTCTCTGAACCTCAGTTTCCTTATCTTTAACATGTTTAGGGTAACAGCATCATCTTACTCAGCCTGGGCTGCTATAATATCGTACCATAGTTTGGGTGTCTGAAGCAACAAACATTTATTTTCTCACAGTTCTGGCGACTAGAAGCATGTCCAGCCTGCTGTGAGGGCTGGCTTTCTGGCTTTAATGTGGCCATTTTCTTACTGCTTCTGTGTGGCTTTTTTCAGTGCAGAGATGGGAAGAGAGGGAAGGAATAAACTCTTTGTGGCCTCCTCTTACAGGACACTGATCTTCTTTGAGACACCATCTTTATTACCTTTTCTAACCCTAATTAGCTCCCAAAGACTATAATTACCACCTCTAAATACTATCACACTGGGATTGGGGCTTCCACACAGAAAGCCCAGTGGTCTATAGCTGTTCCTACTCCATCCGATTACTCTTGGGAAATGCTTTGGAAACCTTTGCCCAGTGCCTGGTATGTGGTGAATTTTCTTTTACCATTAGTATCTATAGAGTCCTGGTACATTTCATCACTCTGTACAATTATAAACTCCTCTAAACCAGGGCTGTATTTTATCTGTGGCTGCTTCTCTAAAGTGACTGATGTAAAAGAAGTGCCAGTGAAAGAGGGCAAAGCACAGAAAAGTTGGGTTTAGAGCAGGTGATTTTCCTAGTGCTGTGCTTTAGAGCAGGGACCCAACTTCTCCGAGCCTTTGTTTTTACTGGTTGGTAAGAATAATTACTTCACAGATGTCAGATGAGGTTTCCATGAGATATCTTGTGTGAAAGTGCTTGTGTTTTCTGATACATAAAAAACATTCTCTAAGTATTGGCTGGCTGAGATGACAGAGCTGGCTAAGCTGTGATCTTCGCTCGCGTGTTCCCCTGACTCTGCTGCCTTGCATGGGGACCATCTAGCCACAGTAGGTGTGGTCTGGTCAGATAGCCATTCGATGAGATCCCTGATGAGATTTAAAAAAATAAATGTAATCTGCTAGAGAGGTAATGATTTAGATCAAATGTTCACATAGAAAAATGGGTTATTTTGAATGTTCTTGGTCCCATTAACAAAATTTAATCTAGTGGTGAAAATTTATGGGGCAGCAAGCCATCTGTCTTGCCTGATGGTGTTTGGAAAGGCAAATGAGTACTTCATATAACCTCCCTGCTTTTCAGAGTTTACCAGTGCACAGGCATTTACATTTCAAACAAGGCTGTCCTCATTCAAGTGTCTTTTTATGTTATGTGTGAGATATGTGAGTTTGAAATACACAAACTGCTATCCACTTAAAGTTTCTGAGAAGCCACTTAAACAGAGAACTACAATATGTATTAATGAAGAAAGTTATCGGGTGTAAGACCTTGAGAACAAACTGCTGACATGCACATTGGGCTGTGGCAGAGGGAAACTGAGAGTTGCCTGTTGGCATAGAGTGACTGTCATGCTTACAGGTTGATTTTAGCCTCAAAAGCTTAGAGTCTTAATTTCCTGAAGTCTGCTCATTAAGAGCATATGCCTGGGAGACAGTGGTCCCAGGGGGTGCATTGCTTAAAACCATGTGTCCTTGCTGTAGTTGTCTTATGCCACTAAACCCACGTTTCTGCATCTGTAAGTTGGGGTGTTAATATATACAACCCAGGATTATTAAGAAGATTTAATGAGGTGTGTATGTCAGGTGTATAGAGAACTGTGTACTGTACTGTGCATGTGTATCTGTGGCAAGGAAATATTGGCCAATATTATTACTACTATTGCATTACTAGGTGATACAGTCTTTTATAACCTATGGAAGTTTTAGATCCTAAATGTTCCACTATTGTAAGACATCCTTTGGAAAAGTACAGAAAGAGCCTGGTTTTTTTTTTTTTTTTTTTTTACAGGCCTTTAAACCCCAGAGGAGATTTTAGGGTATCAGACTTACCTTAGACTTCTATATATCTTTGCTGCCCTTTATTGGTAGCCATATTTTTATAACTTCTCTTGTATTATCGTTAGAGAGCAGTTCTCAGAACAGTAGGGGCTTTTCCCTCACCCATTCTCTGCTGTATTTCTGGTACCTAAACCTCTGCATGGCACATAGTAGATATGGAATATGTATCTATTGTTGAATAAATTCATTGGCTTCCAATCCTCTGAGTATGCATCTAGTTCCCCTTTGGGCCACAGAGATTTCTTCTCACTCTCATCTCTCATAATGAATGTGAAATCAGTGGTTGTTCTGGAGTTATTTCCTCTTTCCTTGTCATTGAATCAGCATGGTAGAATGGACAGATGGCACACTGAGGTGGGAGTGGAAGTGCGTGGTCCCAGCTCCAGCTTTGTAACTTAATTGTTTCTGCACTTGGATGGGGCAGCATCCCTCTTCTGCACCTCAGCTCTCCCATACTATCCTGAGGAAACTGGTTTATGTCATTGCTGAGACCCTGCCGGTGCTGACCTGGAATACATGTACACCCTGGAGGCTTTTGAAGGGTGAACCCCAGCCTCCTTCTTCACATTTCTTTGTGCTCAGGGCCTTCCAGGCTCACTTATTTCCTTCTGGTCCCTCCAAAGAAATGCATCCAGCCTAAAAAAAAGGTTTCAACCAACTGTTCCTCCCAACTGGCCTCATGTGTTTAGGTTATGGCACCTCAACCTCAGAATTATAGACATTTGGGGTCAGATAATTCTATGTTTATGTCTAAATGCACTGAATGCCAGAAGTATCATCTCCTCTTCACACTCCACTTATAAACAGCACAAATATCTCCAGACACACCAAGTGTCTCCTAAAGGCAGGATAGGGGAAAGGCATCCCCTAGGTGAGCACACATTCTCTTGGAGCCTTTGTTCAGGTGGTATTGTAAGGGAAGGCAAGGTTCTCTCAAGCGACTACAGCAAATGGAAATAGTATATTGATCAGAGGCTCATTTTCCCCCTAGGGATAGGAGAAAAGAAAAAAGAAAAACAACTTTCCTACCAACTGAAAAGTAAAAAATGTAAAACTAGCCCACGTATTTTGCTGGGGACCTGAATGCACACTGAGATAATTCTATGTCAAATATATCACCACAGATGAGAACAGAGAATGACAACTCTTAGATCTTACCCAGAATATGACAGCTATTGAATCCTATTCTTACATCATGGAAATTGTGTAGCAGTGGTACTGAATGCTTGATGAAAAAGATACGTTTAAAAAACTTCCATCTGGCTTGCATCTTAGATATAGGCAAATCCTTGAGGTCTTTTTAATTTAAAAAAATGGTTTGGAGACAGTGACATTTATAAACAAAGCATTTATTGTAAACTGTTGGTAATATTTTTGTAAACAAAAGTATCATGCTAACTGCTAAGAGAAATGTGTAAGACAGGAACTCACTTTTTTGTTAGCTGATACAATGCAAAACTAGAAAAAAGGTAAATCAAAACTTAAAGCATAACTAAATGCGTAGATGATAGGAATAGTGATTTTATAGTATAAATAATTGTCACTGCAACCCAAAGAAACACAGATGTGAGCTGAGGTTGACATAAGAGGTGGTCAGTCTTACTTCCAAAGAGCTTAGAGACTCGTGAGGAACATGGCATGATACTGTGGGCATACTTTGCTTAAAGCATCAAGAAGTTGATTATGATCCTAAATGGCTTTATTTGGTGACTGGTGAGTCAACATACATTTGACCTCAAGTATCAGCTCTGAAATATTTAGAATACTCTAAGCCACTAAGGAGAAAAAGCTCTAGGACCAAGCTTTCAACACAGGTATCCCCACTCACATGAAAAGACTGCCAAGCTTTTATTCCCAAATCCAAATTCTTAGAATAAATCATCAGGCACACCTGCATAGTCCAGTTGGAAATCAAGTGCTTATCTTAATCCATCAAGTATGGCGTGGGGTAAGGAGGGAAGACTCACAAAGCAAATATGTCTCCCCCAAACCCACCTGTATTAGCATCTTTTTCTGTACTATAACAGAGTACCTGAGGAAGGCTAACTTTATAAAGAAAAGATGCCAACTGCACACTTCCAAATTGAGGACCAAGCTTCCATCACATGAACTTTTGGGCAACAAATCATATCCAGACCATAGCACCACCTAGAGCTTTTTCTCCTTTCTTTCTTTGATGGGGATACAATAATCCTAGAGAATAGGGTGGCTTGGAGTTGAGAAAATTCTTCAAAGATATCAATTTAAGGAGGAGTTGATGAAACAAGGAGCTAAGAACCTATTAAGTTGGAACCACTCCTACTTAGAGTGGCTTTGGACAGACATCTTTCCTCTAGAAGGCTGGAGAAGCCACATGAGATGTTAGTAGTGTGCTATCTCTGCAGAGATCCAGCCACTCCAACTGAGGTGTAAGTCATTAGGGATCACCCTTTGAGGGGGAAGAGGTGTTCCAGACTTTTCTTACACCTGCTCATCTGCGCTTTCTCCCTTAGTCCTCCCTCCTCCTCATCCTCCTTGGACTCTTTCCCCTCTGTGGAAGGAGCAGACATTGCCTCACTCCAGCGGCCTGTCCTGAAAGTGTTCTGTGTGAATCTCACAATACCTATGCCAATGACAGGCCCCATGCTTTTTATCTTCTGGAGCTGTTTTATCTGAGTTGTGTATTGAGAATAGGTTTTGCTCACTGCAATCATTTGAAGCCTGTACAACAATTAATGTTCAGTGATTTAACTTGCTGAGGTATGGCTATACTCCAGCTGATGTAGAATGTTCTGTGCTCTAAAACTGGGATATCTAACCACAGACATTGCTGAGGTTCCCTAGAGAGAATGAACTTTTTTATTGCTGAAGAGTTGTTTGGCTCTTAACCACTGATCATAACTCAGGTTCCCAGAGAATACATGCAAGGCTCATAAAGGTTGCAAGAGGCCAGCCCCTGGCTTAGGAATGGCAAAGGACCAAGGTAAGGCTGAAAGAGTAGACTTCAGAAGCCACAACCTGATCAACTCCACTGTCCCCTCTACCTTGGAGGGTCTTTTTTCACATTGCAGACCTCCTGGAATGTCACTGAGACCCAGTGATCCAAGACTAGGAGGAAAAGTTTTAGGCAACACCCCTGTCCTCTTGGTGGAGAGTATTTGAAGCCCTTGGCCCACCCATGCTACACGCAATCAGAAGAGAAAATTTTCTGTAAAATTATCTATGGGGAAAGCAGGATGTTTTTAGGAAATGGAGGTTGGTGGACTCAAAGTTATACATTCTGGATCTCATGCATCACAGAAGTGTCTATGGAAATTTTTGTGGAAAGGTTAGACCCGCTAAAGCCTGACAGCAGACCTCTGGTTGATCACTTTTCATCCAAAGGAATTTCTGTTTATTCCTATAATGTCAGGATTTAGTCAGTGCTCATGGAATGGGACTGAGACCAAACCCTGCAGAGAAGTCAACTATTTAGAAGACTTCTTCATTTTCCACCTTTGGGTGTATGATAATAAGATTTCAGCCCAGGGGACAATATCAGATGGAAGATGTCCCTTGGTTACTCCCCTGCCATCACATCACATCTGGAATCTGATAGCATTGAGAAGGCACAGTTAAGACTGGAAAAAAGAAAGAGGAAAAAAAGAAAAGAAAGCAAAGCCTGTTAGGAGGGGGAAAAATTCTCCAGGGAAGATCACTAAATTAATTACTCGAAGTTTAGCAAAATTCAAAGGAGGAATAATTAGACAGGCTGTTAAAGCTAAAAAATAGAAGTTATTATTGTTTGCCAAACAGTGAAGCAGTAAGGCTTGGGAACTGCTCTTAAACTGCTGAAAACTAATCTTCCTGGAGTATTCCTATCCCAATTGTCCTGAGAGTCTTCCCTTAGTGAGAGGAGTACAGAATATGAACTGTGGTTGTTTATTTTGTACAGAAAAGATGTGTGCAAACACCAGTGGTTTGGGAACAAGACAGATGATTAAAAATACTAGTGAAGGTGGGAGGAAGGAAGGGGATGAGAAAAAATGGGGAGAGGAAGTGCAGGTGAAGGAGGGCAAGCTCCAGCGCGGCTAGACCTCCAATTAGAAGTCATCCAAAATTTTGTACCAGATTTTTGTATGATAGCCGCTCATGTTTGATTGCTAGAAATTTATATTTAAAAGCACTACCTGCGCTGATCAGAACACACTAGTGGGAACTACTCCTTGTGGCCTCGGGGTACAGGGGCAGCTTCAGATCCACTTTTGGTTGAATTATTGCTCTATCGCATTCAGCCGTGGGCACTTGGGCACATTCAGTGTCCTCTTAACAAGGTGTGACTGTATTCCAGTTGACATGGAATGTTTCATGCTCTAAAACTGTGGTATCCAATCACAAGCCTTAGAGAGAATGAACTTTTTTATTGCTGAAGAGTTCTTTGGCTTTTAACTACTGACCATAACTCAAGTATCCCAGAAAGGATATGCAAGCTGTGAGTGCACTCCTGAGAACTGCTACTGTGTGGTGCTGGGAATTTCTGCTGTGTCTCATGATGCTGTGAAGTTTTGTCCTACTCTATAAGAATGCTGTTACCGTGGCTGTAAAATAAGGATGAAGGTAAAGCCTGTCTCATAGGTGGTTGTAAGGCTTCTGTGAGGTTGACTTTGCCAGGTATCTGATAATTTTCACAGACTGTCAATGCCAAAAGCATAGCAATCGGCCTTTTCTTCTTCAGCAACTGACATGATGCCTGGCATGTAGTAGGTGAGCAGTGAAGATCTGTGCTTAGCACATATATGGGCTGTTGGCTATCAAACTACTTCACAGTAAATTGGGTTCTCCTGTGATTTCCCTTTTGAAAGCAGGCAGGACAGTGTCATGGAGGTGTATTTCTATGAATTATGCCTCAGGAGATAAATATATAAACTTTCTGGGAGCCAGAAAAGGTTAGATCTAGAAAGAGCTTGATAGAGACGATATTCATGACCCTGGGAGGCTATAGTAAGTCTCTAGATGTGTGCCTCAGATCATGTCCAACATGTCACTTGTTTTTGTAGCAATGCTCGGTGGCATTCTGCCACAGGCACATCCCTTTCTCAGGGAACGAAGTCATTTCTGCTCCCCAGTGCCTAAGGAGCCATAAATGTACTCCTGAGACCCCTGCTGTGTGCTGCTGGGAATTTCTACCATGCCTCAAGATACTTTTGAAGTTTTGTCCTACTCTACATAAATGCTAGTGCCTGAGTCAGTAGGGAACTTAGTCTGAAAAGTTATTACCTTACTACTTAGAAATTAGTTAAAAATCAGTGGTGTGTTTCATCAGTCTGAAATCAAAATTCTGGATTTAGATTCTTGTGAGAACTTGTTAGGCTAGAGCCCGATGGATCCAGCGGGTCTGCCATTGTGAAGGGGACTTTGAATTAGCATCAGGGCCTCTTGCCCTTGTCGATTGGACAGGCCCACAAAGAGTCTGGTTGAGCTTTTGTTTGTCAGAGAAAGAAATACACCAGGGAGATTTGTTGCCTGTTTAAAAAAACGATTGGGCATGAAATGGATACTGTTTGGATTACACAGCAACATAGACTCTCATTAGCTTTTTTAGGATCACAAAAGGCCTGATGGCTGGTGCAGTCCCTGCCAGGAGGAGCTGATGCCAAAAATCTCTGTTAAACATTTGTAAGGGGAAGCAGTGCTTGAGAGAAGGGAATCTCCATTATTTTGCCATTTTTCTTCTCCTCTTACACTATTGCTTCAGGACTCAGAGGGCCAAGTATCCATTCTGAGCTTGACTCCCCTGAGTGGAGGTATGAGACCATGAGCTCAACTTACCAGTGGCCAAGTGGACCAATCAGTTTTTGATGCAGAGAAACATGAGGGTAGAGTTCAGGTCTTTGGAGAAAGAGGGTCACCAGAGGGGCTTGCTGTTGAGACTAAGGCTGGTCTGGCAGTCACAGCAGCTCACAGTTCTACTGGGAAGCAGGGATTAGAGGCAAGGTGACCTCAGAGCTGTGCCTCAGCTTAGAGATAACCTGGGAAAGGAAAAGGCCCAGTTTGTATTGCCACAACTGTAACATATTTAAAAGGAATCACATGGAAAGAAGATGAACTAATATTTATTGAGGACTTGTTAAGATCAATGTTAAGCACTGGACACTCCATCTCATCTACTTTACTGCCTTTTAAAGGAAGATCTTGTCACTCTTCTTTTCAACCAAAGGCTGCACAAATTGCCCAAGGTCACACAACACCCAAAGAGCAGCGTTCACTTATGGAACTGGATTGATTGGTTCCAAATGTCACGATCCTTTGGTCTTGCCTGTGACGCATATCACACATGTTAGTCATTTGCTTATTTGAGCAAGGACAGTGTCTGGAAAGCTTGAGGATTGGATTCTTTGTAGGTTATTCACCCTTAGCTGTGGCAGCCTGAAGAATGGCCACTCTGTTGAAGCAGAGTCCCGGCCATCACATCATGGTGCTGATGCTAAAGATGAATCCAGATCTGAGCAAGGCCACGTGGTCATTGGTACACCCTTAGATGTGAATACATAGGTCTGTGATCTGGAGATTAATTTCTCTGTGGACTCCTGCCCATCTGAGAACTTGGCTTTTTGGAGAGAAATGCTGGTCCAGGCCTGGGCTCTTCTTAAGGAAAGGTGAGTAGTCAGGGAGTTGGGGAATTCAGGAGATCTGTTGAACATTCCAAAGCCACTGCCATTCCTCTCCTGGCATGTTCCTCAGCTGATCTTCAGGAGGCTGGCTGCCACTCACTAGACCATGGCTTGAATGTCATCTTCTCAGAGAGATCTTTTCCTGACCACTTAACTCAAAGTGACCACCCAGAAGCTCTGTTACATCACTCTTTTAAAATTAGCTGTTTGCCTCTTACTATGCTCGCAGTGGTGGCAAACCTGTGACACGTGTGCTGCAGTGGGCTTTTTCTTATCACTGAGAGCTCTCAAAGATTCACCATCCCTAGTCCAAGGTTTCCTCCTTGCAACTTTCTCTCCTCTGTTTCTTGTTTCTTTCCCCTTTCTCCCTTTCTTTTGTTTTTTCATCATCTCTCTCTGCTAAAATAGTTCCTAAATAGCAAGGACTTTGTTTTAGCCATCAATGAAATCTCAGTGCTTATAACAGAACGTGGCATATAAAATGAGTTTCATAAATATGTGTTGAATTGATGGATGAAGGTCTCCTTTGTGTTAACAGTGAGTGTGTTGATCTGGAAATACCCAAGGGCTCTTAGAGCTCTAAATCTTTGTGACATAGAAATCTCAACAATCCATCCAAAGATGGATCACAGATATTTTATCCAGTATTAACTAAACCTATCCTTTGAAGCAGGCATGAGTCAGAGAGCTTGGGATTCAGAGATGGTAAGCAAGGCTGGCCTCTGGCTTGCAGAGTCCCCCTAGAGGAGTGGCAAAGCTCACAGACCAGAGCTGGATGACTATACGAAAGCTCCATGAAACTCCAAACACGTTAGGTGAGAAGTGTGTGATAATGAAGAGGGCATACGTTGTCTCTGGTCTCTGGATGCCTCTGCTGTTCTAAATAGACCCAGGGTCACATCTCAGATGAACCACTCAATTTTAACTTGGAAAGTTCCAGTTTTGTCTCTTTGTCCATGAAATGGAGATTTATTGGTCTCATACTGTAATCATAGGAATGAGATGGTACATTGCCCTGGACTGCACAGTTTAGAGTCAACGGGCTTGAAAAGATACCATACATTTGAGCTTTTGTGAGTCACACAATGAAATGAAGGCCAGGTAAATATTGGATGAGGAAAAAATATGGGCATGGATCAGGAACTAAATTCTGGAAGTGAAGGTTTAGGCCAGATTGCAGACAATAGAATCAAAAAACCTCTTTTTTTAAAAAAAAAATTGAGTGCATAACTTTGACAAAACCAGGAACATTAGCTCCCCTCCTTTGATGGGAAGAACTTTGTAGCCGTTATAGTATCCAAACATGATGATTTTCTCCCTGTTCTCTTTTTCCTGCTGTGTATTCAGTACTTTATGAAACTGAATAAAAAGGAAAGATTTTATTCTCTGTTTGTTCTTACCTGTCTTAGGAGACCCCCTTGGGAATTGCCCATTATTTAGTGTTACATTTGTCTTCCACACACAGTTAAGACCTGATTTATGTTTTATATTGCCCTATAGACCTTATGTTAGATTAATGTAAGGGAAATAATTGGCCACTGAGTGGTATGTGGTAGAGAGACAGGTAGGAAAGCATTGGTTATGGATAAGTTTGCAACAGTAAATTACTGGGCTTATTTGAATGTGCATTGTGATATATTTTGGGATTGATGAGTACAGTGGGACACACACACACACACACACACACAAAACACAGAGGAATGACAAAAATATGCAAAGCCTAAATGACAAATCACTTGACAAACCCTGCAGTGAGAGAGGCAACCATTCTTTTCTCAGCTTGAAATGATTTTCAATATTTTAGGGAGATACCCTAAGAAACCCCAGTTCCACTTAGCATTAACTTTGTCATGATTACTTCCATATTCTCAGTTAAGGAATGAAATTTAATGACCTTAGGAATGATCCCAAAAAGACAGAAATGAGTTTACCTTAATTGGAGAGAGAAAGAACTCAGAAGTGAATAGACTCTAATTACCCATTTATAAATCTACAGTCAAGTGTTTCTGAAAAATTTATAGTGGGAGGGATGAAAGTAATAACTTTAATTATGATATTAACTTTGGCACCAGTGGAGTCACAAATTTGTTTTGCAACTCGTTTACATACCTCACTCTGTATTTGGCATATAGAAGGTTTTCCAAAAAGCATTGAATTGTGCAAGTTCAGTGCTCTGAACAATCCTGGAACATGTCGCCTGTGAGACTGACAGTCCTGGGAAGAGGTGGCAAGGAACTTTGTTCCAAGGGTATGAGATACATTTTTCATTAATCAGCTTTAATGGGAGGTGGTTTCTGGTCCCACAAGAATGAGCAATTTGGGATTATTGCAAGATGGCCAACTGAGTGGCGGCACTGTAAGAGAGCTTCTCTGAGGAAAAAAAAAAAAATAAAAACAACTCAGATGCTGGAATCTGGCAAAATGGAGAAAGCCAAACAAAAGGAGAGGAATTCTCATGACCCAGGAAGAAACTGAGGAAAAAGAAAAAGAAAAAAGAAAGAAAGAAAGAAAGAAAGAAAGAAAGAAAGAAAGAAAGAAAGAAAG